>JADRCH010000010.1:12367157-12711440 GCA_019843965.1 Rhynchomys soricoides | reverse complement strand
GGGGCCTTTCTTATTGACTTAATTTTTTCACTACCTTGTCTTCTGCCCTTATTTTCCTTTATACTGTTTAAAAAGATTTTACTTTATTTTAAACAGCAAAATAGAACAGGAGACCTCAGAGATCCTGATTTGACTTCTTCAGATATTTATGGAGCCAGAAGAACAACAGGTACCCAACATAAGATTTGGCTTCCAGAATCTGATTAAAGTATTTTTAGCTACGCCCACACTTCTCTTTCCTTGGGGCCTTCTTCAGGAAATTAGACCTGTTGATACAGGCTGCTCTTTTGATAGGCCTTTGCTGGCTTTACAGACCCCAGACACATCCAAATGACCATAGCATGAGGGCTCCTGCCTTGCAGGCCAGGTTTTCCAAACACTTGATTATTTCTAGTTTTTTTTTTTCCTCTGCTAGCTAATTGTTTCACCTGTGTGTATTCACACTATTAGTATCTTATAGTACTGTTCTAGACATTGGAAATGTGAAGATTTTGAGCTATCAATTGGCCATATAACTGAAATCAATTTCAAAGTGTTTTTTCAGCCTCCTCCCTCAGAATGCCTCCAAGTGTCTGGTCAGCAGGAATTATATTCCAGATTAACTCCATACATTTTGTCAAAGCCATCCCCCGGGTGGTGCAGTTCAGACAAGGTCCCCTGTCTCTTGTCTTCCAGCCTTTAGTACTTCCTTCCTGGATGGGCAGAATGTAGGAAGTCTTTGGCTTCTGTTTTTTGACTTTGTGAGAGCCTGGCTGGGTATCCTTACATGATGGTGTTCTTACAGCCCTGGCAGGAAGGCTGGCAGCTCACAACATTCCTGTGTCCTGGGGCCAAGCATTTCACACACTCACATCTTAGTTGATGTATCAGCCAGGTCCCCTCCGGGGCAAATGAATCCTGATTGCTCACAAGTGAAGCCATCATCTCTAAAGTGTTATTTGAGTTTTTAACTGTAAGCTTTTAAAGTCTAACAAAGTCCCCTTGAAGGAAAAAATGTTTATCCAAATATTAAAAGGTAGAGCATTCAGTTGGATGTCATTTCTGTCCTTCTGACCCATAGGAGAAGGGCTCAGAGATTATCCAAGAAGTGAGAGCTTAATTCTAAAGACAACAGAGAGAGGTGTTACAGTTAGTCAGTGTTTTGCTTGCCATCAAATTAATGGAAGCCACATGGAACAGCCAGCCCATGGGATTGCTCTCTAGAGAAGACAAGAGCAGGAATATTTAAGGATGATTTGTCTGTAACTGCTGCTTCTTCTTCCTTAGACACCCTCTACCATGTTCTTCCCGGCCATCAAAACTACTCAGAAGACTCTGAGTACAGCTCAGCCTTGTGGCCAACATCTGAGCAGACAAGTCTGACCAATCCCATCATGCAGCAGCCTTTCCCCCTTCAGCGAGATACCTATGCAGAGAGAGGCGGTTCAGTGCACAAGGAAGCCCCAGTGCCTCTTTACTCAGTTCCTGGAACCCACTTGTCAGCGACTAGTGGAGCCAGTGGTGGCAGCAGCAGTGTGGCAGTGACAGGGGCTCCTGGAGGAAGGGTTGGAGAGGAAATGCTGTGGACACATCCTGCCCTTGGTAAGACCCCCCAGCTAGGCTGGGTACCTTGGAGGGTGGAGTCTAAGTGGTAAAGAAGCAGGTCAGGGAGGTACTAGGACCTGCTGGAAGAAATGGGCTCCGGACTGATAAAGGCACATGGGGAATGTACTTGTGGCCTGCTCTTGTTAGCCTGAAGGAGACTTCTCTACTGGGACAAGCAGAGCAGGACAGACAACACATAGATGGGAGAATCCCTGGGGTCCTAGCTCCATACTGCTGTCATTTTCTACACACCTAAGGAACAACCTTGGTGTTTAGCAGGAGGAGCTGGATTGATCAGTGTGTCATGAGTTGCTATAGATTGAGTAGAACCGAGCAAGTGGACTTTGTATTTGATGTGACCTGCTTGTGGTATAGACTCTGACCCCTTGGGTCCCCCCCCCCCCCCCCCCCAATTTCCTTTCTACAAGATGGGTAGGAAGGGCCCAAGCTGAGGCTCTTGTCTCCATTTTTCTTTGGTGCTTCAGGAGAGAACACAATGCCACAAGAACCCCTGCAAGATCCTGATGGTCTAGAAGTCATTTCCAGTCCTGAGGTGAGCAGAGGAGCTGGGAGGAACGCTGGTGATTACGCCAACAGGTCTGCGTTTGCCATTTGCTCCTGGTGTCTCAGTCACACACAGGCTCCTCTGTGGCACTGGCAACTCTTTCCTCTACCTTGTGCAAGCCACTCCTTGTTTCTTTCCATGTAAAACCCCGAGAGTTGGAAAGGAGACTGTTCTTGCATCTATTTAGTCCCATCTGTCCCTTCACTCGTGTCACTGAGGGACAGTGCGGTGGAACTGGTGCGTGGATGGGTCTCTCCCTTTCCTTCTTCTTCCACGTTGAGGAAGAGCATTGGTGTTTGTTTTAGCATTCACTCGGTTTATGTCAGATCTCTATGGCAGTAGTAAGAGTGTGGGCTTATGTCTTTTCTCTTCAGTTTTTCTCATAGCTGTCTGGTCATCCTACCTAGTCACTGACAGACTGCACCACACTTAACTTTGATGCCAAACAAGATGTTCTGCAGTTCTTCACTGGTTAAATGATTGCATCGTGTAGTTTTCTCAAGTAGTAATAGGCTATATAGGTCTTTTGGTTTTAAATTTAGATTTATTTATTTTTATGTGTACGTGTGTTTTGCCTGCCTGCATGTCTCTATTCCATGTGTGTGCCTGGTGCCTGCAGAGACCAGAAGAAGAAAACCAAATCTTCTGGAACTGGAGTTATGGATAATTGGGAGTCACTATGTAAGTGCTGGCAAGCAAATCCAGGTCTTCTAGGAGAGCAGCTAGTGCTCTTAACCACTGAGCCATCTCTCCAGCCCCAGAACTATGGATTTTTTTTTTTAAATGTACTTTTCATTTGCAGAAAAATTAGTATGTTATTGTTATAGAAAAATTAGAAGAACCAAATAAACACTATTCAGAATTCCACAGAAAATGTATATATATATATGCAGATGCTTTTCAATAATTAAAACAGGTGTATTTATTTCCTATTTGCTATACATACCATACAAGATTTTTTCTGGTATTTATAAGTATTTTCTCAAAAATGGTATGACAAGATCCACTGTGCGACAGTACTCCTTTCCTTTGCAAGTGTCTGTGGAACTCCTGCAGTGTGCTAGGCACTGGAGTGGGGCTGGGTGTGCATCAGTGCTGGTGGAGGTGACTAGAGGGGAACAGCACTGTGCACTGGGCAGAGATGGCTCGGGGCCATGTCTCTGTGGAGGTCTTCGAGCAGAGATCAGAGTGTAATATGGAAACGAACTAGGTGACAAGGGCACAAGTGTCAATGTTGAGAGAGCCCTGAGTGGACACATGTGGGTTAATGGAAGGAGATTCCTGTGTTAGACAGCAGGGTGCACAGGGGAGGAGACTTAACCTTCTCTTTTCCACCCCCCTCTTCTTCTCCAGTGTGCTCTCCACCTTTCTTTCACTGTTAGACGGTGCAGATGGCAGTCATCCTAGAACACAGGCTCATGCCTGTGTCTTGACTTACTGAATCAGAAGAAATGCTTAGGTGGATAGCCGGGTTAGAACCCCTTCTCTGCATTTTACTAGCTGAGTGTATTTGGGCCTTGCTACACAGTGTTGTGGTTTTTTAAAAGTAGATGATAATAGTAGATTATTTCTCACTGTACTGTTGCAAGGATTTAGTGGATTGTGACATGGAAAGCTCTTAGAACAGGGTCTGGTACACTGAAGATATTATACCCATACCAAAAGGAAAAAAAAAAAGAAGATGAGAGTCACTGGCTGCTGAGTTCTCTGGCACTGGAGTGTGAGGGACTCTCAAAGGTTGCTTTTCTACCTCATCCCTGGCAACAGCTCCCATGCACCCTCCTCCAGATCTTGGCCTGGTTCTAAGACTGTGATCTAGAGAGGTTTGATGGCTGACAAAACCCATGTTAGGGAGAAGATGGAGGTGGGTAGGTCCTGGTTTGTGCCCTTTTCCTGTGACCAACATTTTCTTTTCTTTTTTAATTGGATATTTTCTTTATTTACACTTCTAATGTTATCCCCTTTCCCAGTTCCCCCCCAGAAACCCCCTATCCCATACCCCCTCTCCCTGCTTCTATGAAGGTGTTCCCCTACCCACCCATTCATGCCTACCTGCCCTGGCATTCCCCTACACTGGGGCATCGAGCCTTCACAGGACCAAGAACCTCTCCTCCCATTGATGCCAGACAAGGCCATCCTCTGCTACATATGCAGCTGAAGCCATGGGTCCCTCCATGTGTACTCTTTGGTTGGTTATTTAGTCCCTGGGAGCTCTGGGGGGTCTGGTTGTTTGATATTGTTGTTCTTCCTATGGGGATGCAAACCCCCTCAGCTCCTTCAGTCCTTTTTCTAACTCCCCCATCAGGGACCCTGAGCTCAGTCCAATGGTTGGTTGCGAGCATCCACCTCTGTATTTGTCAGGCTCTGGCAGAGCCTCTCAGGAGACAGCTATATCAGGCTCTTTTCAGCAAGTACTTCTTGGCATCAGCAATAGTGTCTGAGTTTGGTGACTGTATGTGGGATGGATCCCCAGGTGAGGCAGTCTCTGGATGGACTTTCCTTCAGTCTCTGCTCCACACTTTGTCTCCATTTCCGTATTTCCTTCTGTGAGTATTCTGTTCCTTCTTCTAAGAAGGAGCGAAGCATCCACACTTTGGTCTTCCTTCTTCTTGAGCGTCATGTGGTGATCAGCATTTTCATGGGTAAACCTGCCTCCTTTTCCCAACCTTGCTGAAGTTAGCCCTGGGTTTCCAGTGAGATGTCATACGGAAATTGCTCTGCAACCTGTTAAACACCATGTAAATTTCTGTTGTTTTGCTTTATTTCAGACACCACCAGCTCCCAGGGCTCGAAATTCTTCTGAGGATTCTACCATTTCAGCCAAGGAGGATGAGGAGGGGTCTTCTGATGGAGCAGATAAACCATCTCACCCAGATGCTTCACAGAAAGGAAAGCAAGGAGATGGGAAGAATACAAAGGTGGAGAACATGTTCTTCTCTATGTGTTCCCCCTTTCATCCCTGCTTCAAACAGCAGAGCAGTCCAAAGCTTTGGTCCCTCCATGCTTACCTCATGCCTGGCTGGCAGCTCTCACAGTGGGTGAGAGAAACAAGTCCACTGGCCTTAGCAATTCCCCTTTCCCTTCAGAGCTCTGGATTCGGCTGGTTCAGCTGGTTTCGATCAAAGCCTGCCAGCAGTGTGTCCACCTCTGGAGATGATGACTCTGCAGACAGTTCTGACTCAGAGGTAACCTCCACAGATGGACTGGCAACCCTTCCCTGTAGACCCCAGAGGGAATCCAGTCACAACATAGCCTTGGCATCACATTCTACCGGAGCTGAAGGAAAAGGAGGCTTTGTGCTGGGATGGCACCGGAAATAAGTCTTTTTTTAAAGGCAAAAGCCAGCATGAGACAGGCCTTGGAAGTCAGACCTGATGACTCATGCCTGTAATCACAGCATTTGTGGTGCTGAGGCAGGGGGATTGCTGTGAGTTCTAGGCCAGCTTGGGCTACACAATTTGGTATCATTAAAATAAAAAGCAAAACAAAACAACAGCTATACCTACCCACGAGAGAGAGAGAGAGAGAGAGAGAGAGAGAGAGAGAGAGAGAGAGAGGTGTGGGTGGGCAGAAACATTAGAAAATTAAGATGAAGAATTTTTACTTCAGAGGCTCAGCAACAGGAAGCTGACCAGCATCCTTAGTAGAGGCTTCAGAGAACAAAATGGTATTTGTGGGGAGTTGCCTACATGGAGATTACTATTGTGGATGCTAGAATGCATGTAGGTTGGCATGAATTTGCTGAGCACTAATGTCACCTTTCCTGCCTCCTCCTCACCAAGCAGGAGTCTTCCAGAGCATCACCTCCTCACCATGCCAACCTGGGTCTCTCACCAACACCTCTTCTCACATCCCCATCTCTGCCAGGTACCAGTACCTTCTTGAGAGACACAGGTACTGCCAGCCTCTAGTCTTCTGGGTGCTGTGGGTACTCTTAGCTTGGGGGGGGGGACCCTCTTGGAAGTGGGAACTCCTCAGTTCTGAGCATGTGAAGCAGCTTGGATTCCTTGCCTTCTAGGTGGGAACAGTCCCCAAGGATCCTCAAACAGTAGTGGAATAGCTGAAAGCGTGGGGATTGGAGGGTTCTCAGGGCCACAGGTGAGCAGGCTATGGGCTTGGGCCTGGGACTCCAGGCGATACCTGTGTGTGTGGGGATTGGGTGTCTTCAGTGGGCTGGAAAGGATGACATCAGGATATGGAGAAAACTTCTGTATGACTTTGCTCCAGCTACCTACATAGTATCTCAGTAGTACCTCAGTCTGGAGGACCTAGCCAGTGGAAGGGTAGTTTCTCACAAGTCTGGGGCATAAAAGTGCATGGCCATGGTGCTGGCTGATCCAATTTCCTCAGAGGGTTTTCTCTTGGGTTTGCAGCCAGCTGCCTTTCCCCGTGAATTCACCGTGTCTTTCCTCTGTGTGTGTCTATGTTAACTTTCGTAAGGATATCATACATGTGGTGTGGTGTCCTGTGAAGCCTCTTTGAGGATCATGTTTCATGCTGAGATACTGGGGCTTTATCAGATGTATTTTGGAGAATCACACTTCAGCCTGTGTAGCTTAGATGGAGTCCAGGGAATGGCCTCTTCTCCAGTCTTGGTAGGTAGTGGAGTTCACTCGTGTGCACTTGGCTGGGACTATCATAAATTCTTCACAAATTGTCTATATAGCTAGGGATTTCCTGACTATTGCTAGGGAAATGTTTCCATTTCTTGAAGCCTGGTTGGAGCACACTTGTAGTATCTGAGGTTTTCTGAAGAGTTTCACAGTGATTTTTATGATCCGACATAATTTCTTGTGACTTTTTCTTCCCACTTTCTTTGGGTATAAGAGCTTCTGCTTCTGTATAGCCAGCCCCGGTCCTGGCATTGGGTGTGCCTACCTGAGGTTTATAAGGAGCCCTTTTGTTGACCAATGCTGATTCTTGTGGAAGGGTTTAGCATACCAGGGAGTGGCCACGGATCCTATTCTCTGTTGTTTGCATCCACAGGGTGTTTCTTCTGAGTTCGTCTCCCAGCCTGGTGCCCTGCCTCCTCCACCTACCTTGCAAGGTGCTGTTCCTCTCTACAATCCATCTCAGGTCCCTCAGGTAAGGACCAGCTTTATTAGGAGGACCTAGGATTAAGGAGGGCAGTGTTAGTTCCAATTTCCAACTCACTGGATGCAAGTTTTTGAGCAATTATTGAGCCTCTCTTAAGTCTCTGTTTCTACATCTATAGAAGCTCACCACCCCCACCCCCAGATATATATATATATATATATATATATATATATATATATATATGAAATACCACACCCCTGAACATCACTCTTGACCTGTAATTGGTCCTGAGACATAAAAGACAGTGCTGATATTTTAGTGTGGGTGCTTCCTCCTGTCTTGGGGTGAGGGGGAGGTTCCTGAAAACTAGTTCTCTGCTCCTCAGTGACGTAGAGATGACTCTGCAGATGCATCCTTTGGCCTTTGTTCTTTATGCAATCCTTTCACCATCTTTCAGAGGTGAAGGCTGGCCATTAGAATACAGAGTTGGAAGCCACCCACAGCTAAAATGGGTGCCCTTGCTCATCCCACTAGTCCACAAGAGAAGCCATGCTTGGAGCTGTACTCCAGTGTAGTGTCTCTTCTTCTTTTCCAGTTTCCCACTGCTAGTAGTCTGAACCGGCCGAACCGCTTAGCCCAGCGCCGCTACCCAACCCAACCATGCTGAGAGTGGCCATCTGTCTCAGGTCCATGAGGACGACCATCTACCCATTCTGGGCTCATCTTCTGGAGCACAGCTTTCCTATTGCTTTCTACTTCTCAGTGTCCACCTCACCTCATCATATTCAGGCCTTTGTTGTGAGCCTGCTGCCCAGGGGGTACCTGAAGAGAAAGGACAGGATCTCTCTAGACAACACCTTGGTCCAGTCTTCAGCTTAGCTTGAGAGTGATGGGCATCATCTCATCAAATGGAGGAACAGGGACCAATGTCCATGGTAGAGTGTCATGGCAGCAGACTTGAGGTGGAAGCTTCAGAACCTCAGGAAATTGAGAGCCCTGAGAATCCCATGGTGAAAACTGTAGATGTCACCACAGGGCTATGCAGCAGGAGCTCAGAGCAACATCCCAGAATAACTTGGACTCCCTCCTTAGACTCGCTTAAAGACCAGTTTTTGGCTCTCGTTAGCCAAGTTTTTACATTGAATTTGATTATCGCTGCCCTTCAATGATTCCCTTTTCAATGACATTTCAGCAATTTTCCTCCTGGTTCTAGTTTTGTGCACATTTTCTATGTGGTTCAGACTAATTATATTTCTCTCACTTTCTTAGCCACTCCTATTTTTTTCACATTCTGACATCTGGCTATCAAGTTAGATTGCTGTAGGCATCATATCGCCATGGTAACTACTGAACCTAATGATGCAGATGGATGGAGCATCAGTATAATAAATAATGGAAAATGTTTCCTAAAACATCATCCTTTCCATAAGAGGGGAGGAATGAGTGCCTCATATTGTTAATACCTGCCTTCCTACCTCAGGTCTTTGCAAATTGATGTTCTGTGAGGGTCACCTGGGCCCCATGGAGGAAGGAGATGTCTTGGAAATTTCCATTTTTTTCCTTTCAAACCTCAAATAGAAATGATTCTTGCTGTTTGTCAGATTTGCTTAAAATTGTTCCTCACAAAGAACATTTTTTGTATGTGTAATTGTACATAAAAGTTTTGTACTTTAATGTACTATGGTTCTGATGTTGATAGTGATTAAATCCAGATAATTTTATAGCAAATGCTTGTCTCTGGCTGGTTTCTGCAGAGGGAGAAAATACATTGATGGTCTCTTCCCTGAAGTCTTTCTAATAACGGTTCCATTGTGTGATCTGGTGTGAATAGCTAGAAAGAACCCTTTGTTAATGGAGAATCAAAGACTGGTCTTCTTCACTCCTAGGTCTACTGTAATGCTATCTTTTTTCTTTTTTTCAATTTAAGAAATATGGACAAAAGCTCCCCTAACCAACTAGTCAGTTCGCTGGATGAATGTGGCATATTCTGTTTCCTATTCTTTTCACTTTGGATGACATTAGAAACTATATACATAAGCATTTGGTACCTAGAAAGACCCCACTATGTGCAGTTTTTCTTCTTAAGAAGGCTGCTTCTTAAGCTTGGTGTGCTGACACCGGGCTGTAGCACCCTAGTAGTTATCCGAGTGTATCCCAGGCACCACAGTGTCTAATCTCACACTCTGCTCATGCCCAGTTCTCCACAGACAAGGTTGCTTGGCTGTCCTGGTGCCAATTTTCTCATTTATAAAATGATGGCAACGGTAATTTCCCTTACAGGGAAAGTGCTGGAATTAAATGAATGAAGGTTGTACTGGCTAGTTTTGTGTGTCAACTTGACACAAGCTGAAGTTATCACAGATAAAGGAGTTTCAGTTGAGAAAATGCCTCCATGAGATCCAGTGGTAAGGCATTTTCTCAATTAGTGATCAAGGGGGGAGGGCCCCTTGTGAGTTGTACCATCTGTGGGCTGGTAGTATTGGGCTCTATAAGAAAGCAGGCTGAGCAAGCCAGGAGAAGCAAGCAAGCCAGTAAGTTACATCCCTCCATGGCCTCTGTATCAGCTCCTGCTTCCTGACCTGCTTGAGTTCCAGTCCTGACTTCCTTTCGTGTTGAACAGCAGTGTGGAAGGGTAAGCCAAATAAACCCTTTCCTCCCCAACTTGCATCTTGGTCATGATGTTTGTGCAGGAATAGAAACCCTGACTAAGATGAAGGTCCTTGAAATATGGATGGCTTGTGCTAAGAACTGGGTTTCAAGTTATTAGTGTAGTTAATAAACAAATCACTGGACTTCAGCCTATGTCTGTCTGATTTCTTGTGTCATTTTATATATGTATCTGGTGGGAATGATAATTTTAAAATACTTCTCAGGATGTTTCTTAATTGTAAAACCAGTTTCTCTTGGCATCCAGTCTGCCACCCTGTTAGGCCAGAGGCATAGTTCCCCTGAGAGCAACAATACAGGGAATGTCCTAACCAATGAAAGAAAGCATGTCAGTGGAGTGGCCTGAAGACTGAAGAAGTGGGCCAAGAACCTTTATGCCCAAGTCCTCACTTCTCTGTTCACGCATTCACAGGAAAGCAATGGCTACAGTGCTTAAGAAAGCAAGCACCAAGCTTCCTTAAGTCCCCAGTAGAACACACAGCTCTGAGTGTGTCTTCCCTGGAGGGACTGACAGGATGTTTTATGCACTAGAGAAGGAGGAGCTTTGCTAATTCATGATTGAAAGTGTTCACTGTGGCAGAGTCAGAATGCGTCCACCAGTCTGTATAGCCCTGATTAGAACAAATCCATTGCTCATTGATCAAGAAAGGTAGGTTCAATAAAGGTCTGATGAACTGGGGTCACTCAAAGTTCTTCATTGTTTGTCAACCTTGGAGGTGTGGCAGTGGCTGTGTTGCTGAAGTCACAGTCATTTAACAGCTCCAGCTGGTAGAAACCAGTTGTGGTGCAAGACAGAATGTAGCTGTGACAGGAAAGTAGTTCTCCCTCCCTTTACAAGCTGGGAGGGTAGCGTGGAAATGGGAAAGCAGTGGTGTTGGAGACCCTTTCCTCTTCCACAGCCCAGGAGGGCTTGCAAGACTGGCTTGGTACTGTGTCCAGTGTGTTGGTGGCCATAGAAGCTTGATCCTGGGGATGGTCAGGTCTGTGATAGGAGGTAGAGCTCCATGCAAAAGGGAATAATCTAGAAGGAAGCAATTGCACTATGTCCCAAAAGGCCAGAGGGGACCAGTGGTATTCAGAAGACAATAGGTCAGGTTTAGACAGGAACAGAGAAAAACACAAGAGACTGGGTCACAGACCTTCTTACACATCACCACAGGGCCACCCAAGGAGAGAGACTACAAATAGAGTTTTATGTTTGAACAAAATAATGGCCAACAGACACCATTTAAAAGGAAGCGCTTGAGACAGTATTAATTGGCAAGTTTGTTTTTTCCCCTGTTCCTCAGTGGAGTACAAGCTCAGAGGGAGGATAAATCAGTAAAGGAAAATAAAGCCATGTTTTCCTTGTGAAACTGAGTTGTAAGTGCAAATTTGATATATATATATATATATATATATATATATATATATATATATATGTAATTTGAAGGAGAACAAACCATTAAATTCCATTTGAATGCCTTTATCATATCTCGACACCCTCCTACCCCTCTGTCAAATCCTTTTATGTGGCTCTGAAGCTGTGAGGGTGCTCTCCACCTCCGTCACCCACGTACGTTCCCTTTCTAATGCCATGTGGACTTCAGATTGCCCAGGACCAAAGCTTCTGTTAGAGTTTTATTTCTCCAAGACAGCTTCACTTTGGAGGGAGAGGGTTTCTATTCTGAGCAACCAGAAAGGAGGGGCAAAAGACATGACCAAAATCAGAGTGTTTTCTACCTAGAGGGAATGTGCAAACACCCATTTTTACTTGAAAAGGAGTGAGAACAATGAGGTTTGGTTCTCACTATTCTTAGAACATTTTCTAACCCTTCTACCCTGAGAGAGTTGGGGAAGTCATTTTCTACCTCATCTGCCTTTTGTCTTCAGCTGGAACCTGCCCAAGCAGCAGCCTGATTCTGGAAGCAATAGCGGTAGGCTGTAGGTGCTTGACTGAGCTTGCCCTTAAGCATGCCCTCAATGCTCACCCATGCTCATGATGTGCTTATACCTGGCCATCACTCATTCAGGTCCTTCAGAAATGGCTTCTTAATGAGAGTGAAAGTTATTTTGGGTGAAGATTAATAGCACGTTAGGATGTTTTCATCGCAGTCCTGCTAAGTGGAAGAATCTGCCCCCCACACGTTCTTCCTTTTTGTACATTCCCATCTCCAGGTAACAGCACTTCTTTGGATCAAGATAACAGCAGTTTAAGTCAACTTTATTGACCTGTGAAAACTGTTTGTTACTTTAACATGAGATGATTTCCTGGCTTCTGTCCATTGTAGAGAGTGCCTATTCCATTTAAAACGAATCTTAAGGGGAATTCCATAGCTTCCATTCAGGTTTCATTGTGCTTTGAATGTGAAATGTCCTCCATGGGTTCATGTGCTTGAACATTTGGTGCCTAGCTGGCGGTGCTGTTATGGAAGGTTGCAGGACTTTTAATAGGTGGATCCTTGGTGGAGGAGGTGGGCCACGGCATAGAAAGCCTTAAGGTTTTATAACCCCACCCCATGTCCTGTCTGTTCTCTTCCTCTTGACTGCAGACTCAATGTGACCAGTAAGTTGCTTTATGCTCAAGCTGCCTTGCCTCCCTCACCATGACTGACTGCATCCTTCAAACTGGAAGCCCACATGAGTCCTTCTTCTCTTAGGTTGATTCTTGTCATATTTTTGGTCACAATAATGAGAGAAGTAACTAATATATCACCAGTGAAGACAGGAAACAGACACTCACTTTTGCCGGGAACTCTCACATGCTAAATGGCCACATTCCTGCTTGTGAAAGGAAATTTTACAAAATGGGATTTTCTTCATGGCCGAGAGGATCAAAATCCAAGGACTCCAAGATTCTTAGAATCTTTTGGTAGAGTCTATGGTGGTCAGGTATTCTGAATTTCAACAATAAATATACTAACATTTATTGAGGCTATCATACAAGATATGGAGAATCAAAAACTGAGGGTAGCATCATGTCTAAGTTGATGCTGCTGGTAAGGGTGGAGCTGGAGCTAGAATCTAGGTAGTGTGACAGGCATCTGGGCTTTTAGTCATGTTGTCTCTGCAAGAATGCACACTTCCCACATATTCACCAAGTTTGATGATGTTGTCAATGGAGTCAGGACCATGGTGTGTCAAACATTCCATAGGTTTCTCAGTACAAATAGCTTAGACAACTTGACATAGACTTACTAAGCTGCTGTCATAGACTCTGTTCTTGTCTCCCTCAGTCCTACACAGAATTTAGAGGTCATGGGTTCTGCCGTAGAGTTCCTCTTTAGGGCTGAAGCTAATATCAGCAGTGATTTTTGGGTCTATAAAGATTTATGGGCACCATCTTTATAATTAAGTTTCACTCTTAAGATACATTTGCCTCTTCCTGAAGCATCTTCCAAGTGTCTGCTATTATGGAGATGTCTACATTTCTTTGTTTTCTATTTCTGTAATAAACTAACTGAAGATGGATAATACACAAAGAAAAGCAAAAGGTCAGGTGGCCCCATTAACAAGGGCCTTGTTGGATCACTGGGTGGCAGATGGGTTCGGGCTATAGTGTATGTACCATGGAGGGAGTACATGATGAGAAATGGCTTGGCAGCTGGGAAGGGACCATCACTACTGTCCTATAAGTGTCCCTTGTAAAACTTATTTTATTTCACGCATTTATTTATGCTTGAAGCAGGATCTCATTATTTACTCTAGTTGTTCTTGAACTTGCTATGTTGTTCAGTCTTGATTCAAATTCAATATTTTCTGGCCTCCACACCTGTGGGGCAGTGGACTGTGCCACCAGACAGAAGAACTGGTAAGCAAAGTTCAGTACTCTGATAAAATTCATAGTTGAGAATGGCAGGAGTTCAGATTAGCTCCCCACCAGATTCCTGTCCTGGAGCACGTGACCACTACACCCCACTATGAAGACCAGGACAACTAGGTGTGTTACATAGAACCTAGAGACCTCCATGCTAATGAGGTATCTAGATAGGTATGAGTGTTTAGCTAATGAGCTGCCTTTCCTGGGCATCCCTTTATGCAAAAGGTATTCAATTTCTGGTTCACCTTGAATAACTTGTATGCATCCTCATTGGCCGTGAATAAAGCAGTTTGGACAAGCAAGGACTGTCTCCTTTTTCAAGAACTGCCCACAGGAGATGCCTTCATCATACAGAGCCATGGTTAAGTCTCCCACAGAAGGTCCCTCTGCACTCCTGGCATTCACCCTGAGCTAAGCCGGACCCCCCACCCCCACCCTCAGCTCATCACAGGCCCAGGGCCTATTCCTAACTCCTCATGGTCCTCAGTGGCATCTGGGTACAAGGAGGATGGGTGTACTTGTTCTCAACTCTTTGTGATTCCCAATGGTGTCTGGTTGCCCAGGAGTTTGAGAAACACAGCCCCCATCCCACAACCTCCATTCCATCCTGCACCATTTTTCACCTGGAAAAACATGGGCTGGGACCCCTTGTCTTAGACTACATTCGGTCTCCCCTGAGTGGTGTGTTGGCATCCTACACACCCCCAGCAGAGAGGAGAAAAATGCAGACCCATACACACTTTGCTATCCATCTATCTATCTATCTATCTATCTATCTATCTATCTATCTATCTATCCATCCATCCATTCTTCCATCTATCATCTCTCTATCTATCTACATCTCTTACTTCTTGTGGAAACTAACCAAGTCCATGCAAACTACCTCAATCTCTTCTGAAGGCAGCACCCACAATGACATAACTAATCCCACTAAGTTCTTTCTCCCAATGATTCTATCACTTTCTGTCTCACCACACTGAGGACTAAGCTTCTTATGTCTCAACTCTTGGGGGACATCCTCAAATCACATCTACGCCATAGCAATATCCAGAGTCTCACCAGAATAGGGTGTAACAAATCCTGTGTCAAGGATTCTAATTCTGCCCAGCAAATTTTAGCTAATTTTTCATGTTTCTCAAACTGCTTTTTTGGATATCAAAGGCCTTGGCTTTTAAAACCTGTCCGTGGGTTTTAGGAACTGTTTTTGAATGTAAGATACAACCACAGACTGTTTGCATTTTCTTTGTTTCCTACAGTCAAGACTTTGGGTCACAAGGAAACATCATTGTCCTAGAGTGGAAATAATTTGAGTTTGGTGCCTCAAGATTTCATTCCTACTTTTAAAGATATTTGAATAAATGCCCATGAACTGAGAGTAATTGGAGCATTATTGGTCCTAAGCTCTCAGTACATTTCCAAACTTTCTGTGAATAAGAACATCAACCCCCCCTAAGCCTCCAATATAATGATGGCATTAGTCATCATGATAACATACAGAAATGGAGAACCTGAGCTGGAACCCAGACATGTTTCCCAGTGTCATTCAAATCAAATTAATTTCTAAATGCACTGGAATAGCTTGCAATGTGAAGGTAATTGACACTAGATCTCCAAAAGAAAGCATTGCTTGCATTCCGCTTCAAGCTCTTTCCAGAAGCTGACTTTCTAGTTCCCAGGAAGGACTTCCAGATTCAGAGAGTTAATTAAATCTCAAGGAAATACTTGGACTTTCTCTATTCAATGAGTGTATAATGGGACACCTTGGCAGACACATAGCTTAGAAATAAGCCTAGTCTTCTCAGAACTCACAGTCAAACTGGAGACCAGGTTCTAATCAAGGCATGTTGCTCCAGGGACTGTGTGTCATGAGAACACCTGTTTCTACCTGCCAGGCATGAGTTTATCAGGAAGGTTCTAGAGGGTGCAATTTTATTGATGGAAAAACCCCATGGCCTGGAGAGGTTAATCAATTTTCCTAAATCTTCTTAATTAAAGTTTTGATTTCCTAACTGATAGCTTTTCCCTGTGAATGTGAGGACATTGTTTGGATTGTCTTAGTGTTCTACTGAGGGGCATAATTGTGGTAATAAAACATCAATACTAATAACTAAGATATTACACTGGACTTTTTTTTTTTTTTTTACATGTGTCTATTCATTAAATTCTCCTAAGGATGGTGGGATGAAGTGAGTATTCTGAAGAATCTAGGACATGTAGTTCAGATAACTTGCCCAACATGTCACAGCTCGCAGTGGAGCTGGGCAGGCATATGCTTGAGGCTCCATAGATGCCTCTTCCTTGGTTCTTAAGACATCGCAGTGTTGGAGCCTCACTTTGTAGACTAGGAGCTAGAGGTTCAGGCTCAGAGAGCTTCACATGTAAGTGGAGGACTTAGGAGTCAGCTCATGCAGTGTGCCAGCACAGTCTATACTTTCCCTCTTGTTTTAAGGTACACGTATCTGCTCTGGACCTCCGAGAAGGACTCAGTTTTGCTCTGTCTCAGGCAAAGTGGTTCTCTGCATTCTTCTTTCTCTTTGGCTGATGAGGGATGTTGCTCATTATCTCAAGTGTTTACATGGATGTATGTATTTCCCACTTGGGACTTCTCAGGGGCAAGGGCATATGACAAATGCAGCACCTTGTACAGTTCCTGTGTCTAATATCAGCTCAATATTCAAGACAGTCAAGAATGAATGATTTCCCCAAACTAGAGCCTTTGTAAGAAAATAACTACAACTTAGGTCTAGGCTAGAGATGATCTTGTGGGACCCTCCTGTGACTACATTTTCACTCTTCTCTGAATCTTTGGAAGATGGAGTAAGTCTGCCACAATATACAAGAACAAAGGAAGGAGTGGTTTTGTAAGAGGCCAGGACCACAGGCTACAGGGCTATTGTAGTTTCTCAGGAACAGTCCTTGAACGAGATGAGAGTGGTCTTGAGATGTGGGTGCCCTGGGCTGGATTTTTTTTTTTTTTGTCCCTAGCTGACAGCTTCCATGGCAGGTGATGGAAGTGTCCTGTTTAAGGTCAAGGCAAGAAATGTCCTGCTCTTACAGGTCCTCATTTGACCCTCCAGGGCACTTATTTCTGGCAGAAGCATTTCTTGGTTTTAAAAGGTACTTTACTCCTTTACAACCCGTGTAATTGCTATTGGAATGCTTTGCCCGTAGTGTCTTAATTAGGTCAAATTTTATACCAAGGGCTTTAACTTGATGCTATATTGGCAGTTCTAAAACCCCATACCTTGGTGCTGATAGGAAACAGTCACATTTTCAGGATATGAGATACAGACCCAGAATTTGGCCATTCTTCTAGGGGATGGAGTGAAGTCAGAGCAGAGGTCTTAGGCCCAAGGAGGAATATCTACCAGGAGAATTGCCTAAACGTAATGTGTCTACAAGGAAACTCGTGTCTCTAAGCCACCCTTTCTTTCAAAGCCTTGTTTGGATAATTGTAGACTCTAAGGCTCTTCACATTTAGTTAAATTATACAGTTTTCTATTTTATTTGTTAAAAAGGATTCCCACTTTTCTGCCCTACCTGCCTCTAATTTAGCAGAACGTGCCCCTGGAGTTACACCTTCCCCTCTTCCCATGCAACCCCAATAATAAGCCATCTGTCAACAAAACAAACATAATATAAAAATTACACAAATACATAATCCCCAGCCCAGAAGGAAGGGAGCAGCTGCCACCTGGTGCCAAACAGAAAACAGTTTAATATTTATCTAGCAGAGAAGGCTCTCCGATGGGCTATAATTCCTCAGGGGGAGGGGTCAAGGGGAGGTCAGTAATGAAAATCACTTCCATGGGCCCGGCCTAAACAAGGACCCAGTGGAAATCAATTCTGTGAATTCTATGTTGCTGTCCCCTGTCGTGGATTGCACCTAGGAGGCACCTGAGGAGGCCATCAATCTGTCACCAGAAGGAAGGGAGACTGAGAAGGGGGGTCATTGGAATTCAGCTTCCATGGGACTTTTCCTCATGTAGCTGGAGAAATACAAAGCAGAGCCATACCCAGGTAAGGAAGATTGAGACCTGTGCTTTTGTCATTGGAGACTTGTGCCCGCCAGGTATGAATACCTGTCCTGGCTGCAGCGTTTCATTCAAACCTCTTTTGTAACTCCAGTCTGGTCTTGGATTAGGATAAGATTTACCTTCCCTTGCATAAGGCAGCATTCTTTCCCCTTGCTCCAGTCAACTTGCCATGATTTATACACAACTCCTAGCTAATTTCTTAATCAAATATACTTTGAATGGGGAGAAATTTACTTATTAGAGCTTGTGGGATGCGTGGAAGCTAGTCAGACAGTCTTCTGTTTTATTGAGAGATTGGAACTTTAGAGTAATTGGTCCGGTCGGCATGACGGTTCTAAGAAAGAGGCAGTTTACAGAACTGTGTAAATCAGAAGTGTCCTTAAACTGTGGTTGGGGAGACATGATATGGCAAAATGTCTACCAATAAACTGGAACATTATAGCAAATTACTCCGTTTATACATGCAGGCAAAGCTTCGCCTCTTATGCCATGTTAGAGAGCCAATAAAGCTTGCAAATGTGATGGGAGTCACTATTTCTGCCTCTGTGCAGCTGTTTATCAGCAGCTTTTTAACACATTTTCTCATATTAATGAGGTGGCATAGCAGTTCCAGAATTAGAACAGTGGGATGTATCATTGTCTGCCTTATCCCAAGATATGCCGGCTGTCAGCATCGCTACCAGGGGACGCACAAAGAAAGAAGAGCGTTTCAGTGGGCGCAGCCTGTGCACACTGTTCCATCCTTCCCTTACCCGCCCCCAGATCCCTCTCATGCACACTCCCTGTCCAGTGATGTTGTCACTATAATTTGCATGTCTTCCTGCAACTTGGTTCTTTGTTTAATACTTTGCTCGTCAGTAGGGCTTGCTTCTGAATTCCTTGTGTTTCCATTTTCTAGTAGAATCTCTGGTATTGAGCAGATATTTCTCAAGTACTGAATGACTGAGTGAGTGAATGAATGAATGCGCAGAGAGGGAGATGGATGAAATGTTCCCTCAGACACAGCCAGTGTGGCCTTAAGGAGCAGAGCAGGTGTGTCACCCTAGCTTTCCCTGAATCTGTGCATGCAGGTTAGATTGAGGGCAGGATGTGGTACACAGATTGCTGGTGAGATGGTAGGAATCACCTGGTCCAGAGGTCACAAGTGCAAGCCTGCTGGTGACGTCAGAATGTAGCGAGGTTTTGCTGTCTGCAGTAATAGGATAAGAGTAAGAACAGGGTGTGATCTTTATGTAGAGCTGAGCACACTCTATCAGAATTCTGAGATTGGGTTCTTCTATTTGAATGCCTCCCTTTTAAAGAACTGGGGGTAACCTCAGACAGAAGCTTGCCTTTTCTGTCCTCAAGCACCTTCACTTAGTAAAACAACACCTTTGTAGAATCCTGTTGATTCCCCAACCCTTTCTCCCCTGTTTTAGGAGGCAGGTGACTTTTCAGTGGTCTCTGAATCTCAAAGTCTGGACCACTGAATTAACTTGTCTTTCTGAAAAATGTCGATGAAATCACAGGTTGGCCCAAATTGAGTCGCTGGACTGCTTAAATGGATTCACCTGGCTTCCCCAGTTCAGTAAGATACTCCGAGGCTGACAAGAGCTCATCAGTGTTGCTTATGGACATCAGGAATCCGGGCTGGGTCATAGGCTTGTAGTAGTGCCTAGAACATTCTTAAATTCAGGTCAGTCACAGTACCAGAGAAGCCCAGAGGCCCAATCTGTTACTATTTAATGTGTCCTGCTCTGCTGAGCAGGTAGTTACAGTCTGTCTTTAGGTAGACCACGCTTGAGCTGACTGTGTATTCTAGAGTACTTTTCCAATCTTTGAGAGCCCAGGACAGTGTGAAATCTGGAAAGAAACAACCTTCCTCACCCCTAAATCTCCACAAGGCTCTGCATAGACATGACACCTCTTCTGTTCCTGTAGCTCTTGCTGTCACTGTGGTACAGACCAGCATTTGGCTGTTGCATTGTCTTCTGTTCCCTGTTTATCAGTCACAGTCTTATCTTGAATTAAGAACTGGAGTGCTCCATCTGAATTCTGTTACTAATCGATAAACATTGCTAGTCTTTTGCATAGGGCATTGGTCTCTCCTGGCTCTACATATGTTGGAAGGAATCTAAGATTCCGTCCATCCATCTACCCTGCTTTCAGCATTGGCTCTGCAACTATTGCTGCATCTTGCAGCACCTGGATCCCTGTTGCCTAGGAGAGAATAACAGTATTGACCTGAATTGGTGAGAGAGAATCACACGCATTAGCTGTCTAATGATACTAACAACGCTCTTTGAGAATATAAATGTGAAACATTATCATTATGGTTAATACCAGTCTTTGCTCTAGTATTATTTTTCTTCCTCCAAGAAGAGAGGCAGAAAGATTATTTAAAGAAGTAGTGAATAGAGGGCTATGGTTTATTCTTAATTCATGACTAGCTTTGATCAGACCAGAGTAAGCAGCGGAGATGCGGTCTTAAAGTCCTGAAGGTAATTATTTTGACTTGAGGGCATGAAGTTTTCTCTTCCTCCTCCTCCCATTGGAGGAAAGAAAGAAAGAAAGTTAATGCTCTTAAAAAAAGAAAGAAAGAAAGAAAGAAAAACCAAGATGATTTCTGTATGTCAGGGCTGGAAATATTGTTTCCTAAAGCAGCTGTTACAAAGATGACCCATAGAGTAGAGTGGAGCATCCTGGCCTTGTCTCCTGGTGCTGTGCCCTGGGACAAACCAAGCGTTTTTAGTTGGGTGGGGGCTTCAAGGACTTTTAAAATCATTTGATAATTTCATATATGTGTATACTGATTTTTTAAAAGCCACCCCCCACCCCTGCTTTGCTTGTTGGAACCTTAAGAGTAAAGGGGTTCAGGGAGAAGTGCAGAGCTGTCCACTGCTGTGTGTGCCAGGTGTCAGCTGTGTGTGTGAGACATTGTAGCTATATTAGTTTCCATGTGCTTCAGAACAAGTGACCATAAACTTTGTAACTTCAAAGCACACATTTGTGATCTCACAGTTTCAATTCTGGGGAGCTGAAATCAAGGGATTGGTGGGGAGGGTCTTGGTAGAGGCCTCAGGAGAGTTTACTCCCCGTCTTGTTCACCAGCAGTGGGTGTTTGGACTGTAGCTCCAGTCTCTGCTTCCCGACCTTATTGTCTTCTTCTCTATCAAATCTCCCTTTACCCTCTCTTTACAAGCCCCCATATGAGAATTTTTTTATTACATAGATTCATCTGGCTAATTCAAGACAATCTCCCCATCATAATTTTAAATTTATTTTAATTAATTCATTAATTAACTAATTCATTATTTTGAGGCAGAGTTTCGTGTAGCTCAAACTCGCTGGGAAGCTCACGATTACCTTGAGCTTCTGACTTCCTAGTTTCTATCTCCCAAGAGCTGGGATGACAGGCCTGTGCCTCTATGCAAGGTTTTTTGTGGCACTGCCATCAAACCCAGGGCCGTGTACATTCTAGGCAAGCTTTTTACCAATTACATGCAAGTCCACTATCATTAATTTAGAAAATTCTGTAGATTTATGTTTGCCATCTAAGATCACATTTGAAGGTTCCAGGAATTAAGAGTTGCACATCTCAGGATTAAAAAATGTATTATTCGATCTATCTGTCTGTCCTATCTATCTATCTATCTATCTATCTATCTATCTATCTATCTATCTGAGCTGGGGGTCTCAATGTGTAGCCCTGGCTGTCCTGAATTGTCTATGTAGACCAGGCTGGCCTTGAACTCACAGAGATCTACATGCTTCTACCTCCTGGATTAAAGATGTGGGCTACCACGGCAAGTTTATTACTTTTAATTATTTGTATACATGTGCATCTGTCCACAGAGGCAGGAAATATCAGGTCTGCATGGACCCCAGTGGAGAATGAGTTATAGGAGATTGTGAACTACCTGATGTGGATGTCAGAGACTGACCTCTGGTCTTGTGGAAGAGCAGTACAGGCTCTTTTATCTAGCTACATCTTACTCAGCTTTTCACAACAGACAAGAGCACCACTTCCCCCTTTCCCTTAAACAAACAAACAAACAAACAAAACCCCACAAAAAACCAAACCCAAACAAAACAATTTTGTTTAGGTACCCAAGGCTCTGGTTCTATCCCTCTTGCCAGGTACTGACTAGAAATGGGCATGAGAGCCAGTTCTGCCAATGCTACATAAAGAGAAATCAGCTCTATGATCTTTGTGAAGCTCAAGTTACATGTGAATCAGAAAGATGGAAAAGAAACCTGGCCCTTTGTCATTTGATGTCATTGTTGGATTATTGAACTAACCATCCCTAGAGCCTTTGTGTCTGTGCTTGCTAGGAAGACGGAGCCCCATTAAAGCTCTGGTCCCTTTAAGCTGGGGCCTCTGTGATTTGAGCTATGAGACATCACCTGTCACTCTAAGATTATGCTTCTTGCTACACAAGAGTGTGTTTGTCTAGGATCTGACCTTGCTCTGGACCCTATCAGTGTTGTCTCGGACTGTTATAAGTACCTCTTTGGTGGTCTTTGGTGGGGAGTGCTAACTCGAGAAACTTACCTACTTAGTCTAGACATTGAATGATGGTTGATGGTGATGATAAAGTAAAAACAAAAAAGCACAGTGTGTACTCAATGCTTGCTACTTCTCTGGCCATCAGGAGTCAGCTGTGAACAAACAGACCAAGTCTTCACTCTCGAGGAGCGTGTAGTCTGGTGGAAGGAAGTGTGATCAAGCCAAGAAATAAAGCATAATAAATCAGAAAAGAAACTGATAAGAAGCATGGGGCTGCTGTTCTTTAGAAGGAAGTCAGATGTAGAGTTGGTGACCAGAAGGTGAGTACAGACCTGAGAAGAGCTACAGGCAAGCCATGGAGAGAAACAAACCAGGCCAAGAAAACCACAAGTGCAGTGTCTGGAGGGCGAATGTTCTTGGTGTGTGAGTGACAGCTAAGAGGCTAGCATGCTGGTGGTGATGCAGAGGGAGCAGGTGCAGAGGAGAGCGCAGAGCTCAGGTCAAGGGAAGGCATCTGGCTTTTATTCCCAGTGAGAGGGGAACTGTTTAGAGGCTTTCTGTAGAAGAGTGTCCAAGTTTGCAATTTTCAAGGTCATTCTGACTCCTGGGTTGGACTGTACTTGGAGATAAGGGTCTTTCAATAATCCAGCATATAAAAGATCGTCTAGTACATGAGGTTGCCGTGGAAATAGTGGCACTAAGTGGCTGAATTCTGGGTGTATTTTTATATTACAGCTATTAGAATTCGCTCATGATTGTGAGACGTGAGAAGGAAGGAAGTCAAACTTGACTGACAGGTAACTGGCTCAAGCAGCAAAAGGTGAGCAAGGCAGATGTGAGAAAAATCAAGACATGTCAATTTAGCTTGGATATATCAGATTGCAGGTGTGTGTATGTGTGTGTATGTGTGTGTGTGTGTGTGTGTGTGTACGTGTGTTGATAACAAGTTGAGTTACGGCAAACCCATATGGTTGTGTTTACTAGCCCAAGATTCAAGGGAAGATAAGGGAAAGCCTTCAGAAGCAAATGCTTGTAACCTGAATGCTCACTTATCTGGTAAGAGACAAGGCTAAGCCATTTAGTACATGAAAGGTTTCCTAAGGCCTATGGCCTGTTTTCTGCCTCATCTCTCTAGGCTTCTCCCATGCTCACACTTTTATGGAATCATCTTCCTCATCTCTGATTGTGGTGCTCCTCTGACTTGAGAGTGTTTCCTTCCTGTGCTGTTAGGGTTCTGCCCCTCCTCCCAGGCATGCCAACCCTTTTCTGATTAAAAAAATTATTTGCGTATAGGAAACAATGATCTTCATTACATTTACATATATATATGTATATATATATACTAATACTAATATAATACTAATATATATAAATAAATATATATATACACATACACATACATATTATTTTTCCTCACTTCACCCTTTCTGATTTCTTTTAGTTGAAAGCTATCAAGAGGTCTCAATGTCTTTAGAGCATAGTCTGCCTTCTACCTGACTACTGTGCATGTTTATCTCTCCTAGACTGAAAAAAATAGGAGCATATTTCATTGGTCCTTGTATCCCTAAGATGAACATAGATATGACCAGGATGCTATAAACTAGTTCCCCTCTCAGCCACAGTTCACACTCCTTGTTTGAATGCAGAAATACATGAGGGCAAGACCAGACACGAGCACACTCTTTTTTACCACAGGGTGCTGGACACTCTCTCCCCATGAACCCCATAGTCTAAGTGAGTTGGTTTCACTATGTGTGAGCCACAGCATCTTTGTGTTCTAAAGACTAGACTGAAATCCAGCTTCTTTTGTCGTGAAACTTCGAGGGCAGTGGAATCAGAATGTGAGCCAGTCTAGGGGACCATGGGAGAATAGATGGGTCATGCCCTACTTCTTAGACTGTGAATACAGGGCTTAGCAGGAAGCCAAAGGCCTAATTTACTACACTAGCCAGATATAAGGGACATAATCTGGAAATGAAATCAGGCAAGGAAAGAAGAGAGCTGCTCAAGGGGGCATGGGCATTTAGCTACTCTTTCACTATACTGAACACCCTCCTTAGCTCTGTGGCTGAGGAGTTTCACAGCCTTTGCTCCATAGGTACCTCCTCCCTGGAGTGAAATACCATGAATCCTGACTCCCTCCTCCAGACCACTTTTCCCTCTGTTCCCTCCCCCTTGCATGATTTTCACTTAGCATGTGCTGAACCCACCTCTCATTTGCTTGTATGAATTGTATAAATCCTTAGGAACTCACATAGCTCCCCAATGTAAAGACTGAGGGATTGGTCTGCATCAGTGGCAGCAATAGAGAAAGAAAAACAAAAAATAAAAATCCAGGAGTTGTGTATAAGCTTGAGGGCTCCACAGCCATGTGATCTTGGGTGACTTAACTTCCTAGAGCCTCAGTTTCTTCATCTGTAGTGTAAAAGTGATACTATTACTTACCTTAAAGAATTTTCATGTTGTCTTGATTAAATGAGTCAGTCTTGTAAATGCCCCAAATAGTATTGGGTGAATAAGACAGTTGGGTAAACCCTAGCTACTTGCCAAAAATGTGAGGGTGACAGAATGGCAGAGGGAGGCTGTGCCTGAGGACATCTCTAAGACTCTATAGCCAAGAAAATCTGAAATTCCCAAGGAAGAAATATATAGCTTTAATAATATTCTTAGCTTCTTTTGTCTGAACATTTCTTCCTGCTTTGTAGTCTGTTCCCTGGCAGTGTAGATGACCCTTGGCATCGAGAGGGAAAGTCTTACTGGAGCTGGTTGTGGAGCTTGTTATTTAGGCAGCTGCTTTTTGGCGTGATTCCCAAAAGAAATATTGGAGCTGGCTTCATCCTCCAGGCTCTGAGGTCACCTAGCTAGTGTGAACTTCCACAGTTCTGGGATGCACAGCTGGAATTTCTGGCTCATGTCACGCTAAGCAGGTGGCTTGGGAACCAAAGGGCAAGGCAGTTGGAAACGGTGGCTGTTGGAAGGTTACCAGGCCCACGAATGTTCTCATCAGGTACAAGTATGTGGTCTTGCCAGGTGAGGTAGAAACCTCTTCCTGCGTTCCTTGGAGGCAGGATTTTCTTCCTAACTCACCTGGCTCTTCTTGCTTAGATTCTCTGTTTTGCTTTGGCAGCCAAGGGTCATTTCAAAGTAGCCTCTTGCCCTTTTCTTGACCCTTTCCCAGACCAGCTATTCTGAACACATCTTTCTGATGGCGTCTTTTAAAAGGATGTTTTCAGCCACATTCTGCCCCCGCTCATTATTCCTATGGGGAACATCTCCAAGAAGGGAAATCACTCCATCCCAACAGGCTTTTGGCACAGGCTGAGAGGCTCTTCAGCAAACAAAGATTTCTGGTTTAACACCTGATTAATTCAACATCTTCTCCCATATTCCAGTGTCAACAACCCCTGTCTCTTTCTGAATTCCAAGAGGGAGATTTACTCTTGGAATTAGAAGAAATATCTATGCCTAAAGCTTTCTCTTCTTTGAACCCTATTTGGTTGGATCAGCTATAATCTTCTATTTCTCACGATGGATTTTGCATAAGAATATTCATTCAACAAATATTTACTAAGTGTGTATTGTGGACAAGACTCAGTGCTAGGTATTGGAGGAGAATTCAACAATCTATCTCTAAGCTGTATGAGCTCATAAAATACCATAATAAAGAGACCTGATTTCTAAAAGAGAACTCAATAGCAACTATCTAACAAGACCTTGTGTCGCCACAGAATTGATAAAGCCTGAAGGTTTTGAGAGGTAGGAGAACTTATTTGGAATTGAAAGGGGGTGAGAGTTGAGAGCTTCCTGGAAGAAGTGGGATTTTTCACTGACGCTTGAGGGATAAGTCTTCCAGCAGTTCCTTGAGTACATTATTTTTTTTGGAGACTTCACACAAGCTGCTTTGGGTATTGTCTAAATAATACTTCAGATGACTGGGTGTGGCCTTCCAGAGTGGAATCCAGTGTATTGGTCTTTATTTGTATGATGAAATCTCTGCCTGGCTCTCTCTGGGGGCAGATATCTCAATCAGCATCTTTTGCTGAGATATCCCAGGGTTGAATTGGACCAATATTCTGGGAATATCCAGGATGCTTGGCTTCTTGTTCCTTTGTCCTTATGAGGTCATTAAGACCTTGGTCAAGTGATCACCTTCTGCATGTCAGTTTCTTCTTTGTAAAATGGGCAGGTTTGTTAGAAGCAATCAAAGACACCCTTCTACCAATACCTCCCCCAATACCCTGGAGCTGTTTAACACACGCATGGCCTTGGCATGCTCCTGGAGATGGGTACATTGGAGCAGCCCTCCTGGGGGTTTTGTGTTCTCTGGTGTGTGATGCAGACACCTATCTGGAAAGAGGGGATCTCAATGGTTTTGACCTAGCTCCTCCTGGATCCTTCAACCTGGCAGATCCAATGTCTTCTATTTATCTCTCTCTGAGCTTTCAGAGGCTTCCTACTTCACTAAGCCTTTCCTCAGTTTTAGGAGGGGGAATGTTCGTGTGATGCTGCAGCCTGGGGCTTGTTTCCAGAGCCTGTTGAGTTAGGCTCAGAATGGCAACTCTGACTTGCTTAGAGTACAGATTCTCAATGGAAACAGAAATCAGTTTTGGGTTATTTGTTCACCAGGCATGGTCCATGGTTTCCCCCTAGCCCTCTCTCTCTCTCTACACACACATACACACACACACACACACACACACACACACACACGGCTTTCACAAACTTTCAGTTTTTACAGAAGAACATATCTAAGGGACTGCTTTGCAGGAGCCACAGTAGAGGACATGCAGAAAGCACTGCTCTAGGGGAAAATGACTTTAGCTCTTTGGCACCATGCTGTCTTTCCCCTCTGCACAGAAAAGACATGATTCTTATGGTATAGAACACACATGGTCTCACTCCTCCCCCAATGTGTCATTCAAAGCTTGCATCCCACAACAAAGCTAATGCCAGGGCTCACCACCTATGGCATCCTTTAGGATGTGTTTCATGACTGCCCACAGGGCCTGGTGCCACCTGAGGTGAGGGGACAGCTGACATGGGATAAGCCCAGATTCCAGTTCTGGCTCTCCCATCCACTGTGTGCTTTCAGGTAAGCTACTTAATGTCTTTGTGCCCTGATGTCTACACTGACAGGACAGATAGTGACACCTACTTCATGATGTAAACACTAGCATAGCACCACAGATATATCATACAGAGGATATAGAAGATGTTCGGTCAGTGCAAATTACCTTGTTTTGATGTGAAGGTTTACTTCTCTTTTCTCTTCCACTCTCCTCTTTCCTCAGGCATGAGGAGAAGTGCCCCAATTGTCTCCATTTATCCTTGTGAGTTCCAGACACATCCACAATTAGCACCAGCCAGGACTTGAACAGCATTGCCAAATCTTAAACTCCTTCTGCTGCCACATGGGCCACATGAAGGGACTTTGAGCATACTAGGTGATGCTTATCACCATCTGATCTGAAGCCAGAGTTGCTTTCTTTTGTTTAATAATTTATGTCTTCTCTGAGAAAGCTGAACCAGAGTTTAAAATTACAGAAAGGGGTGACTGATGTAAATGCCAACAAAGCTAACCTGCAGTAAAATCACCCCAACTTCCTCTGCGGGCTGCTACTCAGCTACACCCACAGACACAGGGGTGAGGGGCCATGCAGGAGTGTGCTCTGGAAAGGAGAGCTGAGTCTCCCTACTGAGATGTCAGGGCTCTGTCAAGCTCTGTGGGTGTCCCTAGTTTCTGCTGGGTGAGAAGCAGAGCTGGGTTCATGGCAATGAGCTCAGGAGAGTGCCTGTGCTGAGCCTCAGCATATGCGACTGGACATTAGTTCCTATTTCTTCTTTCATCAAGCATTTATTGAATAGCTACTATGTGCCAGGTTTTCCACTGGGCATTGTGTATAGTCAGATGGCTGGAGATCGCCAAAGTCATGCTGTTCTCAGCATGGTATGGAAAAATACATTAATAATCAGTTATAGCTTTCTTCCCCTCACTACCCATTCTTCCCATGTAGTAACAGGGCAACAGCTCCTTCCAGCATCTTCTGTCCTTTGTGGGACTTTGAAAAGTCGGGAGGGCAAGGGAACAAGATTGGAATAACAGGCTAGTAATGTCTCCTGCACACTGCAAATCCGGTGCAGACGCTATAGCAGCTTCCACCATGACAGGTGCAGGACAAGGTACTCACTTATATTGTTTTGCTGGTTTATGTCAGAGGGAAAGAGGTTAGTGTGTAGAAACAGATCTTGGGTGTCCTTTTTGAGCAGAGGGAAGCCCAGTTTTACCTTCTGTATACCCAAGATAAGTAAGGACCGTTGTTATTTTGTTGTATTTTGATTTTGTGGGAGAATTCATTTCATAAGCTGACCTTGGGATGAAGGAAACTCTCTCCATTTCAGTGAGATGGTGATGTACCTGCCAGGTACAGTAAGAACAAGGGAGTCTTCACACTTCTTGCTCCCTCTCACTGGAAGACCCTTCGCTACAGCCTTGTGGCCACTCACTCAACCTTCCATGCTCTCTGCAAGTGTCTCTTCTCAGGCAGGCTTTCCTTGTTACTGTACAGGTCCAGGTCCCCACTTCTGTCTCTTAATTTAGCTCAACAATACCTTTTACTTTTTAACTTGTTTATTATCTTATTGTCTTTTCCCCCAACACTCATGGAAGGTAATCTTCAGAAGGCCTGAGACTCTACTAGATCTTACTAGTTAAGTAAATCTTACTAGTAGTAAGATCTACTAGATCTTACTTACTGAGACCTTACTAGATCTACTGTGTTTGTTCACCCTTTCACCCTCCGTAGAAAGCCTCTCACTCTGCACTGTAAACAGGTGTGTAGCTTCCCTGGACCTACTTCCTCAGCTACAAAATGAGCAGAAGGTAAAAGCTCGCTTTGTTGGTGAAACCTGAGAGTTGGTGCCTGTGAATGAGCTTTGAACCTCATCTGCTAAGGTGTGCTGTCACCCTTGGGGAATACAGATTTCATTTCTTCCTTGAACCATTGGATTATTAATTCATTCAACACACAGTGGCCATGTGGTCAGAGACAGGTGCTATTCTGAAATCTGATAGTACACACATACACAGTGTAATGATCAAATGTAATGATTAACATAATTAGCATTTCTATCACCTCAAATGTTTATCTTTTCTTTGTGTTGGGAACACAAAAAATCCTCTTTTCTGGCTATTTTGGAATATACAGGAAATTTCTAATGGAATCCTGCGGCTATGCTGTGGGCAGAACTTCTTTCTTATCTAATGGAATTTTGCTAACTATTATCTATTTGATAACTATTATCTTTTCTCTTTTTATCACTTCTCTCTCTTGGCCTTCCTAGCTGCTGACCTCTGATATTTTTCTTTTATATGATCAATATGTTTATTTTCTACGCACCACCTAGATCGTGTAGCGCTCAACTTTATGGTCCTGGCTTATTTCTCTTAACACTATGTCCCCAGTGCCAGCCATCATTCATGTAGCCACACAGGACAGACTTTTTTAAATGACTGAATAGTATTCCATTGAATTTACACACTACGTTTTCGTTATCCCCATCTGTTGATAGACATTCTATAACTTGACTATTGCCAATATTGTTTCAACATGGAAGTATAGATATTTTGTTGACATACTGAGTTCATTTACTTTGGATATATTCCTAGTAGTGGGATTACTGGATCAAATGGTTGCCCCATTTCTAACGGTCTGAGGAAACTCCATGCTGTTTTCCATAATGGCTGTACTAATTTGCATTCCCACAGCAAGTGTACCAAGGTTCCCCTTTCTCTGCATCCCTGTCAGCATTCATTAAGTTTTTGTCTTCTTGATGACAGACATCCTAACTAGATTCCCTGCTATTTTGTTCCCAAATCTAAAGACCCCTTCTGTGTTATACGTGCAAGCACACATGTGCAAGCTGAGGGGGCTCAGCTCAGACTCCCCAAGTCCCTACTCTGTAGTCTCAAAGCTGTGTTCTCAGATATGGCCTCTGTGTCCCACTTTCCCTCTCAGAGGAAGAGACTGTCAACAGCCCCAGATCCCATCACCGCTCTCTTTGCAGAGGTCTACAAATGTCTACATTTGATGAAAACGATCTTTTGTGCATCTCTAGAAGGAGAAAGTTTACTGTCTATGGCCAATTCACCTTGTCTGTTCCTCTTTCAGCTCCTCTGGGTCTGGAGTGACCACCCTTTTGCTTCAAACCCTAGGAGGTCCCCTGTCTTCTTCACCTAATGATGTGTTACAGAAAACAAGCTTCCTTTACTTGCAGAAAGTGTGACAGGAACATGAATATTAATAACTCCCACGGGTTCCTTGCAAACATCCATCAGCACAGCTTAGAAGGCTTGTTCTGACTTGCTTGGCATGGGGGTAACTGCTCAGCAGAACAATAATACAGCATTCATGAAGCCAGCTTAGGCGGAGCTCTGCCTGGGGCTTTGAACTTCAGTGCTCCTGCAGGGCTGAGGTAGGAATGTGCTTTCCTCCACCTGGGTGGAAACAGGAAGATGTTTAACTTTCAGATGATGAAGACACAGCGGCGGACCTGGGAGATGTGTGAGGACTAGGCCACAAGAGGAGAAGCAGTATCCCCAAATCAATAGGAAGGCTAGAAGTAGAGAATATGGGCATTTGGGCGTAAAATTTTTCCTCTGAAAACTTAGGGTAAAGGACACAAGTACTATGCTGCCTTTGCCTTTTATTCAGACTGTCCCCATTGACATATGCTCTTAAATTTCTCCTAGCCATTTCCTAATCAAATGGCATTTACTGCTTGCTGGTCTCAGGATCTCACAGTGTTGACCCAGGTTGTGATAGAGACTGGAGCCTCATAGGATTCTCAGCAGAGCTATTATAAAATGGTTTTTATTTCTGTGTGTTGGGGTGTGTGTGTGTGTGTGTGTGTGTGCGCGTGCGCATATGGGTGCTCTCAGAGGGCATCAGATTCCCCTGAAAGGTGGAGTTATAGGTGTCTTCGAGCTATTTGACATGGGTGCTGGGATCTGAACACTGGTCCTCTGGAAAAGCAGCAAGTTCTTCTAGTCACCAAGCAATCTCTCCATTCCCCAGCAGAGGTATTTGAGCTCCTCTGTCTGAAGAGCATCGCTGATAGGACTGCAGAACAGAGCAGGTACCTGGGATAGAGAACTCTGTACCTTGGACTACTTTGTTCTAATGACCCCTCTGTGGTCTTCTGGGAACTGAGATCTCATTTGATTTTCATCCTCCCTAGCTGAAAGTCACAATTAAAATCTACTTTAGCAGACAACATGCCAGGTGTAATTTTTTTCTTTAAGATTATTTTTTTTTAAATATTCATACCTGTAGCTCACAAGAAAATAAAACAACAACAAAGTCTTTTGGATTTTTCCTGGAGAAAAATGGGCAGTTAGGTATCACAGTGTGATTGAGGTAGCAGTTCTGCAGCTGTATCTTAGGTCATTCATTAAAGCTACAGTGGGTAATGAAAATGCTCGTTTTCTTGGGCAGCAGCATGCAAAATTCCTCTGCCATGCAATTAGCAGTGGTGGGGAAATCTTTACCATTCGTTTTAGCTGTCAACTTCTACTGTAGTTGGAATTCCAAAGTCTTGCAGTTGATCAGGCCATGCAGAAAAAGCTGCTGAAATCTTCACGGTTTTCTCCATGGAAGACTTTTTTAATGGCAGGGGCCATTTCCTCCCACCAGCAGAATCTACTGGAAGATGCTCTGGAAAGCACTCAGCCAGTTCTGCATGGTGAGCTTTGGCACACAGAGTTGCTAGCTATGTGATTCTTCTCCCTTTAAGCTTCAGTTTTCCCATCTGTAAAATGAAAATTAAAAACGATAATTCATCTTTCCACCATAAAGAATCATCCTGGGGGACATTATAAAGCCCTTTATGAGAACTTCTTTTAAAGATGTTGTGTGCCTGGCTAAGGGTTGGTGTTTTAGTTGAGTATTGTTTAGTGATAGTCAAACTTTTTCTAAGGGCACCCAAAATACTGCTTGAAAAACATTCTCTGTAACTATCCTCTTAAGCTACTGGTTACAGAACACATGCATTAGAAAAGAATCCGAGCTCTTTCTAGTCAAAAAGGAAAAACAGTTGACATGCTGATTATAAAAGATAGATTTGGCTGTCTGTTAAACTGGCCATGCTCCCATCACCCCTTTCTGCTTTATGAAAGAATTGTGACTTTTTTTTTTCCTTAAGAGTCAGCCCTGACTGTATCTTTCAGGATAATGAAGCTTTAAATAAGAAACAGGCTTTGACTGGTCCACTGTTTTTATTAATTATTTTTTAATTTACATTAGGCTCTTTACTTCTAGTGCTCATAACAAAGTTATCTTAAGCCACCAGCTGACGAATACTACTTCTGAAGCTTCGATTTCGTAGATGTGCAATGGGTTAGAGAGTATGCATTTCTAATTGTGTAGGGGATGCTGTTGGTCTGAGGACTACTCTTTAAACACCATTTCTCCAACCAATTGTGGTGATTCCCTTCTCCCTGCCCATTAGGTATAGACACATATTGAGGGCTTATGGGGAAGGTTTTCTCATGCTTCAGAAGACACGTGGAGTGGGGGTGGGGCAGATCAGCAATTAGGAGTGCTTGCTGTTCTTCCAGAGGACCCATGTTTTGTTCCCAGCACCCATACTTGGCAGTTCACAACAGATTGTAACTCCAGCTCCATCCAATTGGATGCCCTCTTCTGGCTTCTGTGGGCAACACACATGTACACATAACCTAGGTATACACACACACACACACAAGCACACACGCACGCACATACGAGAGAGAGAGAGAGAGAGAGAGAGAGAGAGAGACCCCCTCACTCCCTGACTGACTACCTCTGGCATCCAGTGTGGTGGATGGGGCACAGGAACTGCTGCTGATATTTTGAGATGAGGACAGAGTAACCCTAAAGATAAAGAGAATGTCAGGGAAAATGGTGAAAGTTTCAAGTTACCTAATTAACTGTGGAGCTTTCCACCCTTTATCTAATGGGTTGGTTGAGCTCTCTGCTTCTTTCAGGCCAAGGGAACTTCATGGAAGAAGTAAAAAAATGCCCAAGGATTGTTTTCTTCATGATAACTTGGAGGTTGGTTATGTGTTAAGTTATGAGCCAGAGCTGAGACTTTCGAGAGAAGAACCAGGAAACAGGGTCCACTTAGGAAGAGCTGGAGACGGCGTGACGTTGAAATATGAGGAAGACTTCCTGGCATGAGAGATGCACCATGATTAGTGCAGGTCTGACGTCGGGGTACCAGGAAGATATCACGCCTCTGGGGTTTTGTGGTTCGGACATGATGGGTGGAAAGTAATGTCAGGATTGGGAAGAACAGCTGGGGAAAGGCAGCACAAGCGAGTCAGAGGGGAAAGTGCAATATAAAACTAGCAAGCAGACTCAGGGCTTGTGTCCTGATTGTGGTCATTGTGTCTCCAGACGATACGCTTGGTGCTCTCCTGCTTGACACCGATAAAATTACTCTTACTTACGAGACATGATGAGGCTGAAGTGGTCTTATTTATAGGCATGTGTGTTCTCAAGGGCAGTGTGTGACTTTATAACAATTACCAAGAATTTGCCTTTCCTCCAACTCTACGACTTGGTGCAAGGGTTTTCTTCCACTTCATGTGGGTCTGAGCTGTGACCTCTGGTATGTACCCCATTTCCTCCTCTTAGATTCCTGAATGTCTTCAGTGGGCTACACTTGAATAACCCTTCTAGAGAGCATGGCTTACTGTGGTTCTGTATCTACCACTTTCCCTGGTACTGGGTCCTAAAGGGCTCTGTTTTTGGCATTAAAGATGTAATAACGAGAAGTCAGGAGTCTCAATGGCAAGAGGTTTGCAGTGTGTGTTAGCACTGTCCAGCCGAAGGTACAGCACAAACCACAAAGACGGGCTGCATGAATAAATTAAAAATTCTCCAGCTATTCACTTTGAAATAGTGGCATTAGGGGCTAGAGAGATGGTTCAGGGGTTAAGAGCACTGGCTGTTCTTCCAGAGGTCCTGAGTTCAATTCCCAGGAACTACATGGTAGCTCACAATAATTTATATTTGATCTGAGTTTCTCTCTGTCATGCAGACTGAGCACTCATACACATTAAATAATATATAAATAAATAAATAAACAAATAATAAGTATTTTAAAAATAGATGAATGAAATGATGCTAATTTTAATACTATGTTTTAATAATTTTAACATTAAAATATTTCAAATAGTTGCAGTAATATATTTTACCCACTCCAGGGGCCCTCTGCTAGCAAAATTCCTGAAGGGTCTTTTGCTGGTATCTAACTATGCTGCTTGGTGATGGCAGTTAACTTTTGGCTGTCAGAACTAGGAGGTGCTAGGTCATTTAGTGAGCAGACGTTGGAGATGCTGCTAAACAGCTTACAGCACTAAGGGGATGGGATGGGGTTGGGGCACAGATCCAAACAATAAGATTATCTCACCCCAAACATCAGTAGAGCTGAGCTTGAGAAGTTCTGTTAATATATCCAAACCATGCCTTCAGTATGCAGCCAAACATAGAAGTTACCAACCTGATGACTTCAGCTTTGCTTCCAATCTAAATCTTAACTCTGGTGGTTATTTTATAGTTCTAGTGTATGTCTCAGCTTAGCTTAGCCAGGTTTCAGTTGCTCAGTTGTCCTCTGTGGCTGGAGCTGCTGTAGTACATACTAACGTGTACAGAGTGCATAGTCAAAGCTGTGTATACTTAAAGTCCTGGAGGTTTGTTGGGACTGTCACATACTTCCTGGGCAGAACAAATATGGTGAGATAAATATGGTGCCCTTTAAAGAGACATGGGCTGAGGAATGGAATGTGAGGACTGCCTGGAGCCTTTGTGATTATGGAACAGGAATATCGCTTTATCTAAAACTATGTCTACACAACTTTTGCATCATTTTCCCCGAAAAATGCTGTCAAGAGGTTGTGCTTTCTTATCCCCTGGAGACAAAGGTCAACATACCCTGTTGGGAAGATTATGAGAAAGAACTTCAGTGCGGTTCCAAGGATTCAGATATTGATGCCTGAAGCTTGCATGTAGTTAGAACAAACAACGAAGTGTTGCCCTTTCCCTCCTCCAAAGCACTCTGATATTTCTTTCTTTCTTTTTTTTCAAATGAAAACTAAAGGGGTTTCAGGTTAAAGAGAAGGTGATCACGTACTAATCAGCTTTGGAACAATCTAAACTGACCTTGGTGCGACACACAGCAGTTTGTAATCCCCAATTCTAAGGCTTCACAGCATCTCATTAGTTTGGAGTTTCAGTACGGATAATTCTGTATCGAGTGAGTAATTAAATGTGACATAGAAGCAAGAGAATGGATTAGTGTCATACCCAGAGGTCTCTGTGTGTGGGCCTTTCCTGTCTCTGCCCATGAGAAAAGTAGGCGAGAGGCATAGCAGAGCTCCTGTGAGGACGGATGCTGGTGCAAAAGACAGGCAAGATGCCACAGATGCTCTGTGGTTATGACGGCGTGTTAGTCGGTGTGGAGATGGGGGCCTTGTTGAGGGACCCTTATGGAGGCTGGACCCGTCTAGCAAGCAATAGGGTTGCATTTGAGGTGCTACTAATTCTTCCTGCCAACTCTGAGACTCTGTCCTTGGGTCTCCACACCCAGGTGCTCCTTGTAGTCCCAATGGGAGGCAGGTAATCTGTGTTGACTTATGTCAGAGGAGGCATTGGCACTTTATTTCAGAGCCTTCTAAAACATGATTATATCTGGCAGGACCAGGCTTTGTCTGTGATCAAGGAAGACAAAAAGAATATGCTTTTTCAGTGTCAACAAGATACTTATTTTCAGATTTGGAAGCTTGGATAGGGACTTCACAGAGTTTACTGTTTACAGAAAGGCCCTCACTCAAATTTCCATGTACCTGGTGTCTTAGTTAGGGTTTTCATTGCTGTGAAGAAATACCACGACCAAAGCAACTCTTATAAAGCATAACATTTAATTGGGGCTGGGTTACAGGTTCAGAGGTTCAGTCCATTATCATCAAGGCAGGAGTATGGCAGCACCCATGCATATGTGGGCCTGGAGGAGCAGAAAGTTCTACATCTTGATCCAAAAGCAGACAGGAGAAGATTGTCTCTCAAAGCCTACTGCCACAGTGACATACTTCCTCCAACAAAGCCACACTTACAAACAGTGTTACTCCCTTGGCCAAGCATATTCAAACCACCATGCCTAGAAATCTATCCTTTGTTTTAAAAATCTACCAGGTAGAGAATAATAAAGTATTTTTGGAAACAAATCTAGTTTCTTGTCATCTCTCAGTCAACATTTCTTCTTTTTCTTCTTCTTCTTCTTCTTCTTCTTCTTCTTCTTCTTCTTCTTCTTCTTCTTCTTCCTTCTTCTTCTTCCTCCTCCTCCTCCTCCTCCTCCTCCTCCTCCTCCTCCTCCTCCTCCTCCTCCTCCTTCTTCTTCTTCTTCTTCTTCTTTTGAGATAGAGTTTCTTTATGTAGCCCTGGTTATTCTGGAACTCACTCCATAGACCTGGCTGGCCTTGAACTCATAGAGATCCACCTGCCTCTGCCTCCCAAGTGCTATGATTAAAGGCAAGCACCAGCATCAGCCAACATTTCTTGAGCCTCAACTCTGCATGAAGAATTTGGAACCCAGAGAGTGGAGGAAGGAAGACATGTCTTTTTTCTTTCAGGAACTTGTGAAAAGACAGCAACTGTTATATGGGCAAAGAGCCAAGGAAGCTGCGGTAGGAGCAAGGAGAAAGGTGTGGTGTGGTTGGAGAAATCAAACTGCTCTTTTGAAGTGAGTTGTAAGGGAAACCTGGAGCCAAGAAATCATGTGTTTTTTTCTTCTATAGCTGAATTATTTCAGCACAATGCAAGGCTTCACAGCTACAGAGATAGAGCAGGCGTGGTCCTTGGGTCTAGACTATACAAACTCACTATAGACTAATACAAAATTTATTCTTCCCTAAAGACGTGGCTCACAGCTCATTCATCACTTATTAAACAAATATTTAGTGAGCACCTGCTATTGGGTGACTGGGGAGAAAGACAGATAAAGTCTTGTTTTTGATCTAGAGGGGTAGGAGACAACAGGTGGGTTTTTACGAGTGTGGTAAGAGCTATGAAAAGGGAACAAGGGGACCCTAAGGGGGTGTATTGCCAGATGTGCAGCCTGCTGTTGGGGAGAAGATCCACCCCTTCAGAAGCGATGGTTAAGCTAATACTTGAATGTAGAACCCTGGTGGTCAGGGGGCCTGGGAAGGAGAGATAAGAATATACCTGTTGGGAATTCAAGGCCTAGACCTAAGCAGAGTAAAAGCAATATACAGCAAGCAAGCAGCCAACATCAAACTAAATGGGGAGAAACTTAACGCATTTCCACTAAAATCAGGGACTAGACAAGGCTGCCTTTTCTCCCTTTATCTATTCAATATAGTACTTGAAGTTCTAGCTAGAGCAATTAGACAACAAAAGGAGGTCAAAGGGATACCAATTGGAAAGGAAGAAATCAAAATATCACTATTTGCAGATGATATGATGGTATACTTAAGTGACCCAAAAAACTCCACCAGAGAACTGTTACAGCTGATAAACAACTTCAGCAAAGGGGCCGGATATAAAATTAACTCAAACAAATCAGTAGCCTTCCTATACTCGAAGGATAAACAGGCTGAGAAAGAAATTAGGGAAATGACACCCTTCACAGTTGTCACAAACAATATAAAGCACCTTGGTGTGACTCTAAGCAAACAAGTGAAAGATCTGTATGACAAGAACTTCAAGTCTCTGAAGAAAGAAATCGAAGAAGACCTCAGAAGATGAAAAGATCTCCCATGCTCATAGACTGGCAGGATTAATATAGTTAAAATGACCATTCTGCCAAAAGCAATCTACAGGTTCAATGTAATCCCCATCAAAATTCCAACTCAATTCTTCATAGATTTAGAAAGAGCAATTCTCAAATTCATATGGAATAACAAAAACCCAGGATAGCAAAAACTATTCTCAACAATAAAAGAACTTCTGGGGGAATCAGCATCCCTGACATTAAGCTGTATTACACAGCAATAGTGATAAAAACTGCATGGTATTGGTACAGTGACAGGCAGGTAGATCAATGGAATAGAACTGAAGACCCAGAAATGAACTCATACACCTACGATCAATTGATCTTTGACAAAGGAGCTAAAACCATCCAGTGGAAACAAGACAGCATTTTCAATCAATGGTGCTGGCTCAACTGGCAGTCAACATGCAGAAGAATGCAAATTGATCCATTCCTATCTCCCTGCACAAAGCTCAAGTCCAAGTGGATCAAGGACCTTCACATAAAACCGGATACACTGAATCTAATAGAAGAGAAAGTGGGGAAAAGTCTTGAACACATGGGCACAGGGGAAAAGTTCCTGAAGAGAACACCAATGGCTTATGCTCTAAGATCAAGAATCGACACATGGGACCTCATAAAATTGCAAAGCTTCTGTAAGGCAAAGGACACTGTAAATAGGAGAAAAATGGCAACCAACAAATTGGGAAAAGATCTTTACCAATCCTACATCCAATAGAGGGCTAATATCCAATATATACAAAGAACTCAAGAAGTTAGACTCCAGAGATCCAAATAATCCTATCAAAAATGGGGAACAGAGCTAAACAGAGAATTCTCAGCTGAGGAAACTCAAATGGCTGAGAAGCACCTAAAGAAATGTTCAACATCCTTAGTTATCAGGGAAATGCAGATCAAAACAACCCTGAGATTCCACCTCACACCAGTCAGAATGCCTAAGATCAAAAACTCAGGTGACAGCAGATGCTGTCGCGGATGTGGAGAAAGAGGAACACTCTTCCATTGCTGATGGGATTGCAAGCTGGTGCAACCACTCTGGAAATCAGTTTGTCAGACCCTCAGAAAATTGGACATAATACTTCCTGTGGACCCAGGTATAGCACTCCTGGACATATACCCAGATGATGTTCCAACATGTAACAAAGACACATGCTCCACTATGTTCATAGCAGCCATATTTATAATAGCCAGAAGCTGGAAACAACCCAGATATCCCTCAACAGAGGAATGAATACAGAAAATGTGGTACATTCACACAATGGAATACTACTCAACTATTAAAAACAATGACTTTATGGAATTTGCAGGCAAATGGACTTGAAAATATCATCCTGAGTGAGGTAACTTAGTCACAAAAGAATGAACACGGTATGTATTCACTGATAAGTGGATATTAGCTCAAAAGCTTGGAATATCCAAGATTCATTTCACAGCAACTGTTGGGCTGAGTGTGAGGTCCCAGATGGAAGAGATGGAGAAGGGACTGAAGGAACTGAGGGAGTTTGCAACCCTATGGAGGGAGTAACAGTGTCAACTGGCCTGATCCCCTGATGCTCCCGTAGCCTGGACCACCAACCAAAGAATACATATGGAGGGACCCATGGTGCTGGCCACATATGTGGCAGAGGAGGGCCTTGTTAGCCATCAGGGGGAGGAGAGGCCCTTGGGCCCGAGGGTGTTAGATGCCCCAGTATAGGGGAATGCCAAGGAGGGAAGATGAGAGTGGGTAGGTGAGTGGGGAAATACCCCTATAGAGGCAGGGGGATGGGGGAGGGGATAGGGAGGTTCCAAAGGGGAGACCTGGAAAGGGGGAAACATTTGAAATGTTAATAAAGTATCAAAATAAAAAGTCCAATTTGTTTAAAAAAAATCTCATTTCTTTAAAAAAATTGCTCTTTATAATTGCCAACAATTTCTTCTCCTCTTTTCTAGTTGATGGATAGCTATTTTGGTATTTATTACAGTTTTATGTTATGAAATCCATGAGGTGAAAAGTGGTATTGTTTTAGTAGATAGAATTGAGTTCACAGCCTTTAATTAGACACTGAAAAGCTTTTACCATTACACTTTGAGATGGTTAACACTGGTTATAAACTTGACAGGATCTTGGGCAGTGGTTCTCAGCCTTCCTAATGCTGGGACCCTTTAATACAATTCTTCATGTTGTGCTGACCCCCAACCATAACATCATTTTGTTGCTACTTCCTAACTGTAATTTTGCTATTGTTATGAATCATAACATAAATATCTGATATTCAGGATATGTGACATATATGTAATGACCCACAGGTTGAGAAGCACTGGTGTAGAGTCCCTGACAAACCTTTTTCTGTGGTGGGAGAGATCATCTACATCAGTTTTACTGAGGTGAGGAGGGTCACCCTAAATGTGGGTGAAACCATTCCCTGGTCTGGGTGCTTTGCAACACTGGGGCGACTTGCTTAGCCTTTCTGAGTCTCAGAACTCTTATTTACAAAGTGGAGATGATAAACCTCTTTAATGGGATTTCTGTATCACATGAGTGTTCTATGTGAAATGCTTATATGGAACATTAGCACATTTTCTGGAAAAAAAACACTACTTGATTTTTTTGATATAACTATTATACTATGGTTACTGTGGGAATAACCATTGTTACATTAAAAAACATCTTAACTCTCAGATTTCTTTTATAACATTGTACAAATGTATTGCAAAGCAAATCCTGCAAGCAAAATCTGGATTCATTTTGCCATCAGTCTGAGGGTGCCTTTTCTGTCCTAGAATGATCTGAAATTATTTCAGAGCATTCACAGGTGCCTGAGTCTTGTGCACATGTTTTTTTTTTTTCTTTTTAACCCAGAGATCCCATCAGCTGGAACAGTCATTTTAGTGTGTGTGAGACCAGCAAGTAAGTATTGAGGACTTGGTGACTTAATCTAGGAGTAGATGCTACATTTAACACTCATATTCTTTCTTGGACTGGCCCCATGTTAATGACACAGATTATATGTGGAACACAAACTGGTTTTGAACTCCTGCTTAAACCTCTTATGTGATGGGATTACAGGTACATGGCACACTTGCACCTTTTGTCTAGACAATGTGCTGAATCCCCTGGATTGACTATGGATCTTCTGTCTTTCCGTCCAACCTGCTGCCCCATGCCACTAAGACTGTCAAGATGAACTGACTCATATACTGTTAGGAAGAATTACCATGATCACTAATGGGTAGTTAGGGACAGTGTTCCAGTTTAAAGACTTTCATGGGCCATGAAAGCTAGTGAGTAAATAACCGTTTATTGTCCAGTCAGTTAGAGGACTCTGAAATTGAATGACGTTCCAAGACTTCCAAAAACAGATAAGTCATATATCATAATGGGACATAAAAGTTATGTGTGAGTAGGCTGTAAAACTGAACAAGTGTTTACCTTAGTGAATGTTTTATTTACATGCCCTCCAGCAGACAGTTAAATGTTCTGCACATTGAGGCTGTTGCTCTTCATAGCTTCAAGCACTGCTCTGCTAAGAGGCAATGCACCAAGTTGATGGTATAATTTCAGGGGTCGAGGGAAAGCCTCTCTGGCCTCCTCCAAAACTCAATTTGCCTGTTTGATGTTTAAAATTTTAACAAGAAACTAGAGCTGTAGCTGTATAATTACAATTTGAGTTGATAAATTTAGCATAGGATTCACATAGAATACTGCTTAATGTACAAACAGCCACATTGAGAGTGCCATGGAACGCTTTCATCCGGATAGGCTCTTTTCTTTTCAAATGTTCCAATCAGTCTTACCGCTGCCCTCAATTATGAGGAGGGACCTGTGACTTAGAAAAGTTAAATAAGTTGTTTGAGGGCACAGTCTGGTTATGCAGGGGCTGGAACCCTGGGTTTCAGAAGAACATCCTTGTCTGTAATCTTTCCACTTAGGCTGTCTCTTACATTTGTTGATCAGACACTGGTTTGGAAAAGGAGTAAATGTGCTCATCAGTCCTCTTTGGCTCTGCCTATTCAGGATAGAACCTAGAGTTTCTGTTCTGCAGTATTTCCTGTCCACTCCTGGGTGATAGTGCTCACAGTGTCTGAGCACTGGGGAGTGCGCACATATGTTCTTTAAGCTTGCTGAGTTGACCTCATCCAAAATTTGTATGTATTGCTGGGATTTCTTTCCACCACCTCCAGACTCCTTCTACTACAGGGAACTGCCAGAGGTTCATTATTTCTTTGTTCATTGAGAGCATTTGTTGTTGAGAACCTGCCACATACTATACACACAATACAGATGTTGTTTGAGAGTCTTCTCAATGCCTTCTCTGATATGATGGACTGACTGAAAGCTCTCTGAACCTGTTAAGTCAGAACCTTGCCTCACTTAAGTTGTTTCTATTGGGCATGTTGGTTAGAACAACACAAAAACAACACACCGGCTTGATCTCCCTTGAATAGCAGTAACTCTGACAAAACATAAATCTGCCATATATCTATAGAAAGCATACTTGGAGTAGTTTTGGGGGAAAAACACCCTTGATGAAGCCTAATTCTTTATATATTAGTAAAAAGAATGTATACTTAGTGGTGTGCTCTGCCTCATGAGAATTAGGAAGGCAGAGCCAGTTTTGTATAGCTCCTCCAACTGGTCGACCACAGGAACTATCTTAGCGGGAGTGTTACACAGAAGAAGTCAGAGGTGAGGGTGAGTTATGTCCTGGACAGAACATGAGAATTTCTTAATAATACTGAGGTCTGACTGACACGGACTCTTGATAAGTCAATATGCCAGTGGATTTTCTGAACGACAGCCTATAAGCCAAAGAAGAAATGGAATAAGAAATGACCTTCACTGTCATTGTTTAATGACATTACCTCTACTAGCTACAGTCCTTTCATTTTACATATTCCAGTGGTGATACTTGAATGAGTTTTATCTGAATTTCTACTCTATTTATTTGCCTGCTGGCTTCATTTCTAAAATCACCTTTTTCTGAATGACAACTCAATCAATTCAATAACATGCAATTTTACACAGTGGGAACCTATTCCCGTTTCCCTCCTTGTACTTGTATTTGTCAGCTGCTTTCCTCAATAGCCTTGTGTGTTTCAGAGTTATTTTCATCTTCAGGAACCTGAGGTGGACTGGCACTGTGAGATGGACACAGTTCTGACTTGAGGCTGAGACGCTCTCTTCCCCCTGTTCCTTCACCTGACTCTCCTTTGTCACAGAGCTGCCAGCCCACGTCCAATCTCCCATCAGTTCAGTTGTGTTAAGGAACCATCAGTTTAATCAGATTCATTTTAGAAGCTTTCTAAAATGTTGAAAATTTCCCCCTCCCCCAACTTCATTCCTTGGGCTTTTGGAATCCTGCCAAGGTAAATGAAGGAGAAATGATCGAGTATATTCTGGCTTTGTTTTTCAGGGCTCAGTAAAATGATGGACAGGATTGTGTACTAGAGGAAGGAAAGGCGAGATGGGTTACGTACATTGGTTGATCCATAGAATCTGTGGGTAATGAACTGGAGAAAAAGACTCTTCTGATTAAAAATTTGAATCATTAAAAGCTTCAGAACCAACAGCTTCTTTTAGAATTTCAATCTTCTCTGATTTGCTGTGAGTCAATAGTGGTCTGAGCCACAGGCTAAATTGTCACTCAAAGTGAGCGGGGCTTGTTCATGGCCTCCATCCGTTGTTTCAGAGATCATAGTAAACACTTTAAAAGGCTGCAGTAGCTCTTCCAGGGAACCAGAGTGGTCATCGTGCCAAGGTTCTCCCTAGACTTTCATTGATTTAGAATTTGCATTTCTCATTATTTGCAAATGACCCTCTGGGTCCAAAATTTGTATTATAATTTGTATTTTTACTGAAGCATGAATTAGAATTATGCTTGCTGGCTGGGATGCTGGAGTTTAGTGGTGGGTTACATGATTAGTAAATGAATTGGATATCCTGCCCCCAGATCCCTAGAGAAAAATTGTCCTTTCTCTCTCTCTGTGTATATATATATATATACACAGTGTATATATATATATATATACACAGAGAGAGAGAAAATGTGTGACATAGTGGCTATTTGTGAACTGGGGAATTCATAATGGTCTTAGAAAGAATTACTCATAAGCATCAGACTGTACTCTCAGTGTTTCTTACTGTAATGAAATCTGATACCACAGTGCCTTTCTTATCCGAGGGTGACTTATCTGGCCATTAACAAATGACTTATTCTGTAATCAGTATATAGAGAAAAAGTACTGTGGTTGAATGCACAATATAGATATCCCTTGGTTTACCCACATAAAACTCATGTGCTTAGTTCAGAGGTAAGCTCCCAAACCTTTTCCAGAGAACCTTCCTCTGTTACTGGTGTTTTGTTTTGTTTTTGGCCTGGTTTGGACCTTAGCTGAAATTAGAAATCACCATCTCAGCCCTGCAAGCCTGTCCATGGCCTTCCCCCATGGTGCTAGTTTATTTAGTGTTTCCCTCTGTATGCTTCATCTTGATGCCTGTTGAGTCCCTTGAAATATCTTAAAGACATGCACTAGGAGTTTGGAACATGCCGTTTAAATAAATGAATACCATTTAAATTCTTATTTTTTTTACATTGATGATATTCACTTGGCACATTTTTCTAGGATTCGTCTATGTGGGTGAATGTTCATCTAGCTTATTGTGTTGACTCATGTTCCAGAGTATACCTCCACCATGTTCTGCTTACCATCCCACTTATAGACACCACTGTTGACTTAATTTACATACCATGCTGTGAGAAACGTTCTTTTCTGTGTTTCTCTGTAGTCCATGGTGAGTGTGTCTGGGATGTTAACTGTAGAATGGGATCACAGGTAATAGGATACCCACCTGCTCCACTGCACATGCTACTGTTGCTCTCAAGAATGCTTTCAAATGCTCCATATTCCTCTCCGTGAGAAGTGTGTTAGCCTTCTTGTTTCCACATTCTCATCCACACCGTTTCCCAAACAGATTTAGATATATTTTGATGCTATTTAGAGCTTTTCTGGTTAATTCTGAGGCAGAGCACCTCTTTATACATTTAGTAGTCATTTAGATTTCTGGTCCAGTACTCATCTGTTCATAGATTTATCCATTTTGCTGTTGAGTTTCTTGACTTTCTCATTAACTTATTGGAGTTCTGTATGTTTTAGAATTTCATCTACTATACAAGCATCTCCTATTCTCTTTTGTTGAGAAGAAAATCTTTCCTATGTGGCAAAATGTTTTAATTTAGAATAATTTGGATTTACAGAAAAGTTATAAAGAAATTACAGATAGTCTTATTAGCTTCTCCAAGCCTCACTAGTTGCTAACCTCCATATAAGTTGGCATGCTAGTCAAAAAGCAAGGCAGTTATGTGGTTTAACACTATTAACTAGATCACAGACATTCTATTTTTCTCCAGTTTTTACACGAGTTTCCTTTATTGTTCTAATACACGATTCAGAACACTATATTGCATTCAGCTGCCATGTCTCCTTAGTCTCTTTTACCTAAGGCAGTTCCTCAGTATGTGTTCACATGTTTAATAATCTTTGGAATTTTAAAGAATACTGGTCAAACATTTTGTAGAATGTTCTCTCATTTGGGCTTGTCTGAGTTTTTCTTATGGCCACATTGAGCTCAGGAATTTTTTTGAAAAAAAAAAAAAGACCCTACAACCAATGTTTCTCTTTCATCAGATAACACCAAAGGGTATGCAGTATAAAGAAAACTTATCAGTAGTGGTACTGTTCTCATCTTATATGATATATCCTAGGCTTTCTCTCTCTCTCTCTCTCTCTCTCTCTCTCTCTCTCTCTCTCTCTATATATATATATATATATATATATATACACACACACACACACACACACACACACACACGCACACACACACGCACACAAATATATGTAAACAAATATATATATGTTTTTTTTTGAGACACAGTTTCTCTGTGTAGCCCCAGCTGTCCTAGAACTCACTCTATAGATCAGGCTGGTCTTGAACTCAGAGATGCACCTGCTTCTGCCTCCTAAGTGCTGCAATTAAAGGCATATGCCACCACTGCTTGGGCAAATGGAGTTAAGTTTTATTTTTTGTATGTTTTATTTATTTCTATTGAACATGAATCATTAGATTCTGTTCAAAATTAAAGAAAAGTTAATCAAACTTTACGTTCCAGACATACATTGTTTGGACTTCTATGAGGAAGAAGACAATTTTAACTTCATTGTAATAAAAGGTGCTAACATTTAACCTTATGACTTGCATTTTTTCTCCCATATTTTCTCTATATTCACACCACCATTTCTTAATCTTTAGGTTTTTAATCTACTTGTAATTTTAGCTTATTTATGAAGTAAGGTCTGAGTTACAATAATGTCCATATAGTTTGTTTTTAAAATTTGTTTCCTAAACTGTTTCACTTGTTGATTTATCTGGTTTGTCATGTCAGTTGTGCTGGTTAGTTCATGTCAACTTGACACAAACCTAGGCATATCTGGAGATGCAGAATCTTTACCAAGAAATACCCTATATCAGGGGATGTCTGTGGGCATGTTATGGATTGCTGGTTTATGAGGGAGGGCCCGGAGCAGTATGGGAGGTCCTATCTCCAGGCAGGTAGGCATTGGGCTGTATAAGAAAGTTTGAGCAAGTCAGAAGGAGCAAGCCAGTAAGCAGCATTCCTCCATGATCTCTTTTTCAGTTCTGCCTTAAGCTCCTGCTCTGGTTTCCCTTGATAATAAATATGGAAGCATAGGCTGAAATAAAACCTTTCATCCTCAAGTTGTTACTAGACATAGTGTTCATTACAGCAACAGAAATCCAGGTATGACATCAGCTATCACATATGTTCATTTTCCAGTTTGAAACTCCTTCTGGATTTTATTTTGTTCAGTTGGGCTCTTGGAATGGTTGCTCAAGTATAACAGAACTACAGCGTGGGCTTCACATTATGTCTTGTAGGGGTTAGAGGAAGTGCACTGTGTTAAATGTTAGCCTCCCTCAAAAAACACCCAAGTCCTCCTGTAAACATAGTCTTACACAGAAAAGAGTCTCTATAAATGTAATTAAGCAAAGGGTCTTATCCTAAATTAACTGGGTAAGTCCTAATTATAATGACAAGAGCCTTTACAAGAGAGAAGAAGAGAAGACATGGCCATACAGAAGAGGCAATGTGAAGATGGAGGCTGAGTCTGAAGGGATGTAGCCACAAGTCAAGGAAAGCTAAGAAATATCAGCACTCCACAGACCCAGGAACAGTCAGGGCATGGAGTCTCCCACAGTGCTTCCAGAGGGACTGTGGCTCTGACAACATCTTGAGTTTGGATGTAAAGTTTGCAGAACTGTGAGAGAATAAAGGACTGCTGTTTTAGGCTATCTTTCTTTCTTTTTTTAATTTTTATTTTTTTAATTTTTCCTACTTTATTTACATTTCAAATGTTTCCCCCTTTCCAGATCTCCCCTTTGGAACCTCCCCGTTTCCTCCCCCCTCCCCCTGCCACTATGGGGGTATTCTCCCACCCACCCACTCTTGTCTTCCCTCCTTGGCATTCTCATTTTAGGGTATCTTGTTGAGACAATTTGTTACAGAAGCCCTAAATCAATTCTAGTAGATGACTGCTTCTGTTCTTTTTTTTTTTCTTCTTCACAAATAATCTACATTACTTATGATGTTTGTTTTCTCTCCTTATTTTAGAGTTAGTTTGATGAGATGTTAAAAATTCTGCTGAAAATTTGCTTGTAATTCCATTAAATTTATGTTAATTTGTTGCAGTGTTTATCTGTACAATACTAAATCACCCACAAGTATTGGGTTTTTATCCATCATTTGTAATTTATGGCTTAATGGGTTTTTAAGATTTTCTTTATGAAATTAGCCTTCATTGTTTGTTATTTGAAAACAATGACAGTTTTGATTTTTCTCTTGCAACCTTCATTTACCATTGGCCAAAACATCAAGAACTATGTAAAGTGGTTTCAGAAATAGTGAACGTCTTTGTCATATTTCTATTGTAAGAGAATTTATTAAAATGTTTCTTTTGAGACTTTTCAGTTGACCCTTTCATTGACTTATGTGTTTTTTTATTTCTGGTTTTCTGATGTATAAGATATAAATAGAACTGAACATTACAAATTAAGGCAATTAATATTTTCTTCTTTAATACATTGATATCTGTTCTTTAAATTTTGGCCTAGGGTTTTGTAAGCAATTGTCTTAGTTAGTGTTTCTATTGCTTTGAAGAGACACCATGGCCAAGGCAACTCTTATAAAGGACAACATTTAATTGGGGCTGGCTTATTGGTTCAGAGGTTCAGCCCATTATCATCAAGGATGGAGTGTGGCATCCAGGAAGATGTGGGCTTGGAGGAGCTGAAAGTTCTACATCTTGATCCAAAAGCAGACAGGAGCAGATGATCCTCAGGCAGCTAGGAGGAGGGTCTCAAAGCTCACTCCCACAGTGACACGCCTCCTCCAACAAGGCCACACCTACTTCAACAAGGCCATACTTCCTAATATGCCTCTCCCTGGGCCAAGCATATTCAAACCACCATAGTGATCATATTTTGTTTTGTAGACACTGCAGCTCAACTTTCTCACATTCCACATAATTTCTCTGTGATCTGGTAGAACTCATGTTCTTTCCATTGTATCATATGAAGAGGCATGGGGTGCCAGTCTGGCTCTTCATTGGGAACTTCATTTAGATGGCATGTATTTCTGCATTGATTTTATCATAAAGCTATGTGCTTTCTTCCCTTTGAAATAATTTAGCCCTTTCCACCTTAAAGTCAAAGCTGTGGGATATTACTTTAAGACTATTAGCTATTCAATTTCTCACTCCCCCTTTCCCCCCTCTTTTAAGCAATGGTTTTATTATAGACTAATGATCTTCACCTGAAGAATTCCATTATTAGCCGTGGATGGTGCTTATTTTCTTCTGCATTTGTTAGTTAGCATTGTTCTGAAAACAAGAGCTTTTTGTCTCTTTTTTAGTCTAATTGTGAACTCAAGGATCCTTTAAGCACAGTCTAGACTTAATAGATTTTGGAAGGTGCATTTAAAGTTTTTAACTGCGTTTGTTGACTTCTTTGTTTCTGCCTTAGCTTTATTAATCATTGCCTTATGTTAGCAGTGACATTTATATTTATATTTCTGGCATATATTGCATCTTAGTTGCTTCATGTAAACTGGTGATAATAACATGATTGCTAGTAGCAGTGGTAACTCACTGTCTTTTGGTGAAGATTAAATGAGTTAGTAAGTGAAAAGATCTTAGATTAGGGCTCACATGGTGCTCAATAAGTGTTAATGCTTAATTTTGGCAATTCTATTGTCATAGCTTATGTCTCATTGCTTATTTTGCCAGTGTATACTCTCTTTGGTTCTTGTGTCTTGCACACTGTTTTCTAACTCATCTGAGATGTATAACACCACTCTGTGTCTCTTTATGCATAACTGCCGGTTATATATATATATATATAAAACCTGCTTTTAGAAAACTTGTATGTAGTCCTTAAAATACGTCATTCTATGGTGATTGTGTTCTTGCCTAATTTGGAATCTTTGCTTTTCTTCGGTGAATTCAATGCACTTGTTTTTCATACTACTGTTACATGGAGATTTATTTTTACCATATTAGCCTATGTTTCCTGTTTACTTTTTTTTTTGTCATTTTTCTCTTCCTGACTCACTTTGGACACCTACTAAGATCTTTAATCACTCTGCACATCCCATGGTACCTATTTGCACTAAAATCTTCTCTTTGGAATTAAGAAATGTTTTTAGTGATGGGTTCCATGGAGTAAGTGTTCTGAAGTAGTATATGTCCATGAATACCTTTATTTGCTCATTAATTTAAATTTTATTCTTATTTTGTTTACAAACACATAGACAATTTTATTAGCACTTAAAAGAACAACTCCAGAGCAGCCAAGTTGTAAATTTCAGCAGCTTCCCTGCAGAGGAGAATGGAGAAGAGAGAAAAGTAGAAGCCACATCATTTGAGTTAAGCTGGGATGAGGTCTGCAAGCCATGTGGAGGTCAGGCAGCCACATGGTGAGTGGGGATGGGGGCTTTAGAGGAAGTCCAAAGTACCAGGGAAAGGTTACATATCATAAAGCTGTAAAAGGAAGCATGCTTCTCTGAGTAATTCCAGAAAGTAGAAGGACCTGTGAAACTACATGGCTAGAGTTCCATAAGCTACTGTGCCAAGGGTGGGAGGAAATTCTGGGAAGAAGAATATATTATCTTATTAAAGCAGTAGTTACTCATTTTAAACATGGCTTAAGGTAAACCCACCTTTCTAGGGATGGTCCCACCTTCTTCATGGGTAGTCCCTTAGCCATGTCATTGACCTGCCCAACTGGAATGTTAGTTCTCTCATTTTCTTGACCAGAGGGAAGTAATTTTTTCCTAATGGGCCTTTACTGATGATATTTCATTCTTGCCTCTGAAGAGGTAACTCCAAAATCATTTAAGGGATGGGTATATCCACTGTCCACATGATAACCTAGAGATTCAGCTCCAAAGCTGTTCACCAGAGGGCTTGATGTCTTGGCCGAGTTTTAATTCTCACTTTCATGTGTGGTTTCTAGGCAGAGGTTCTCATTTAGAGTGTATGTAGTCCCTGAGAAGTTGATCATACATCAGTGGAATGCCACATCCATGAATATTTGGGCAACACAAGTTGGTATTGATGGCCTTAAGAAAAAAAAGAAAGCAAACTGGGTGGGTAGGAAGAACTGGTGGTTCTTGGATAAGTTACTCAACATTTATTGTATGAAAATTTCAAAGAACTAATAACAAAACACCACCACCACTACCACCACCACTAAACAAGCCAGCCAGCAAGCAATCAAACAACTCACCCAGAACTCCTATCCTGGAATTCCAGAGAACCAATGCTTCTCTTCTCTTCTCTTCTCTTCTCTTCCCTTCCCTTCCCTTCCCTTCCCTTCCCTTCCCTTCCCTTCCCTTCCCTTCCCTCCTCTCCTCTCCTCTCCTCTCCTCTCCTCTCTTTTCTCTTTCTTCCCTCCTTCCTTCTCTTCCTACCTTTTTTTTTTTTTTTTAAAGGCAGGGTCTCTCTACATAGTCCTGGCTGTCCTGGAATTCACTCTGTAGACCAGGCTGGCCTTGATATCAAAGATCCTCTAGCTTCTGCCTCCTCAGTTTTTGGAGTCTTACTTTTTAATTTTATTTATTTATGTATTTTTTTTAATTGTAGGAGTCATGCCAGAAGAGGACATCAGATCCCTTTATAAATGGTTATGAGCCACCATGTAGTTGCTAGGAATTGAACTCAGGACTTCTGGAAGAGCAGCCAGTGTTCTTAACCACTGAACCATCTCACCAGCCCCCTAAGGGCATTTCTGAACCTGTTGTTTTCAGGGTCCCTGCACTGAGCTGTCAATTTCTATCACCTGTTTTCATTACTCTTCCCTCTGATGAGGTAACCCAAATTGCCATTAGGGAACTGCAGCAAAGACAGATCTGGCTTCTTTGAGCTGAATGGAGGCACTGGGTATGACAATTGGGGTGTTCCTCCAAGAGGCCTATCTAAAGGACCCCAAAAGTATATTGGTTGTTACACTTCTATAACAGTCAGGTTACATAGTGAGGAAAGGAAGTCCTTGACTGGTGCCTGAAGAGAGATATGAGTGAGAAGTCTTATCAGCATTGCAAACCCTAGGCAGGAAACAAGGGGAGTCCAGAACAGAGGATATTTTTAAAGTGCTTATTAAAATGTCTATTAAAGTCTATTAAAATGTCCTGATGATCTCATAAGACTATCTTTCTACTTTTTTGGCCTTCATCGCAGAGTCTGCTTTCAAGCACCTTGATAGTTGCTGGAGTCGCTAGAATCATAGCATGCAGTCCTATCCACATGAGTTCTAGAGAGGGAGAGAGAAGAAATATAACCACAATTTGATTTTTGTCTTAAAACTATAGAGGACCTGTTTTTCTCAACTTCAGGTAGGTTCTGCAGTATTGAATTGAGCCAAAGTCATGATGTCTTATGTCTGGGTAGCATTTTCCTTATCAAGAAGAAAATCATTAGTGGATAGTTAACATCTAAATAACATCTCTGATGGATTTAAGTCTTATGGCTGGGCATTGCAATCTCTTGAGCTATTAAAATTACCAATTATTTTAGTCTTTGGTTATGCTTTTCTGTTGGGTGTTTAAGATCATGCAGGTGGCCAAACTGTCCATTAAATTTTTTACTGTCAAAGACAGTAGAGGATCTGATCCTTATATCACTTGGATTAGGAAGGAACTCTGGTGCCTCTAGACTCTTATCAGTTGCTCCATCTTTTAGGAATAAGTCAAAAGCATTGCTTTTCTTGGAAGCATTGAGGAAATTTCCTCTGTCTTGAACCTCTTTTTTGTAGACTAGACATTGCTTAGAGTCCACCTAACAGGGTGTCCATAGCTTCTTTGAATAAGAGGATGGATAAATCATCAAGGATAGAGGACATCTTGAGAAACATCTCTGTAGTCCCTAGGGACTTAGTTAGTTTTAGAGGCCAAGGGCCACAATACTGTCCTTTTCAGTCCCCTTGACCACATTGTATAGGCAGGCCTTTAAGTATGATATTGACCACCCAAGTCAGGCATAGCAGCCTGGTACTTTTAGTACTGTGTAATATCTAGGAAAAGCTTGAGCAAAACCCGAACAGTTTAAGCTAGATTTTTATTAGACATAAATGTTGTTCTTTTAAGCTAATACATGTAACTATTCCCAAGAAGTAGCCAAAAACTTAAGAGAACTCCACTGATTTAAGTAGAGGTTTAACTACTCAGAAGGGCAGGCTTTATGCCCAGTGACAGATGGTCAACAGATAATGAACTTAATGTCATCTCTGGAGATTCCTTGTTTCATAATATCATTTCAGGGCTCCTCATTTTAAAATATATTTATCTTTTTATTTATAATTTGTATTTTATTTTATATACACAAATATATCTTCTTCTCTTTTTTTAATTCTATATGTTGTTTGCATACATAACTTCCTATTTATGGGGTTCCTGAGTATGTGAATGAATGGGTCTCTGTTTCTTATGCATTCTCCTGGGCTCTTTTTCTTCTGATTGTTTTGTTCAATTCTGATGTGTTAGTTTTTGTTCTATCTTACTATATTATATTCTATTATTTTCCTATAGAATCCTGTTTGTTTTTCTAATGAGAGACAGAAATGAGTGAGTCCAGATGGGAGGGGAGGTGGGAAGGAACTTGGGGAGTAGAGGGAGGGGAAACTGTAATCAGAATAGTTCATGTGAAAAAATATCTATTCTCAATAAAAGTGAAAAAAAAGTAGAGTTTTGATATTGACATATTCAACATTGGCCTTACAAATTTTAGGATCATATACACCGTCTCTAAGTCTCACTTTTACACACCTTCTGTAACTCACTCAGACCTTCCTAACTTGCTAGGACTCATTCTGCTTTTCTTTACAGCGCTCTCATTCTTCACACAGAGACCCTTCTTCGCTAAAGGTTTCTATTCTTACATTCTTTTAACATTTTCCCTATGACTGCTTTCCCATTATTTTATTTCCTTCTTAATATCATGAGATACAATACATAACAAACAAAAATACCATCTTATGAAAAGAAAGTTGAGTCCAAACTCTGTACATAAGGCAATGTAATAAATAGAAGTTAACCATATAGACATTGTTAAATTATAAGGCTTTATAAGCTCCCAGGAAAATTCCATAGAAACACAAGAAAGTCAAACATCCTTTTGTGTTTTGTATAGTTGCCAGAATGATACAGTAGTCGTGCTCTTGTGTTTGAGTGATTATAAGTAGCAGGTACGTGGAAGCAGCAGATATGTGACAAAACATCATCAAATGGATATTTACAACATCCTGGAGAAATTAACTGAAATATCCCTGTTGAAACTATTATACTGGTGTTACAGACTGAGAGATCTTTTAGGCAGAGAGTATTCTCTGTCATCTCTATGGAAGAGCATCCCAATAACTGTTTTAGTACAGGCATCACATGTCACAAGGTAAACAGTAGTTCTCTCTGTTGGAATTAGCTTACCCATTAGTTGTTTTTAAGTTGTTCACTCTTAGGATATTTTGTTCTCTTTTTTTTTTTTTGTCAGAAAGTGAGGTCCAGCTGAACCCAGGACAAGAGCTTTGGAGGATACTTCTAAACAAACATGCTTGGGTCTAAAGTTGGGAGGCCCAAATTCCATCTTCAGAGCCAGTTTCTCAGTGAACTTAACAGTGCCTAATAGTTTATGAATATAATATACATAAAAGGCATTTGCTCTTCTCCTGTGAAGAACTGAAGAATATAGAAAAATCTCTACTTTTTCTAAAGGATCAGAGAAAAGAGAGAAGAAACTCAGTGGTATTTGGTGGAAGGAGACTTGCTGCTGAGTTCAGTGATGCTGGACCCAAAATGCTGTCCACCTTATAACCTATACAGATTTGTCCAGATGAGTCAGATCATCTGTTGGGTCTTGTATACAGAATGAGGATTGACAAGGGGCTATGAAGCATGTTTTTTCTCCGTTAGAGTGCTATCAGAGACAGAACCATCTGATTTAAAAGATTATCTTCTGAAATTTAAATCTTATAAACTGAGTGTCATCTAGCACCCATGACCAAGGATTATCAAGCCAGCAGAAATAATTTGCCTTTACTAGTTTCTAATCTGATACTTTTTCTGGCCAACTCTTATACCCATGCCTCAAAATGGAGACAAAACAAAACAAAAACAGAAAAACATGTTAAATACTCTCCCTCATATAAAGAGGTCAAATAGTAGGTTAATATAATACTGACTGATATTTCCACTATAGGCTAGTTTTAAAGAATCATCCAGTTTAACTTAGACCACTTTGCTTGGAGTGTTGCCCACCTTAGCTACTTTGTAGGTTCTTCTTTTTCCCACTCTCTATCCCCTGGTTTCCTCCCATCATGAGATAGGAGAGAATGAAGGATAGAGGGGAGGGAGGAATAGAGATCCCTGAGTCTAATTTCTTTTTTCTTGTTCCTTCTTTGGGTACCACTTCTAACAAATTGTAACTATCCCCCCTAAATGACCAACAACCACCATACACCTCAACAATTGGGGTTCTAGCAGTCATATACTATCTGAAAATTTCCAGAATTCCAAATATCACACAATCACAGAAACTATCTTCATCTGGCAAAACTATGCCCCTGCTAGAGCACGAGGCAAATGGTAGTCAGCTGCTGTGGACAATTGGAAGCAGTGTCATATCCTCACACCTGGGATGAAAATAAAAACATATTCTTAGGATATTTCTGTGAATTTTAAAGACACCAAAATCCCAGAATTGTCATTACACTGGAGTATGGAAAAGCATCAGACATTTCTTTTTTTTTTCTTCTTCTTCTTTTTTTTTTTTTTTTTTTGGTTTTTCGAGACAGGGTTTCTCTGTGTACCCCTGGCTGTCCTGGAACTCACTCTGAAGACCAGGCTGGCCTCGAACTCAGAAATCAGCCTGCCTCTGCCTCCTGAGTGCTGGGATTAAAGGAGTGCGCCACCACTGCCCGGCCAGACATTTCTTTTTTTCCAAGATTGTTATCAGACTGATACATCATTGCCTCTCTGTAAGACAAAAGAACCATAGATTGGAATGTCTTTCATGTATTCTTTGCATTCTTGCCCTAGAATGTCCCCATTATCCTTCACTCCTTTCTTCTTCATTAGTGACCATGAGGAAAGAGGGGGTCTGTTGGACTAGTCATCCTTACTTCTGGAGACCTGAGATTCCTGTGTTGTCTTTCTTCATTAGTGATAGAGAGGAAGGAAAATTCATTTTCACCTACATGATTCTACATGACTCTGAGTCCCGGTGACCTTGATGAGATAATTTTGCCTGGTTAGTCTTAGCATGCCTGTGCAGGATATACCATCCAAAAGAACTTTTGGCCCTTATGTACCAGGGAAATCAGTCAATTCTAATGGTTTTATACGTCAACGAAGTTTGGCTTTCTTGTGGGGTAAAACTCCAATTTCTCATTAAACATTGTTTCCGAGTCTTTTTTCTCAAATGATAATCAGTCCACACTACATTCCTCAGTCTAGATAGGAGGCAAGCTCAATAGCACTCGGGATGAATTTTCTAATTAAGGAAAGCTATCAGTCTGCTGCCTGGATTAGGACAGCCATATTGTAATTTATAACATGTAACTGGATTTAGATCCCCATAATCTAGGGAATACGGAGAGCACGGAAAACAAACAATAGAGATGACAAAAAGAAAATCTAGAAAAGCTTGGTGGGAGATGATAGCAGAATGTTCCTTTCCTTAAGCCTCTCTGTGCCACAAACGACAACGTGAGAACAAAAGCTGGGGTGTCCAGGGAGTGATGGAGGCAGAAACAAAGCAGACCATGAGTGTGGAGCACAGGAGCCTTGAGGAGGAAAAGAGCACTCTGTCTCAGAGGAAAACAAGCCTGGATGCGGGACAGAAGGAGCAGGCATTATTAAGACCCAACAGACCTCACATCTCTAGTCTCTAGCCCAAGCAGTCTGATCATGCCTGGGCTATAGCAGTTGACCAGTAGTGGTGGCTTGTCTAGCACTTGGCACTATCCTTTGGGTCCTTGTAGGGATTTAAGGTTTCTCAAGCTTTGACTCTGGACTACAGCAGCTTTCATGAGTTTCTAGGTTAAGCCACCAGTTCCTTCTGTTAGCTAGCCAGTGTTAGGGGTCATTTGGCTGAGGAAACTCTAAGCTCCCTCCCCCAATAACTTAAAAAGTGTATTATGCAAAACAGTGAATCAAAGAATACACCATGGAGGTCTGGTATTATTTCCTTAGTCTGATATAGGAAATGCATTGACCTTATTACATGGCAATAGTGCCTACCTGGGTCTTCTATCTTTATGACCCAATTTGGCATCTAGGAAGGTAAAGACCAAAAAGAGTAAAGCCAAGAGAAGGGAATTGGGATACTTGCCTCATGCACTGGAAATTCTAGGAGTGTAGTGATCCCCTGAAGACTCAGTGCTATCAAGAAATTTTATGGGTGCTGCTATTTTGGTTTATGCTATGTAGTTTCATTAACTAACATGGTGACAAAGTCACATAGTTGCTGCCATCTCAGTGATGCCATTAACCAAGATGGTGGCCAAATCACATGATTCCTGATACCTTGATACCATGGACCTCTGTTACCATCTTGGTGTACCATCAAATAGTACACCAAGATGGTAACAGAGGCCCATGATTACTTTCTGACTGTGGGGAGCTCAGATCCATGATAAAATGAGCCTTGTATATCTTCACAAAATCAGGGCATGAATCACCATGAGATTCATGTACCTGGTTGATTAAATGTGGACAATTATCCCCCTTAATTTAAAAAAGCATCCAAGTTATATCAGCATGCAGATAGCAGGAGATACTAGTATTATAGGTGTCCATCAGAGGAAATAACTTGAGTACAGGTTTAAGAAAATAGAAGATCCTTATTAGTCAGCAAGTGACTACATTGGGTGTTCAGGATTCTAGTGTATACTTGAGACCTCCCTTTTTTTGGAGACAGGGTTTCTCTGCATAGCCCTGGCTGTCCTGAACTTGCTCTGTAGACCAGGCTGGAGTCAACTCATGGAGCTGCCTTCTTCTGCCTCCTGAGTGATGAGATTAAAGGCATTTACCACCATCAATCAGCCAGAGCCTTTCTTAGGGTGAGCTTTTAAGCACAAAACCACATCCTGGGTTGACATACAAGAACAGTTAGCCCAAAGAGACATCAAATCCAGAACTGTGGGCTTTGATGGATTAGGTCTTTGTTTTCAATTTTGGCAGGTGGTGCTGTCTACATGCTGCACTTATGGCCCCATTGGTACACCCAATGATGGTCTCAGTTGTGCTAAGGTTTGGGGCCCTAAAAAGTCTGGGGGCTTGCTAGAGTAGCACTCAGGCAGGAGAAAGTGCATTGAGGTGCATAGGCCCTAAAAAGGAAGCAAAGAAACAGAGGAGTAAGGAATTCCACAGTCTTACCTCAAGAAAGTGAAGTCTGTGTCTTGTATCACCAGTTATGACTGGGAATAGCAAGTGGTGTCTCTGGATCTCAGTCTCATCTCCCTTTGGCTCCTATGTTAAAGCTGTTGGTAGGAAAAGAACTCAAGGAAGGAGAGGAAATGTGGAAGTATGCCTGTTGTCTGTGACACTCTTCTCTTGGAGCACACAGCAAAACTAGGAGGGAAAAATGGCTTTGGTACTATTTTGTCCCTCCCAAGTGTAGCCTGGTCAGTGGATTTGTGGCTCTCTGTTTTGTCAGAAATAAAAGTTCCTAAGAAATCAACTTGTTAAAAATAGTTAATCCTGACTTAAAATCTTAGCAGCCTTGGGCAGCATCTTTCCTCAGTTAGAAAAGCAACTGCTTGGGTACCACATGATCAAAGACAGTGCTGTACCTACCCTCGTGCACGGGGACTATGGGCCTAAGCCGTCAAGATGCTCTGTTTTCCTTCTTTCTCTGGAACCTGAAAGAATCCTGTGCTCAAAGAGAGAAGATGGAGGGTTAAACATACATTATTTACCTCCTACCACATGCCACTTGTCAGCCACAGAAGGATGGAAAAACAACCCAGGAAAGAGGGGCATTGCAAGAAAAACACTGCAGTTGTCTCTATTTTTCTTCTCCCTGGGTACAGTTATTGGTTTTATCCTCTGAGAAGCTTCTGTAGCATCCACATTTGGGCCACCAAAATATGTTTCCAGAAATTTTAGGAGCCCTCTCTGTTGTCGCCTGATAATACTGGGGAAATTAGTGTTCCTTGTTCAGGGTCTTTGTTTTATTAATAAAAGAATTTAAGCATGGATCCAAATAGACGTTCGAGGACAATTTTATTAGAGTTTGAAAGAAAAACCTCAGGACTGACAAGCTGTAAATAGTAGCAGCTGTCCAAAGGAGGAGAATGGAGAAAAGAAAGAGAAGGAGGAGGAGGAGGAGGAGGAAAAGGAAGAGGAAGAGGGGAAGAGGAAGAGGAAGAAGAAAGCCATACCATTTGAGTTAAGCAGACTAAGAAGTCGCTTAGCCACATGGTGACAAGCAACTGCATGGTAGGGCGGGGACCGGGGTTTAGAGAAAGGGTAAGGAACGCCAAAATACCAGAGAATAAGTTACGGTTAGAGAGAGAGAAAAGCTGTGTGGCCACATGACTGCATAACTTTACTTATGTTTCCTGTACATAGTAGTTTAGTTAGTTATATCATTTAAGGTTTGATTTTTTTCTATAGTACATAAGACATCATTACTTATTGAATTCTTGTATCCAGGATTACTTTTAAAAAAATCTATTCTTTGTGAATTTCATATCATGCTCCCCGTCTTGCTCATCTCTCTGTGCCCTCATACTGCCCTTCATCCTTGCAGCCTCTCCCCAAAGTAAAACACACACAACAACAACAGCAGCAGCAACAACAAGATAAAGCATAGAAAACATCTCATTGTGAAAGCTGTAGTATGTCACTGTGTGTCCCACAATATATCCCTCTGTCCACACATCTTCACTTGTAAATGCTCATTGCATTGGTCTGGTTGAAGTTCTCTCTCTGATTTCTGTGACATCATCAATATTGGATCCTCACTGGGACTCCTCCCAGTTATCCTGTTCTTGCTCTGTGTCATGGAGATCCTGAAGCTCTGGATCAGTAGGACTGGCCTTTTCACGTACCCCAACCCTTCACAGATGATACAGATTTTGGGGTAGGCCATCTCAGATCACCCTGGATCTGGGCCTGGATGGTAGCTGAGCTGCTTGGCCCACTGGCTCTTCTAAATCCACACCACCAGGACAAGCTCTGCAGCACTGCTCCAGCGAGGCCACCCAAAGTTGTCATCAGCAGAAGGCAGGTCAGCTCTCCTGCTCTCCTGCCTTTAGGGCTGGCTCACCCACACCCATGCCTCTACAGTTAGTTCCACTGTGCTGCCCAGTCAAGGTTCAGGGTCCACTCTGCCAAGTGCTGCAGCCTGTGAGAGGCTGGCTTAGCTCTCCTGCTCTCACACCCTTGGGGCTTGCTCACTGGTACCTTCACCATCAGGGCCAGCTATACTGTGTGTAGAGCCCACTCTCCAGAGTGCTACATCTAGTGAGGCAGGGCTAGGTGTCCCACTCTCATGAACCCAGGGCTAGCACCCAGGGGAGAGGGGGAGGGAATCATCCCACCACCTCACAGTAGAGGAATAGCAGAGCCAGTTCTCCCATGCTCTTGCTCTCAGGGCTGGGTCACCTGTGTCTCAACCAGTGCCAACTCTGCCATGCTGTCCAGGCCAGGTACAGGGCCTGTTCTCCTAAGTGCTGCAGCTGGTGAGGGACAGGACCAGTTCTCCTGAGCTCATGACCCTGTAGCAGCTTTCTTGACTGCTGGAGGTGGTAAGAGGCTGGGGTAGAGGCATCATTTCTGCACCCATGGCACCCATGGCAGATGAGTGACAGGATCAGCTGTCCCACATTCACACCCTCTGGTGGCTCACCTACACCCTCCCTGCAACCAGGGCCAGCTCCACTGTGCTGTCTGGTTGAGGTTCAGGGTCAACTTTCCAGAGTGCTGCATCCAGTGAGGGGCAGGGCTAGCTTTCCTGAGTGCTGCTGTTGCCAGTGAGAGATGGGACCAGCTCTCCAGAGTCCTGCATCAGTGAGGGGCAGGGTCAGTTATGCACAAGTCCTGGACATCCACGTGGTCTCTGGCGTCTGCCCCGACTGGAGACATCCCCATGTTCTGTAGTGGTAATATGAGATGCTAACATTGACATCAACCCCTGCTCCCCTGTTGCTGAATAGCCACAGACTCAGACATGGCCCTCAGTGGAAGCAGGGGGCTAAGACCTCACCATAGTCCCAGGTGGTGGGGCTGGTCATTCACAAGAGGGTACTCCTCTCCACTCTCAAGTCTCCAGTTCCATCTTTCTTTATAATGCTCATGCTGCTCCTCTTCTCTTTCTCTCCCATCTGACCACCACATACTCACACATTGTGATAGCTCCTGCTGCAGGCTGGCCATGTGGCTGGCAGGCCCCTGGGTGACATCCTCCATCCATGTTGTGTGCTGTTGTCTATGGCCCACCTGTGCTGGACACTGGTGGGCAGTTCTGTGGGTGGCTTGGTGGTTTGTAGCTCTCTGTCTTCTTCCTCCTACACTGCACTGCTTGGATTCAATTTGATTTGATTTTTCTGTGTCTTAGGCATAAGACAGCTTTGGCCACCAAGCCAGGCATCAAGCTAGGATAAGAACAACACCATCAACAAGGTGTCTCTGCCCATTGCCAGGGGTGCAGAATTACTTTTAAGAAGTTGAGTGCTGATTCAGTTTTTTTCTTTGATGGTTGATTCCTTTTGAAAGACTTTTAAGTTTTCTCTTTGGCTTTATGATCACATAGTTTTACTATAATGAATTTATATATTTTTTTATCTAATTTCCTTGATAATATATATAGCATTTAACTTAAGGGCATATAATTTTAATTCTTAGAAAATTATGGTCATCATTTTAGAAATAGCTTACTTCTTTGCTTATTTTTCCTCTTCTTTGAATTTTCTAGTGATATAGATTCCAGTAGGATCGATATCAATGTTTATTTTTCATATCATTTAAATAAGTAAGTATGAAATGTGCATGTAATATATAGACTATAAACACATACAATTTATAGTTATAACTCTATAGTGATATATATATTTATGTGGCCTATTAACTCTATATGTCATGAGTCAATCAGTTAATTTTATTTTATAATTTTTATATCTTGTTATTTTTATCTAAAGCTTACTCTAGAGGTTATTGTCTATCGCAGCTGCTAACATGTTTTCAGGGGAAAGATATAAGCCTTTGTTACTTCTTTATGTGTGCATTGCCTCAGGGTAGAATATTTTGGTGTTAGAGTCACTTAGAGCTTCTTTAATTTGGAACAATTTAAAATAATAAATATGTTTCTACAGTTATATGGCTTTGTAGCTATAGTAGATTGAAAGAGAAAAAGAAAAGCTAGAGATAAGCTTATATTCTAATAGTAAGAAGTGGTAGATCTATCTTAAAGGAGGATAAAGGGGTCACAGCAATGTATGTTTGCTTTTCAATACTGAGAGCAAAATGGTCAGGGACCATCTAACATTGAGACAGTTGTCCAATGTATTTCAATGCTCCCAGGGGAGCAATACTTTTGGATAGCATATTTATTAATAACACCATTAAGGAAAAGCTAAGTACAATTCAAGTATTATGTTACTGTAGGTAGCATAGACATTTGCATAATGGAGCTTAGAAAGGTTACCACAGAAATAGTTACATTAAATAAGAGATTTCATCCTTTAAGAGGAAACCATCAATTATCTGAAAAGTTTGTCACATGCTTTAGCTTATTCTTTGATGATTCTGAGTAAATGTATTGAAAAAATGGCAGGTTATTTGACATTATCTAAAAATTTTAAATTAATATGGTTTTCTACTAAATTTGAGCATGGTTAAAAAGATCCCTTTTTACTTAGGTTTTGATTGTCTAAATGATGCCAAGTAACAAACCATCTCTCAACCCAGACCTTAAAACAATATCCACAAGAGTGTGGGTAGTTTTGCTGTGCTTCCCTGGAGTAGGCTCGGTGATCTGGGTTAGACCAGCTTCTGTGCCTGTCATCAGCTGTTGGTGGCAACCAGACATTGGTTGGTATTGAATGCCTCCTCCATAAATGTTTGATGGTTGGTTATTGCTGTCTAAATTGTGAAGACACAAGGCCAGGTGAATCTCATCATTGAGTAGTGAATTAAGGTTGTTTTCCTCAGTTTCTTGCCTGAAAAAGTTTCCATGGGAATTCATGAAAATACTGAGTTTTATTAGATGTGATGGCATGTGCCTTTAATCCCAGTACTTGGTAGGAGGGAAAGGAGAATCACAACCTGAGCTAATTTATGAGGCCAGCTGGGGCTCCAGAGTGGGCCCAACCAACCAGACAACTGGCCCCCTGCCCACTTACTCACCCACTCACCTAACCAGTCAACCAAAACTTAATATAACAACCAACCAACCAAACAAACAAATAAAAAAACCTCACTCCAGTTCCTATAAGGCCTAGTTCTGGAACTGGCACATGGTCATATTTGACCTACTTTACTGGTCAAAATAAGTTATTGTGCTAGCTGGTTTTGTGTCAATTTGACACAAGCTAGAGTCATCCTAAAGGAAGGAGCCTCAGTTGAGGGACTGCCTCCATGAGATTCAGCTGTAAAGCATTTTCTCAATTAGTGATTGGTTGATGAGAGCCCATCCCATTGTGGGTGGTGACATCCCTGGACTGGTGGTCCTGGGTTCTACAAGAAAGCAGGCTGAGCAAGCCATGGGGAGCAAGCCAGTAAGTAGCACTCCTCCATGGCTTCTGAATCAGGACCAGCTTGCAGGTTTCTGCCCTATTGCTTTTGATGATGAACTCTTATATGGAACTATTCATGAAACAAACCCTCCCCTCCACAAGTTGCCTTCAGTCATGGTGTTTCATCATAACAATAGTTCCCTAAAATAAGACAATATGTTTTTCAAAGAGTAAACTTTGGTTGAAGGTGACAAATCCTAATAGGTACTTCCTTGCATATTGTAGATCTGAAATCCCAACCTGGTCACCAATCTATCAGCAAATATTTGCTAAGCAGTTGTCATAGGCCAGATGCCTTCATAGTGATTGGAGTAATACAGAGATTAAGGCTGAATTCCCTCAAGACAGTTTATTAGTAATATATGATATTCCACAAAAGAGGCCAGTGATAATAGTAACAAGAAGTAACAAACATTAAAAAATATATAAAAAAGAACCATGACACTGCACAAAACAGGGCTGGAGAGAACACTTAAGAGCACTTGTTGCTCTTACAGAGGACCAATTTCCAGAGTCCATGTTGGGTGCCTCACAACTGCCTGTAATTCCATTTCCAGGGAGATCTGGCTTCTTCTTGTGGACTACATAGGAACCTGTACTCATGTGGTGTGGACATGCACACACACACACACACACAAACATACACCCCCCCCAAACCCTTAAAAAAATGTTTGCCCTAAAATATTCAGTTATGCAAGATGCTTAAAAATGTGAATATAGTTTTAATACTACATTGGAAACTAATGAAAAAGGACATTCATTTTTCATAACTTGGTTATTGAAGTATTTAAACTCTCAAAGAAAAGGGGTGTTTAGAACTCAGTTGCAAGTGCCCTCTAAATGAATCTCACAGAGGTTTGAAAGAATTATTATGACTTCTAAACCATCTTTTCCAAATCTGTGTGAGCTAAATGTAAGTGACAGTTTCCCATGTCTTCAGGCCTTGAGTCTTCCCACTTGCTCACTGATAATAACAACCGTAACTCAATTGATGTGTTGACAGGAGAACCAGCTAATAGAAACCATTGCCAAGTACTGTGGAAGTCCTAAGTGCTATGGAACTAGGTCAATAATGGACCTTGGCGTTCTCCCAGTTGCTCCAGAAATGGAGAAGGAGTTTGGTGACAGTAGAGTGACCATTTAACCTGCTAATTAGGCATTGGCAGAATGCCTGGTGATAAATAGAAGGAGACAAAGATAGGAAAAGTAAAGCAGATGCGACTCTGTTTCTAGAGAGGGATGCTGGTGGCATTTTGGGCAGGAGGAGTCTTCACTGTATAGGACTGTTCACTGTGTTCAGGGTACTTGATATCACACATGCTTGCTGAACTACATGCTAGAACTCCATTTCCTCCGAATTCTGAAAACAGTAACAACCCCAGTGACAAATGCTGGCTAATTCCCAAGCTCAGTGCCTCCTGTGGTTGAAAACTCAATGAAATGAGAGCTGAGAGCCCTTAGCAAGGAGTATTACCAGGAGTTCAGAGGGGCAAAGTTTAAGGATGCAGGGATGTGCTGAAGTGCAAGGTCTAGTTAGAATAGCAGTGATGCTTTACTGCTTGGATGGATTTCAGCCAAGTCAATGCCTTTTGCACAGGGCTGTCATCTTACTCCTCCAAAAATTTGTTTTCATTTCATTGTAGCTCCACCTAAAAGCCTCTGGTAACTGCTTATTGCTTCTAACTGCAAGCCACATTTGTTGGCTTGATATTTCCCTTCTCTCCAAAACTCATTTCTGTGCCCTCATCTTCTGTTTTCTTTTACGGAGATTTCTGGTTCCAGTTAGTAGAAACTGGCAAAAGAACTTTGAATGGTCCAAAATGACCAAGATGGGAAATGAACTAGTGTTGACCTGTTCACAATTGAAAAATGCAACAGCTTCACATGGGATCAACTCCAAGGCATGGTCCTTTATGACTCTAATAGTGTGGCATTTATTAGCAGGAGCCCCAAAGTCCCAGTGGCTACTTCCTCTTTGTGGTTGCCTGGCTCAGAATTACCTGCCAATGGTTTTCTAACCACAGGCTTTTATCTGTACTATAGACCTTTGTCCTGAACCTGAGTCTTTGCTTTACATGTTTTCCTTTCTGCCTGGACCACTTAGTATAGTTTGTTATTTCTAGAAGACTAAACTACTGTAGTAGATCCTCCATACATTGAGTGCAAGATTTATTGCTATATGAAATTTGTGTGCTTGAAGCCTCAGGGTGTTTTTTTCCAGTCTATATTATTTTAACCACTATCTTAAAATGAAGAATGTCTATAATATCGCATAGAAAAAAAGTATTCTCTATAGCCAAGTATTTTTAGGATTTTTTTAACTCACAAATTGAGACTTGGCTTTCCATTCATATGACAGAAAACTTGGATTTATCTGCTCCCTCTCCTTCCACTCTGTAACTAGTCCTCATATCTTGATGATCTAACCTTCTAAATAATTATGGAATGTCTTCATTTCTCTTAACCCTACTGATGGGTTCTTAGTTCAGGTTCTTATAACATTTCACCTGGATTATTACAAATCCAGATGATCACTGCTTGATCTCTACTATTTTTCTATACCAGAAATCCTCTTAATTATACTCAAACTCAGAAGTTATATTGCTCCCCTATTTAGAATCATTTACTCTTTCTTCTTTGATCTCAGGGTGAAACTGAAAGTATACAGCAAAGCCCAAAGTATTTTCATGGTCGAGCACCTGTTCATCTTATTTCCTACATTTTTCCCTAACTCTGTATCTGTATTGTCAATAATAAAAGCTCCAGGGAATGAGTCATTTCTTGCCCCAATTCTTGCTATGATGTATGTGTGGGTACATGTGCATATGGTGCATAGAGTGGACAAGCACATGGTACACAGGATGGACAAGCAGGGTGTTTTGAATAAGTCTTGAACATAGGGAGCCAGCTGCATCAGGTGCTGATTGAAATGTGTCAGAGACAGATAGAGTTGGAAGACTTTAGTCATTAATATTCCAGATAATATCACTGACCACTTGCTATATGCCACACAGAATTCTAACTGATCCCTGAGGGAGTAACTAATTTAAACTTTGCTGTTTTCATTTTTTATAGATCAAGATGCAAGGCACCGAGAAGTTAAGCTACATGAACAAGACCATCTTACTAAGAAATGCGTAGGACTGGTGCGATTGCCAGAGTCCAGGTAAAGACTAACCTGCTTTTGACAGACATCACTCTTTTCTATTTGCTATGAGCTGTCATGGTTCAGAGTGAGTGTTGTTCACTCTTTTGAAGTCCCTAATGGCAGTTGGTGACAAGAAGTGTTCAAGGGTGTTGTACTTAGAGGTGAACCAAGCCCTTCTACCTGTTGAAGCTGCAGGGACCTGGACAGTTGAACAGCCAGAGGAACATAACCTTGATGGAAAACACCAAATAGCTGTGCTCTACAGTAAGCCAGAATTACTGCCTGATGTCAGACTGCTATTATACTTTCTAGTCTCAGACATCATCAGAACAGGATTTTAGGAGTCTGGCAGAGAGACTTGTCAATCAGGAGAGGATGGACCAATCCAGTGAAAATCCTTACAGTGGAATGGGACAGACCATGTTGGTACTGAATTCCAGTAGAGGTGGCCATGACTGAGCCTAAATACTAGGGATTATCTGTGCTGGGACTTTCTGTGTGTTAACTTTAATTTTCTCATGGATCCTGCAAGGGATGGAATCCATCTCATTCTACTGATGAGGAAGTGGTCTTAGAAATGTTAATATGCCCATGTTACAGCATTAGTAAATCTCTGAGCTGGGTTATGAATCCAGTTCTAATTGATTCCAAAGTCTATTTTATCCTGCTGCCTCTGCTGTATAAGATCTGCTGCTTTCTGCGTGTACACTTTTTATGTGCATATGTGCAATAGAATTTCTGTTGGAATCACTGAGTAAGAAGAGGGTAAGATAGATCTAGTGGGTTGCATAATGGAAACATTTTGCAAGAATTTAGGGGGGAATTCAGAATCAAGCACACTACAACAGTTCCCACAAAGGCAGTACAAATGTTCTTTTATCCCACCCACCTAAGTATCTGAACTAAGAATTCACCTCAAATTTCATCTTATCTCATTTGCAAACCTTTACTCATACATAGGGAGTTCCAGTGAGCAGGAACTGAGAGTACAGAGCCCAGCCCATCTTCTGTCTGGAAGGAAGATCTGGGGCAGCAGTGGAATGCACAGTCAGTTGCAGACATGGGACCAGAGAGCAGATCTCTGCAATGCCACCAAGACCAGGGATTGTCCAAGGACACTTGCAGAGAGCATTGTGGAGCCAGAGAATGATGAAATGAAGACATACTTTAGATGCATTGTTTTGGGGTAGTGTCATGGTGGGTGAGATATAGGGGGGACTTCAAGATGGAGTCCTGAAAGAATAGAGATATTTAACCTGGGGTTGAGATAAGGTAAAAAGTGGGGATGGGAGCAAGGGACAGAGTGAAGCATTAAGATGCTGCAGAGAGGGAATATAAAGAGCTGTTTGGGTGTGGGGAGTGATCAAGGGCCTTTGGATGAGAAGAGCAAAAGCTTTGCAGTTAAATCTGGGAACTGGAAGTAGAAACTCATTTGGGGTGAAAAGTATTTCAATTTTTAAATAGATCTATAATATCATAGATCTATTTGGATTTGGAAGTGTATTTTCAAAAGAACCAGTTGGAAATATTTCCATAGCAGAGATTACCACACCATTTGCCTTTCAGAGGTACCAGCATTTGGAACCCTCCCCCCAGGACTTCCCAAACCAGAGATGAGCCTTCTGTTTCCAGTGATCTCATTGCCCCAGGATGATGGCAACCTCAAGATAATAAATCAGATAATTATCTCCATCCTTGCAATGACAATAATGGTGTTGAGGCTGGCAAAAATTCATCAGAGGCTGCTTCACAAGTCCCCAGGGACACTCGGAATAAAGGATATGATTGTCAGAATCTGTCTCTACAGCATCACGCGAGGACTCTGTAATGACGGCTGAGGGCCACACTGTCCCTCTAGAGGAAATAACTGTGGAGATGAAAAGGAGAAAGGCACCTCCATCCTAGCCTGGTACCCTACCAAGCTTGTGTGAATAGTCTGGCTCAGTAATTAGAAACGCAGTGCAATAAATATTGAAAGAAGCGACTGTAAACATCCAAGAGGACAATGAAATTAGAAATAATAAGCAGATGGGCTTTTATTCAAAGCAAATCATGCCAGATGGACTCAGTACCTCTTCTTCTTCTTCTTTTTTGATAAAAGTACAAAGTTGGTAGATGAAGGGAAAATGGCATGCTTGATGTCATATGTTTGAAGACTGTTGAAACACTGGAGTTGTCCAAGAAGTCTAATTTGCAGAATTGGCTCAGAACACCTGGAATCGAAGCATATACCTGACAAAAATGTTGGATAAATGTTGTTAATTGGGCAATAAAATGTTCCAGAGTTCTGTGTTGTCTCCCAGACTCAGGAAGGGCTCTTCCAAGAGAATATAGAACATCAAGACCCAAGGGACCTTAGAGATTATCAGTTGCTGCCCTTTCATTTCAGGGTGAGAAAACTCCATCAGAAGAAGAAAGCAATTTCCCCAAGGTAGGGTTAGGACAAGGGTGACTAACAATTAGGCAGGCAGTGAGTGAGCTCTATCTCCTCTCTACACATCTTTCTATCCCCAGAGAATAACGTGGCCAAGTCCTATGTGAAAGGGTGCTTGGGAGAGAGGTACAATAACAAAGCCCAGGCACAGAGCACAGTCCTCATTGGAGTGCAACCTTAGACCAAGTGGAGAGGGGTCAGAAGCATCAGAAAACTTCGCCATAGGCTATACTTCTGAACTCTCTGTTCCGGGTCTGAGCTATGTTTAACGGTGTTAGCTCATTTTTGCTGTGATGCACATATGATTCCTTTGCAAGTGAGAGAACATGAGAAACCCAGACAGACTTAGTGACTTGTCTATTTTAAATCATAGAGTCAGTATTCTGGCAGAGCTGAGATGTGAGCACAGGCCTCTATGTCTAGTCATTCTCTACCTTACCCAAATTTTGATTTTGGTACAAGCCTGATGTACAGTTAGACATCCCTGTGAAGAAGGCTTTTTTTTTTTTTTTTTTTAAATCTCATGGGCTGGCTCCCTACACAGTACCCCACACAAACATTTAGCTCTGTTCTCTGAGGAACCCTTATAATCTCTGGTTTCTTTCTCATTCTTCTTGAAAACATGGTCATTTGCCCATTGTACTATGTGTCATGAATCTTAATACTTAGGAGCAGAGGCAAGAGAATCAGAAGCCTAAGGTATTCCTTAGCTTCACATACAGTTCAAAGTCAGCCTGGGTTATATGTAATCTTCCTTCAAAACCAAACCAAACCAAACCAAACCAAACCAAACCAAACCAGAACAAACACCTAAACCAAATTAAAACAAAAGAAAAGGCTCTTTTCTCTTTCTTTTCTTGTGCACAAATAACCTTAGCATTTATTAAAGACCAAAAGCAACTTTATACTCTATTGAGATGCATATGCTTATTTGTCTAACACAATACATTACAGAGATTGACTATTTTGATAATTACATACTGAGGAATGATGGTAAAAAAAATCCTGAAGTCTATGTTTTCCATATTGAAGCCATTATGTTATTATAGGAACAGAAAACTTTGTAATTTTATGTAAAACATACTATACTTTGTAATATTCAGTACTATTTAATCTGAGTCAAAGCACCGGGCACCATTGTTGGCCATACATAATGTGATGTGACTACATGCACACTATGGAGTATTCATGTCACACATTCAGAGCCAAGGCTGCAGTGAAGCCACATAAAGCAACAAGGATCAGCACTGGCAGAAACATCTCAGCATTATGCATTAGATCTTAAATTATTTTTGATTATTTCTCATTAAGAAAACTTTTAGCTGTGCCAAATTTTCATCACCCCACATTCATTTACATGAAAGGCACAACCCACAGGTTGAGAAACTTTGCTGCAGTCAACAGTGGGTGCATATGCCATCTTGGTATTACTGCAGATACAGAAGATCTGTACTTTTTAAAAGGCACAAAGGCTGTTATGTCAAACTCAGCGTCAACATAGGACCTGACACAATACATCCAATCAAATGTCATTTTAATCACATTCTGTCTTAGGAATGCATGAGAGGTTAATTTACTCTCAGGCCCATTTAAGTAGATTTACTTACTAAAGTGTAAAAGGAACTTTATTTTATTTACTATAATCAAGTTACCTAATACTATTGAACTGTTTTCCCATCTGTAAATGGAGTTTTCAGGGCAAGTAGAATTGCTGAAGTCTGGGGAAACATATTTGAGTTCTAAAGAGTGTTTTGCAAGTAGAGTCAGGCTTTGGTAATTTGGTAATTATTGAATTTAAATTTTTTTCCAATAGTACATGAAAACATCACCACATAGGAAAGAAAGTCCACGGATTTGAGGGAATCCTCCACATTCCCAATCTAAATTGTTTCTCTTGCCTTTTGTGTCTATAAATTACTAATGATTTTTCTAATAACTCAAGCCTTTCCTCCATAAACCCATATTAACCAGCATTTCTGAGAAACCACCAGATTGATTTCTAAAGTGGTTGTACAAGTTTGCACTCCTGTCAGCAATGGAGGAGTGTTTCCCTTGCTCCAGATCTTCACCAGCAAGTGCTGTCACCTGAGTTAAGATGGAATCTCAGAATTTTGATTTGCATTTCCTTAATGACTAAGGATGTTGAACACTTCTTTTAGTGCTTCTTGGCCGTTCGAGATTCTTCTGTTGAGAATTCTCTGTTTAACTTTGTACCCCCATTTTAAAAATTGAGATATTTGGTTTGTTGGTGCCTAATTTTGTGTTTTTTTTTTTTTAATATTTTGAATATATTTGACTTTCTTTTGGAGGTAGGATTGGTGAAGATCTTTTCCCATTCTGTCCTATGGAACGATCTCCCATGCTCATGGATCGGTAGGATTAACATAGTAAGAATGGTCATCTTACCAAAAGCAATCTGCAGATTCAATGAAATTCCCATCAAGATTCTAACATAATTCTTTACAGACCTTGAAAAGGCAATTCTTTATATGGAAAAATAAAAAAGTTAAGATAGCAAAAACAATCCTGTACAATAAAAGAACTTCTGGAGGACTCACCATCCTGGACCTCAAACTGTACTACAGAGCAATAGTAATAAAAACTGCATGGTATTTGCCTAAAACCAGACAGGTTGATCAGTGGAATTGAACTGAAGACCAAGAAATAAACCAACACCTATGGATACTTGGTTTTTTGACAAAGAAGCTAAAACCATACAATGGAAAAAAGAAAGCATCTTCAACAAATGGTGCTCATCTAACTGGATGTCAGCATGTAGAACTATGCAAATAGATCCATATCTCTCAACCTGCACAAATCTCTTGCTAGGGTGAGTGCCCAGAATCAGACTGTCTCCAATGGTGGGGATATAGACATGTGTCGTGAGGGATTTAGTCTCAGGACTTAATGCTTGCACAGAAATGGGTTTATTCAATGAGCCATGTCTCCAGTTTTTATTTTTTAATATATATGTATATATACTTGTAGTGTGTATGTATGTATCATGTGGGTGTTATTTGAATGGGATTTTTCCTATATATATGAACATGTACCACATGTATGTCTGGGACTCATGGAGGTCAGAAGAGAGTATCAGGTCTACTGGAACAGGAGTTATGGATGGCTGTGAGCCACCATGTGGGTACTGGGAACTGACCTTTCATCATCTACAACAAAGTTACTTTTTGAGCCAACTCTCCAAGGCTTGTCTCTCAAAGCCTTTCTAGTTTTGTGAGACAAGGTCTCTTACTGGGATGAAACTCACCAATTAAGGTAGGCAGATAGGCCAGTGAGCCTCAAGAATTGGTCACTTCTTTCCTAGTGCTGAGATTTCAGCATGTGCCACATGTACTCAGATTTTTATTTATTTTTTTAATGTGTATTCTGGAGATCATACTTAGGTCTCTATGTTTATAAGACAAGCGGTTTACCAATTGATGCATCCCCCCAGTACCATTTCATACAGGATTTTTTTCTTTTAGGGGTGGGATTTTTTTTTTTTTTGAGACAGAGTTTCTCTGTGTAGCCCTGGCTGTCCTGGAACTCACTCTGTAGACCAGGCTGGCTTCGAACTCAGAAACCCACCTGTCTCTGCCTCCCAAGTGCTGGGATTAAAGACGTGCGCCACCACTGCCCAGCTTAGGGGTGGGATTTTAATTTAATTATAACATTTCTTTCTTCCTCTTCCTCTCCCCAAACCTCTCATCTACCTCTACCTACTTTCCTTCAAATTCATGACCTCTTTTTTTCATTAGTTCTTTTTTGCATACATATGTGTATATGTATTTCTAAATAGAAACTCTTCAGTCTGTATCATGTTACCTATGTATGTTGTCAGGCTGATTGCTTGGCACTGGATAACCAACTGCTGTGCTCTTCCCTGGGAAGACTGCCTCTCCTACTCCCAGCTTTCTTCAGTTGTTTATAGTTCTGTGTAGAGTTGATGTTTTCTGGGCTTCTCCACATCCGGTTTGGCTTATGTATTGGTGTCATCCTTGATCAGCTCACGTTTGGGTGGTCATGTTGGGAATACTTTATTCATGTAGCTTCTGATGTTAGTAGGAGATACGTTCTCACAGGAAACTCCCTGGTCCTCTGGTTTTTACAATCGCTCTTCTTCAATGTTTCTTAAGCCGTAAGTTTGGAAGTGTATTGAAGACACATCTGTTGGGAATCAGCTACTCAACGCTGCATTTTGATTGTGGTTTTCTGTAGTGGAACTCCATCTTTTGCAAAGGGCAGTTTCCTTGATGAGGTGTGAAGTCTATACAGGATTTTTTTCTGCCTTCCTCCCCATCCTTTTTTAAATAACCAGCTGTTTTGTAATGACGAGTCGATGGGCAGGACCAGGTATTTCTTGCTCTTGAGAAAATGGCTCCTTAGTCGTTATTGGTCCCAGTTCTGGTTTGGGTGACCATGGGATGACACACTAAATATAGCCTCATCATTTTGTCCCTGTTTCTTTTCTGTTACAGCCTCCAGTGCATCCATTGGAAGCGACCATCCAGCAATATTTTATTATATTATCTTCTTCTCTGCTTTTCTTTCTGTAGACAAGACACAGCCACTGAAGAAGCACCCATCTTTCATTCCCATCAAAGCAGAGCCATGGGGGAACAGGAGCAACAGAAATTATCAGATCTGTATTTCTGTTCCTCTTCTGCCACCTGAGGACCTCAGGCAAATGTCTTAACCTCTGTGCTACAGCTGGATGTGAGTCTGTTTAACTCAGAGCACCACGATTTCCCCAAGGACAGAAAATGTAGCTTGTCTTTACACGATCTGACACAACAGGAACACACTTAGTAAATATTTGGGAATCAGAGCTCTAAGTGCTGCTGAAACATTGTCGAACATGCACATCTATCACTAAGAAATATCACTTAATACAGTGCCAAATATATGCCGTTTGTGACTTAATCTAATCAGCATAGCTCTGCAGTGGCAGCTGATATCATTTCTAGTTTGCAGGTAAGAAAACCAAGGGCATAGAAATGAAGTGATCTACTTCTTTGTGAGTTGGTAGGAACATCGAGATTTGAACTCAGGGTTGCCTGTGTCTGTTCCATTAATCTGTGCTCAGGATCTATGCTCTTTGTTTAATGAAAATTCTGTGTGCTGTAAAGGACTTTGGCTTTTTTATGTATAATTACCCACTGGTGTTTTTGCTGAGTCAGCTTGAAAAGGAAACGGCCATGATCAGTGATTGACAATGGATGGCACTTTGCTCTTAGGGTATCTTTCTTTATAACTGACTCTGGTGTCCATCTCTCCTCAGAACTGGACCTGTCTCAGATGGTATGTTCTTTTAGCGTTGCTTCTACCCTTGGGTAGAGGCTCCATTTCCTGCTCCATGACAAGGAATTTCAGTTAAATGAACCATGTTACTTGGTAGTATGTCAACACTGTCTGCAGTCTGCAGACACGTCATGTGCCTTTCCCTTTCCTTCTGGGAGTTTTAATCCCTGGGAGAGATGAGGCAGGGACAGACAGTTCTATGGAAGTGTCTGCAGTGTACTGCAGAAACACTCAGATCACACATAGGCCTTGAGAGCTTCGGAACTCAGCCTACCGAAGCGCTGTCTGTGAGAGACCGAGGATGAACAGGTTAGCCTGGGGAAGGCAACAGCCTCTCAAAGCCTCAGGTTATCACAAATGTCTCAGATTCAGAGATTGAATTTTTCCATTTCCCTTCAGAACTGCAGCTAAAATGTTCTAGAAAAAAAAAAAAAAAACAACCATCTTTCTCTTCATACCTTGGTTTCACCCTCATTCCGTGGCTGACTCCATCTCCTGGCTCCTGCCCTAGGAATAGTGTTTACTCAGCTCCAGACCTTCCAGGAGTTGCCCCTGTACTGGGGTCACTGAAGGATTCTGTGCCACACTTGGAATCCAGCTCCTTTACAGAAGCAAATGACAGGTGTATTTGTCTGGTAGATATTTTCACTTAGTAAAAACTGGATTCTCAGTCAAAATAGAGTGGGCTGCTATGCTCAGTTTCAAAGTGTGTGTGTGTGTGTGTGTGTGTGTGTGTGTGTGTTTTCAAATAATGAACCTCCCAAGTGGCTTTTAGTTACTTAAAAGTTTCCTGGAAAACATGTTTCTCGTTAATTTTCCCATGGTAATAGTAAGTAAATTAGCTATATTTTTCATTTAAATCCTTTACTGCACTCTTCCCTCCCTTCCCCTTCCTCTCTCCTTGTTTCTTCTCCATCTCTCCTGCCTCCTTTCCTTCTCTCCCTCTCCCCATCTTGTATGTCTTGATAGGTTTGATTAATGTCTCTAGGAAAAGAACAGATTAGTTTTTCTTGCTCTGTGATTTGCATTAGCACAGAGAGCACTGTGGCTCATGCCAGAAGGCCCTGGCCCATGACTTCACTCCTGCTTGTGACCCTAACATCTATGTGGAGCAGCTCGTAATGGAACAGCCTCTCTTGTCCTTAGCCTTCAGCTTGGTCCTATTACTGTACCTGTGGTAACAGGTACACCTTCTTGCTTCCCCAAATGTTCGGAGAGGTTTCTCCAAATGTCCTGACTACTGTCCTCAAAGCAGAACTGCTGCCTACATTATATAGAATGTGAAATATTGTGTGCTCAATCTTTGCCGGCAGGCATTCCCTGTCTTCTTCCTCTCTGGGATTTACAAAGTAACTCTGCAACCAGCTTCTGCAGTGAAGTGCATCTTCCTAAGGGAGCCCAGCCCCCTCAAATAACAGCTCCTTTGGGGCTGATAGACTGTCAGTTGTTTCTGGTGGGACCAGAAATGCTAATGAGGCCTTTGGATGGGCTGGGGGTTCACACTGCCCCATGAACTTGGTTTACTTTGAGCTAGGGCTCACACTGACCATGAGGACTGGTTTTGCTGAAGTTTGCTTTGCTGTCTGGAGGTAACTCTGGGAATCTAGAAAATGTTGTTCTAACAGAGTCCACAGTGGTACTTTCCCCACCAAATTACATTAGCATATATTACTTGGACTACTGATTTTTTTTTTAAAACTTGATTCTGGGCAAAAGTCCAGTTTACAGCAACACAGCAACACAGCAACACAGCAACACACACACACACACACACACACATAGACACACACACACACGGGCAGGACCCAGTTTATTGTTTGGTTTCACTAAATTCAGAGACTGGTGAAATGACGCAGGGAAGCTGTGTGATTTCTCACTCTCAGTTTCTCCATTTAACTGGCTGTGAGGCTATACACAAGCCATCTATGGTACAAGCTCTCGGAATGCAAAGTGCAGAGGGTGGGTGGCCAGAAGGCTGTTTGTAGTGTCATAGAGAGCCTGCTCCCATTAGAAACCTCTTGTCAGGCAATGGACAGCACTGTGCATAAAGAGTCCCCTTGGGATATATTACCTCATTTGTCAGATGAGGAAATTGAAACTTGGTGAAGGGAATTCATTTGTTCTGGGTCACAGATGAAAGGGCAAGATTTGTGACTATTTCATTTGGAAAGCAGGCAGTTACTCAAAGGTTAACCACACATTTCCCAGATGACCCCGTCATTTATTCTTATGCATATGCCCAAGAGCATTAGCAACATACATCCACACAGAACTTGCTCACAGATGGTCATAGGAACATTATCCATGACATATAAAAATCTAGAAGCAGGGTGAGGGAGATGACTCAGTAGGGAAAGTGCTTGCATTTGAATTTGGATCCCAGGAACCCAGTAAACCGCCGGTGTTGGAACACTGTAGTCTGATGGCCAGTCTAGTGAAAGCACTGAGCTCACTGAAGAGACCCTGTGTAACCCCCACCCCCACCCAAAAAGGTGAAAAAAATGATAGAGATGCCTGATAGCAATCTCTGGCTTCCCCTCCATCCCCCCTCACACACACACACACACCACACATACACACCTCTTACACATACACACACAGACCCCACACACAGACATACACACTCACACATATAACACATACATACACACTCACAAACATCATACATACACAGATATACACACATACATACACATTCACTCTCTCATACACATGTACACATACACACACATACACACATTCATAATACACACAGACATACACAGACACACATATCACACACACAGATACATACACATACACTCACTCATGCTCACACACTTACACACAGACAGACAGACAGACAGACACACACACACCATGTACCCATGCACCCACACATGCACTCAAAGCAGAAACAGCCCGCTGTCCATCAACAAGAGAATAGTATATGAAATCTGTCAGGACAGTGGAAAGTGATTTGGTAGTGAAAGAAGCAAGGTATCTGATGCACACTGTTGTGGGTTGGCTGTGAATGTCCCCACAGGCTCACCTGTTTGAATGCTTGGTCTTCAGTTGGTGGTACTGTTGAGGAGGTTGTGGGTCTCTGGGATGTGGGTCCTAGCTGGCAGCAGTAGATCACTGGGATGGAGTCTTATATCCACTTCCAGTTCCTGTCTAGCTCTCTGCTTTCCAGTATGGCTGCCTGGTGAGAAGCAGCAGGCAGTTCTCTGTTCCTGTAGCCACAGAGCCATTCTGCTCACTTCCCAGCAATGGCGGACTGTGTCCCCTGAAACTACAGGCCAGAATAGACATTCCCCTCTTTGGTTCCTTCTGTCAGGTGTTTTGTCAGAACAACAAGAAAAGTAACCAACACGCATGCTATAGAAGAATTGACACTGAAAAATGATATCGTGAAAGGGCTCTGTCATAAAGACCACACACCTCACAGTTCTGCTATGTGAAACATCTGGAGCATATAGAAAATAGATTAAGGGCTGAGCTCTTGGAGGGCTTAGGGCAGATGGAGATGCACAGTTAATGAATATAGTATTTCTTTTTTGGATGACAAAATATTTCCAAGATTTGATCTTAAGTTTGGTTCTAAATGGCTTCTAAATTCCTAATTGTTTCCAAAACTGATTGTAGTGATGGCTGTACAACTCTGATGCACACACCAAATGTCACTGAGGGGGTCCGTTGTGGTCTCCAAAGCTATGTGAAGCCAACAGTTGTGTGTGGGGCAGTAGACTTACCCAACTCATCGGGCTCAGAGACAATGAGAGCTAACAAGCAAGAGTCTCCAGAATAAAGCACAGGTAAGTATTCAGATGTAGTATTTAGAATTAGATAGTCTCTGGTGGGGGACGGAGGCCCAGAAGTGAATGCATCACAGATTGAGGATCAGCTATTCCAGCAGGGGAAACAGATGCTGACATAATTGCAATAGGGAATGCAGGTCAAAGTGTGCAGGAGGCACATCAGAAGGAGAGGGGTTAGTGATGGATTAAGGTTGTCTTGTGGGCCTGGATCTTTGATCTTCAAGTTCCCATATGAGGGTGTTTACGACAGCAGACTGTCTTCCCTTCCCCTCAAGCTTTCAGCCACACAGAAGGACCATGAAATCTGGTTGGAGAATTTTATGATTGTATTTTTCTCCCCTGACAGTTTGGTAAGACACACTCACACACACACACACACACACACACACACACAGAGAGAGAGAGAGAGAGAGAGAGAGAGAGAGAGGAGAAGAGAAGGTCTTTTGTAGAGACTTGATTAGAAGATAAATCTTGAGAGAGGAATGCATGTGTGACTTGTGTTCAGACTGTCTGCTTTCTTCTACGCTCATCACATAGAACCTTAGAAAGACGTTACATATCAGCTGCTGATGCACGTGAACTGTGAGATTACTAGGTAAATGAATGTGGGTATATGTATTATATATAAACACATAAATAAATAAACCTGGCTTTGGGAAGGGTCCCAAGGGAGCACTATATAAATGGAGAAAGCGCTTGATACCCATGTTCATGTCTCTGTTCCCTGCACAGTATCTGGTCCATAGCAAACTTTCAGCCAATATCTATTGCATCTGAACTAATAGGCAATGTTTATTCTAGCTGCTCTTGAGGATGACATCTGATAACCTTCAGGTTCTGAATGCAAGTAGAGCTTAATCATCTTTGCCAGGTGCTCAGAATAGTCACCTGTCTTGTGAAGAGCCACCCAGAGGGGTTGGCACATGACCTGATAGGCCACCCTGTCTTCACATTGTCACTCCCCTGGAGCTTTTGTAGCATGCAGCTGCCAGGTGGGAACTTGTTCCCAACTGGCCAGACCAGACTCTCTGGGGGTATAGCCTAGGTATTGGGGGTGCTGGTATTTTTCTCTTTGAACACTTTTCCACATGATTCTAATGGGGCCTTGAGGCAAGAACCTCTGATAAATGAAGGCCTTTTCAGGCAAGAAGGTGGGTAGTTGTTGCCAGAGGTAAATGACAGATATCCCCAGAATAAGTACAGAAGGAACAGTGATGCTTTCAGATTCCTAGGCTCATGTTATTTATTTATTTATATTTTAAAATTTAACTGTTTATATATGTACATGCATATGTATATATATTATATATGTATATTAAGTATATATATACTTAATGAGCATACAAAATTGTGGTTTCCTTATGGTGTTTTCATACACCCTTTATTTTAGTTGGTCATCTCCCTGGCTTTTCTGCACCCCCATGTGTCTGTTCCACACTTCCCACTTTTACTCTTCTACCTCCATGAATCTCTCTTCCACTTTCAAGTCACATTCAATGTCATTTTTCTGAGCTATGGCTTCAAGGCGGTCCTAGTACAGTATATCAAGGGGTGGGTAGAAAGGTGGCTGGAAGCTGACCATGGGAGAAAGAGGTGAGCTTCATTACAGAAATAGTCAACCTCACTTTCACCTATTTAATTTAGCTCGAATCTGCAAGGGGAGGGCACCACAAGGCATTGTGGTACTCCCAAGCTCTCCCTTATTGAAATTATTGGCTGGGCCTATGAAGGACTCTGTTGTTATTTGTGAAGCATCTGTTCTGGGGTAGTTCCTGCTGTCTCACAGGCCACACTGCACTCCATGTTCTCTAGCCTGGTGCTCTACAGTGAACCATCAGGATGACCAAAGAGTTCTGGAGACTTTGTGGAGTGTGACTATAATCATGGTAGCATATTTTATTTTGCTCTGAATCAAATGGCTGAGGAAAGGTGCTCTTATGCTTTCAGTAGGAGGAGGGCATCAGTCAGTGAAATAGCTCTGAGTGGTCTCCATTAGCAAACAGCATCCTGAAAGAAAATAGTCCAGAAGTTTCTATAAACAGTTGAATCATTTGAAATCTAAGCTTTCCCTCAGGAGAGGAAGCTGTTGAGCTCCACACTGAGTTCAGGAGGACCAGGGAGGGATAATCTAGGCTTAGTGAAGGTGCATTTCCTTGCACCTGAATCAGGAGAATTTGATTATCCTAATTTTCTCTTCTCCAAAGGCATTTGAGAGAATGCTCCTTTGTGCCTCCTGCTGTCTGCGGTCTCCTTAGGACTTATTTCAAAACCTTGCCCTAGCCAGCTTCAGGCTTTCTGCCCCTCTCCTCCTTCCCCATGATCCCATCTCAACCACATGTACTTGATAGAATCTCACACACTGGCTTATTTATTACTGACCAGTTTCTTCGTCTTGGATAGTATTCCACAAGCAGTCAAGACCACAGTTCTTGATGATAGTTTCACAGATTTAAGTAAGATGAAGAAGCAGGATCCATATAGTTCCGGAGTCAAGGAAGTCTGATAGCCAGCCAGTGAAAAAATACCGGACTGTTGGAGAGAGGAATTTTACTCACTGGAGCTGGCTCACACTTTAGATATGAAACATTTGATTTATAGTTTCTATTTCACTCTGATAGAAAATCCTGCTTATCCTTATTGGAAGGTCGAATGTGTTGGGTCTCTTAGCAGAGGTAGCTGTTAAAATATATTTCACATTCAAGGAAAGGGGCTCTTGTTATTCATCGTGTTCTCATTTTAATTATGATTTTTCTGGCATCACCTTTTACAAGAATAACCTAAGGCCTGCAAGGAGTGATTTCCCTTAATCAGTTCTTAAGCCTCCCCACCCCCACCCCCACCCCCAAGTAGCTCTACAGCTCTTACCGCACAGATGAAATGAAATAGAGACTTGAGCAATTACCTGGTGAATCTGAGTGCTGTAGAGTCAGCAGTCAATTAGAACAGTTCTATTACAAGGCTTCTTTCCCTTCTTTCTTCCTTCTCGCTGTACAATTATGACCTTAACTCTTCATACTCCTGGCTTGTATTGAAGATTGTCCTCTTCATTTTCTCCCTCTCCGTATCCTGGGATCTTTCCTACACGAGATTCCTTTCTTCTTTTGGCTCACTTCTCATTGTCTCTGTTCCTTTTGCAGAGAGTCCTCAGATTCCTCCTTTCCTCAGTCGTGAGCTTAGGTTCTAGCATATGATTTCCTAGATGCTAGTTCACATCAGAGAAGCTACACTTGAACTCCTGAGCAACACTTCCTTGACCTTATAGGCAAAAGCTACACTTGAACTCCCGAGCAACACTTCCTTGACCTTATAGGAAAGTGCTTTACACCACGGGGCTTCAGACGTTTGCTTTCCCCCCACGGTGTAAAGCATTTGCCTGGGTTTTGCCTTGAGATAGTGCCTGTGACTTACATAGTTTGCATGTGTACTGTGCAGGAACACTCTCTTAGAGTGTTCCACCTTGTAGAAGGTGGAACTCTCTCTCTTGTTCTACATGTCAGGATCTCTGTCCTATATATCTGGGGCTGGGGAGAATGGCTCAGTGGTTAAGAATACTTGTTGAGTTCAGATTCTAGCATCCATGCCAGATGGCACATGAATGCCTGTAACTCTAGCTCCAAGGGATCTGATGCCCTCTTCTGGTCTTCATAGGTACCCAAACACACATGTGTACATACACTCACATAGGCAGACAGATGGGCAGGCAGGCAGGCAGGCAGACAGACAGACACACACACACACACACACATGCAGGCACACACACATAGAAATAAAAGTACTTTTCTATACTCAAGTCTTATTTATCATTTTTTACTATATCTCTCATGTACAACAATCTCATTAGCCCCCTTAACCTTTTTCATGTGTGTATGTGGTGTGAATGCGCATGTAGTATAAGTTTTAGCAAGTGTGTGGGAGCATGTCTGAGCCTGTGTCCAAGGTTGATGATGGGTATCTTGTCTTTCTTGTCCTTGTTATGAGGAACTCCTACATTGAGTAGCTGGGTATTAATAAAGCACTTAAAGGAATAAAGCAGGTCCCCAGCACACTTGTGGACAGCTCACAGTCTGTGTTTAAATTGCCATCCCATTTGGAAAAATAGGGAAGAACAATTCCTTCTGGGCTGCCTTGGAGACTGTTCAGGATTCAGTTAAGATACTGTACAGGGAAGGCTGTAATTCAGCATGAATCCAGGAACAAAGCAATGGGGAGCAACAAGGCTGTGGAGCAAACATGAGTCCTGGAGTGTCCCAGGCCCCATCCTGGCCCCAGTTATCTGCTGTGACTTAAGTTATTAGAAAACAGTTCTTTTGTTTTTTCTATCTGTGAAATGATAAGAGAAACACTGACCTTGATTGGTTCTGGGGATTAAGGAGATGTTTAGAGATGTTGGCTCAGGAAGCTAACGAGGAACCATCTTTACTCTCACTCTACCTTGTCACTAAATCAGATAGTGTTATTTATTGCACGTATTGCCTATTACAACTATTAAAAAGTTGCCACAAACATATTGGCTTAAACACTGCAGATTTGTTACCCACTGCTTGGATCCACAGGTCAGAGGTTTAGTGGGCTGGACAGTCCTCTCAGCTTCCAAGGATAACATCCAGCTGTCTGACTAGCAGGCTCCGGGGATCATCAGCTTTCGGGGTCCCTTCAGCCTGTTGACAGCATCCCATTCCTGCCAGCTATAGGGCTGAGGCATTCATTCCTTGTTACCTGGAGGCTGGGGTAGTTCTCACCTTCTGGAGGTCACGCATGTTGCCTAGCTTAGGCAACCGTAGCTTAGGCAACTGCTGCTCCGGTTTCAGAGCCAGCAATATCCTTAGTGAACTGGTTGGAATTCTTCTCCCATCTGTCTTTAGCACCCCAAGACCTAAGATGATTTAAAGTCCACACGCTTGGGCCTGTCATTAATTTCATATGAAAACATTCTTTGCCATGTAACCATGTTGTTCCAACATAGCACAATTGCAAGTTCTAGGGCTAAAGCTTTTGGCATCTTTGGCAGGCATTATTCCTTTGTATTGCAGCAAAAAGATTATCTGTCTGTCTGTCTATCTATCATCCATTCTATCTCTATATAGTTTTTTATCTATTAACTGAGCCAGATCAAATATCCAAGATACTTAGCTTAATGCCTGGTATAGCATGAGATTTTGGCCAATGTTAGGTCTTAAGATTTTACTGTTGACGAGTGGATGGCAGCAATCTCTTGTCTTCTCTGCAGGCCTGAGGACTTGCCCTTCACATTTTCTCTAACTTCAACTGAAGCTCTTAGCCTGGGCCCTGCTAGGCTCCTTGCTATTTTGTGGCAATGCCTATACCACAGCAATTTCTCCATCGAGCTTTCTGATTATAGAAACAAATATTTCTTCTGGCTTCATCTACTAGAGTATCTGGCACATAATAGAAGCTTAATACATGATGGATAAAAAAAATAATAAGACGCAATTGCACTTGTAAAAATAACTGGTCCAGTGATTATCAGTTGGAAGCATCCCTTAACGTCAACATTGAAGCCCTGGCCATTCAAGGAAGGGGAAAATGTGTGTATTCTGATGCTGTGCTATTAAGACAAAGTCTTTACTCAGAGGCTTCTTTTTATTGCTATGTATTACTGTTTTAAAAATTAATATGTTTTAGTCAGCATACAGAATAATGGGCTTCGCTGTGATTTTTTTATACACATATCATTGTATCTAGCTGATATTTGTCCCCACCTCCCTTTTCCATCCTTCCTCCCCTTCTTGCTGGTCCCCTTATTCTCACCTAATAGTACAGAGGGGGTCCCCTCTGATTTCATATCATCTATATGCATATAAATAAGAATATGTAAATACATATCACCTGTCATATATGCACATTATATATTTACATCTAGGTTCTGAGAGACCAGATCTTGGGTTCAGACTCTATCTTAGAGAATCTGACGTAAGGTTTGAACTCTCCAGCACCAGTTTCCAGGTTATTCCCCAACAAACCTGCACCTCCAGGTTACAAGCCCACCCCCGTCACATCACTTCCTAACAACCACCAATCAGGAGGAAAGCAGAAGTGAAGTTTATGATTTGTTTCCCAGGGCCAGCCAATTATGCTAAAGGACAACAATATTCCATAACAGGCCCCAGGCAGATGTGTGCCAGGCTAGAGACCCCTCGCTTGCTTGCCATTTCCTGTAAAACTTTGTCCCTCTGAGAGCTCAGGGCTTCACCCCGAGGTCCTGCTCCAACCTGCTTGAGCTTGAATAACAAGGCCCTAGTGCAATTGCATCTGAATCGGCTCCTTGGTGGTCTTTTGGGGCTCTCGAATGAATGGGCACTACAGTTCCACATATACAAGAAAACATGAAAACCTGCTGTCTGTCTTTCTTCTCTGCCACTACCTTGCCTCACTTCCCCTCCATTTAGGGCCCTTCCCTCCAAATAACCCAATTCTGTTTCATATAATTTATAAATGCATATTAATATATTCTGGTAGCTAGATTTCACATATTAGAGAAAGCACATGGCATCTGCCTTCCTGAGTCTGGTTTATTTTATTTAATATGATTTCAGTTTCCCTTTATTTTTCTGCAAATGACACAGATTTATTCATTTTTTTCCTTTTTATGACAAGGTCTCACGTATCTTGGGCTGGATTTGAACTTGTTATGTAGCCAAAGATGACCTTGAACTGCTGATCTTCCTGCCTCTACGTCCTGAATGCTGAAATTACAGATATGTGCCCTCATACCAAGTTTATGTGGTGCTGGGAATTGAACCCAGGGTTTCGTACATGCTAGGTAAGCTCTCTATGAACTGAATTATGCCCACAGGCAATTTCTAATCTTTATGTAAACCATGTTTCCTTTATTATTATTATTATTATTATTATTATTATTATTATTATTATTATTTATTTTAAAGTTTCATTCTGTATAGTCATTATGCATGGTACTATGTTACATAAGGATATTTTCATGCAAGTGTATATTGTATGTTGAGCCTACATGCCTCCTTTCCTCACTCCATCCACCCTCCCCTCTCACTAGTTTACTTTGTTCCCCTAGAGGTTTCCCTTTTACTTCCATGTCATAATCACATACATGATTTTACATATCTATATAAAATGTAGAATGAGGAAAAACCTCATGTTTTGGCTTCATTTACTTACCACAATTATCTCCAGTTGTATCCATTTTCCTGTGTATAATATATCATTGCTCTTTTTTATGGGTGAAAAAAAATCCTTTATTCCACATTTTTTTTTTTTTTAAATTCACGATGTAGCTGTTGGATATCTGTCGTTTCTATGACCTAACTCTTGCAATTAGGTTGCAATAAACACTGATGTACAGCGGTCTCTGTAGTGTGCTGTTTGGAGTCCTTTGGAGGGGTGTATACCATCCCCTGATTCATATGTTGATGGGCATGTAGGTTGCTTCCATGTATTGGCTGCTAAAGTGGAACATGTTTGTGCAAGCATCTCTGTGGTACCTTCAGGTCTCTTCCTCGGAGTGGGACAGTAGGGGCACACGGTGGTTCTGCCTTTAGTTTTCTGAGGGAACTTTGCTCCGATTTCTTTAGTGGCTGCCCCATTTCCCCTTCCTACTAACAGTGTGTAAGGCTTCTTTCACAGAAAGATTTTAAATATGGCTATGGGTTGTATTTGCAATGTGTCCAGGCCCAGATCGTGTGGAGGAAGACAATTCTAAAATAGCTTCAGACTCTTGGTAACTATTGTCCTTGACATTTATGGAACAGTTTTGTCACTTTCTTTAAATGCATCAAGTAACACAAAACCACCACATTGAAGTAAAGACCCACCAGCTTGGCTTACTTCTCATCTGGTGACTCATGGGGACTTACTCTGTCTCACAGCAAAATGGGACCTGGGTTTCCACCTCTAAGAGACTTTCAAGTTGCCCTCCTGCCTGATTTCCCATTGTTTGTTTTCCTTAATATGCTGAATGCTCCTTTTCTATTCATTGTGTGACGTGTTCTCCAATACCACAGGTAGTTAGTGATCAAAAATGATCAAATAAAGGCCATGTTCTGGGGTGGCATATGTACTGTTGCTATGAGTGTGTTAACATTTTCTCTGTTTCAGTTTGTCAACCTGCCCATGTGACTCCATCAGCAGGGAGACCAGGCACCTCCTGCCTCTTCCTAGATCCCTTAACAGCTGTTTTGAGCTTGGCTGGGTCTTTTGCAATAATTGCTCCTATTCAGGGACTTTGGTCTTTTGATATTTATTTTTAGATTCAATATAGTCTCCATTATTTTAAAGGAGCAGTTTTATTGTCTGAAACAAACAACCACCAATGAAAAATTGGAGCCAAATCACAGACCTCAGGACCCAGATGAGGAATAAAGAAAAATTGTTTATAGTCATAAATGCTTTCTTTGCAGTTTTACTTCTGCCTATTGGGCAGGGGCACATTTCCTAGTTCCGCAGACCAGTGATTAGATACCAGATTATGTCTTGATGTTATAACTGTGCTGTCCTCTGATAGATGTCGGGGAATTCCAATTTCCTCTGGATTCAGTGCTCCATTTTGGAGTCAGTCAGGTTAGGTATGACTATGTGTCTTATGGAAGGATTTCTGCGAAGTCAGTTCTCAGTGGCTACCTCTAGTTGACCTTCCTTGCACAAGTACTTTTCACTCAGGAAGTATGTATTTAACACTCAGTGTACTGGGCACTGTGCAAAGTATCTGAGAGATGCAGAGACACCTAAAACAGTAAAGATTTGGGTTTAAACACAAAGTATAAAGAAAATTTGACTCCGTGAAGCTGCAGCTCTAGGAATCTTGAATGACGAGCCAGAGAGAGTTACGATATAGTACTGGACCAACCATTAGGTCATTGTCTGGCATTTGGTAAGTACCTCATGTGGGCAACATGCCTAGTTTGGGAAAGGTGGTGTATATAATTACAAATGTGCAGAGAGAGAGAGGGGGGTGAAGCCAGAGTATCTCTCTGGTGCCTTCTTCTGCTCATACCTGGAGTACTACTAGACCAGAGGTGGGCAACTTCAGCTGCATTGTGACCAAGAAAAACAGTGACAGTACCCATCCACAAAAACAGCAGACAGATGAGCCACACATAACAGTCCCATGAGTGTGGATGATCACGTGTGGGGCCGTTCATAAGACTCCTCTAGAGGGATCTACTCTTTCACCCAGCGTGTGAAAAAAGAAAAACCAGGGCTATAGGTGACAGGCTCGGAGGCGGTCTATAGGCTTCTAGACATGACCCTGACTACTGCCCCATCTCCTTCCCAGGTCTTTCCCTTTTTCTCTAAGCATCCTGGCTGCCACTAGTTTCTTCTCACATGTCAAGCATTTGCCTAATTTTTCTCTATGTGTGGAATAATCCTTATACATCTGTTTTTGCCAAAACTTTCAACCTACTCTTCAAGACTTCACACAAAGACTTAGCATAAGGAACAAGACAATGTTCCTTGGGCATTTTAGGCTGGGTTATTCTGTTGCACTTTCCACAATGGTTGGCCACATGTCTGTCTTATTATTTACTTTTATTCAACTATGTGGTTCTATGTCTGTTCCCAGATAAAAAAATTCTGTGCTCTATTAGTCACTTTTTGCTCCAGTGACTTAATATACTGCTCTGGACCAAGCTAATATATAAAGAATTTTTTTTTTTGTGATACTATAAAGGTTTATTTATTTGTTTTTGATATTTTAGTTGCATTTCAAATGTTTCCATATTTCTAGGTCTTCCCTTTGGAACCTCCCTATCCCCTCCACCCTCCCCCTGCCTCCATGAGGGTATTCCCCTACCCACCCACTCTCGGCTTCCCTCCTTGGCATTCCCCTATACTGGGACAACGGGCCTCTCCTCCTCCTGATGGCTAACAAGGCTCTCCTCTGCCACATATGTGGCCAGCACCATGGGTCCCTCCATGTGTATTCTTTGGTTGGTGATCCAGTCTCTGGGAGCATGGGGGGGAAGTCAGGCCAGTTGACACTGTTGCTCCCTCCATGGGGCTGCAAACTCTCTCAGCTCCTTCAGTCCCTTCCCCGTCTCCTCCATCTGGGACCTCATGCTCAGCCCAACAGTTGTTGTGAAATAAATCTTGGGTATTCCGAACTTTTGGGCTAATATTCACTTATCAGTGAGTACATACTGTGTTCATTCTTTTGTGACTGAGTTACCTCACTCAGGATGATATTTTCAAGTTCCATCCATTTGCCTGAGAATTTCATGAAGTCATTGTTTTTAATAGCTGAGTAGTATTCCATTGTGTAAATGTACCACATTTTCTGTATTCATTCTTCTGTTGAGGGACATCTGGGTTGTTTCCAGCTTCTGGCTGCTATGAACATAGTGGAGCATGTGTCTTTATTACATGTTGGAGTATCTTCTGGGTATATGCCCAGGAGTGGAATAGCTGGGTCCTCAGGTAGTATTATGTTCATTTTTCCAAGAGTCCAACAAACTGATTTCCAGAGTGGTTATACCAGCTTGCAATCCCACCAGCAACAGAGGAGTGTTCCTCTTTCTCCACATCCTCGCCAGCATCTGCTGTCACCTGAGTTTTTGATCTTAGCCATTTTGACTGGTGTGAGGTGGAATCTCAGGGTTGTTTTGATTTGCATTTCTCTGATGACTAAGGATGTTGAACATTTCTTTAGGTGCTTCTCAGCCCTACCAGTTTCCTCAGTTGAGAATTCTCTGTTTAACAGCTCTGTTCCCCATTTTTTGATAAGGTTGGTTGGATCTCTGGAGTCTAACTTCTTGAGTTCTTTGTATATATTGGATATTAGCCCTCTATTGGATGTAGGATTGGTAAAGATCTTTTCCCAATCTGTTGGTTGCTGTTTTTGTCCTATTTACAGTGTCCTTTGCCTTACAGCAGCTTTGTAATTTTATGAGGTCCCATTTGTTGATTCTTGATCTTAGAACATAAGCCATTGGTGTTTTGTTCAGGAACTTTCCCTCTGTGCCCATGTGTTTGAGACTTTCCCCCACTTTCTCTTCTATTAGATTCAGTATATCTGGTTTTATGTGGAGGTCCTTGATCCACTTGGACTTGAGCTTTGTGCAGGGAGATAGGAATGGAACAATTTGCATTCTTCTGCATGTTGACTGCCAGTTGAGCCAGCACCATTTATTGAAAATGCTGTCTTGTTTCCACTGGATGGTTTTAGCTCCTTTGTCAAAGATCAAGTGACCATAGGTGTGTGGGTTCATTTCTGGGTCTTCAATTATATTCCATGGATCTACCTGCCTGTCATTGTACCAATACCATGCAGTTTTTTTTTTTTTTTTAATCACTATTGCTGTGTAATACAGCTGTAAGTCAGGGATGCTGATCCCCCCAGAAGTCTTTTTATTGTTGAGAAAAGTTTTTGCTAACCTGTTTTTTTTGTTATTCCATATGAATTTGAGAATTGCTCTTTCTAAGTCTATGAAGAATTGAGTTGGAATTTTGATGGGAATTGCATTGAATCTGTAGATTGCTTTTGGCAGGATGGCCATTTTTACTATATTAATCCTGCCAATCCATGAGCATGGGAGATCTTTCCATCTTCTGAGGTCTTCTTCTATTTCTTTCTTCAGAGTCTTGAAGTTCTTGTCATACAGATCTTTCACTTGTTTGGTTAGAGTCACACCAAGGTACTTTATATTGTTTGTGACAATTGTGAAGGGTGTCTTTTCCTAATTTCTTTCTCAGCCTGTTTATCCTTCGAGTATAGGAAGGCTACTGATTTGCTTGAGTTAATTTTGTATCCAGCCACTTTGCTGAAGTTGTTTATCAGCTGTAGCAGTTCTCTGGTGGAGTTTTAAGTATACCATCATATCATCTGCAAATAGTGATATTTTGATTTTTTCCTTTCTAATTTGTATCCCTTTGACCTCCTTTTGTTGTCTAATTGTTCTAGCTAGAACTTCAAGTACTATATTGAATAGATAGGGAGAGAGAGGGCAGCCTTGTCTAGTCCCTGATTTTAGTGGGATTGCTTCAAGTTTTCCTCCATTTAGTTTGATGTTGGCCACTGGTTTGCTGTATATTGTTTTTACTAAGTTTAGTAAAAACTCCTTGAATTCCTGATCTTTCCAAGACTTTTATCATGAAAGGATGTTGAATTTTATCAAATGCTTTTTCAGCATCTAATGAAATGACCATGTGGTTTTTTTTTCTTTGAGTTTGTTTATGTAGTAGATTACATTGATGGATTTCCGGGTATTGAACCATCCTTGCATCTCTGGGATGAAGCCTACTTGATCGTGGTGAATGATCATTTTGATGTGTTCTTGGACTCGGTTTGTGAGAATTTTATTGAGTATTTTTGCATTAATATTCATAGGCAAATTGGTCTGAAGTTTTCTTTCTTTGTTGGGTCTTTGTGAGGTTTTGGAATCAGTGTAATTGTTGCCTCATAGAATGAATAGGGTAGTGTTCCTTCTATTTCTATTTTGTGGAATAGATTGAAGAGTATTGATATTAGGTCTTCTTTGAAGGTCTGATAGAATTCTGCACTGAACCCATTTGGTCCTGTGATTCTTTTGGTTGGGAGACTGTTAATGACTGCTTCTATTTCTTTTGGCATTATGGTACTGTTTAGATGGCTTATCTGATCCTGACTTAACTTTGGTTTTTGTTATCTGTCTAGAAACTTGTCCATTTCATCCAGATTTTCCAATTTTTTGAGTATAGGCTTTTGTAGTAGGATCTGATGATTTTTTGAATTTCCTCAGAATATGTTGTTATATCTCCCTTTTCATTTCTAATTTTGTTAATTTGGATACTGTCTCTGTGCCCTCTGGTTAGTCTAGCTATGGGTTTATCTATCTTGTTGATTTTCTCAAAGAACCAGCTCGTGGTTTTGTTGATTCTTTGTATAGTTCTTTTAGTTTCTACATGGTTGATTTCAGCCCTTAATTTGATTATTTCCTGCCTTCTACTCCTCTTGGGTGTATTAGCTTCTTTTTGTTATAGAGCTTCCAGATGTGCTGTTAAGCTGCTGGTATATGCTCTCTCCAGTTTCTTTTTGGAGGCATTCAGAGCTATGAGTTTTCCTCTTAACACTGCTTTCATTGTATCCCATAGGTTTGGGTATGTTGTACTTTCATTTTCATTAAATTCTAGGAAGTCTTTAATTTCTTTCTTTCTTTTTTTCTTGACCAAGTTATTGAGTAGAGCCTTGTTCAGCTTCCATGTGTATGTGGGCTTTCTGTTGTTGTTGTTGTTGCCATTGAAGACCAGCCTTAATCCATAGTGATCTGATAGGAGGCATGGGATTATTTCAATATTCTTTTATCTGTTGAAGTTTGTTTTGTGACCTATTATATAATCAATTTTGGAGAAGGTACCATTAGGTGCTGAGAAGAAGGTGTATTTTTTTGATTTAGTATGAAATGTCCTATAGATATCTGTTTAATCTATTTGGTTCATAACATCTATTAGTTTCACTGTGTCTCTGTTTAGTTTGTGTTTCCAAGATCTGTCCATTGATGATAGTGGGGTGTTGAAGTCTCTCACTGTTATTGTGTGAGGTGCAATGTGTGCTTTGAGCTTTAGTAAAGTTTCTTTTATGAATGTGGGTGCCCTTGCATTCAGGGCATAGGTGTTCATAATTGAGATTTCTTCTTGGTTGGTTTTTCCTTTGATGAGTATGAAGTGTCCTTCCTTATCTTTTTTGATGACTTTTGGGTGAAAGTTGATTTATCCGATATTAGAATGGCTACTCCAGCCTGTTTCTTGGGACCATTTGCCTGGAAATTGTTTTCCAGTCCTTTACTCTGAGGTAGTATTTGTCTTTAACACTGAGGTGCATTTCCTGGATGCAGCAAAATGCTGGGTCCTGTTTATGGATCCAGTCTGTCGGTCTATGTCTTTTTATTGAGGAATTGAGTCAATTAATGTTAAGAGATATTAAGGAATAGTGATTGTTGCTTCCTGTTATTTTTTATGCTATTTTTATGTTCGTGTGGCTATCTTCTTTTGAGTTTTTTGAAAGATTACTTTATTATTTTTTTCTAGGGTGTAGTTGGCGTTTTCTATCTATTATCCTTTGTATGGCTGGGCTTGTGGAAACATACTGTGTAAATTTGGTTTTGTCATAGAATATTTTGGTTTCACCATCTATGATAATTTAGAGTTTTGTTGGGTATAGCAGCCTGGGCTGGCATTTGTATTCTCTTAGGGTCTGTATGGCATCTGCCCAGGGTCTTCTAGCTTTCATAGTTTCTGGTGAGAAGTCTGATGTAATTCTGATAGGTCTGCCTCTGTATGTTACTTGACCTTTTTCCCTTACTGCTTTTAATATTCTTTCCTTATTTTGTGTATTTGGTGTTTTGACTATAATGTGATGGGAGAAATTTCTTTTCTGGTCCAGTCTATTTGGAGTTCTGTAGGTTTCTTTTATACTTATGTTCATTTCTTTCTTTAGGTTAGGGAAATTTTCTTCTATAATTTTGTCGAAGATATTTTTGGTTCTTTAAGTTGGGGATCTTCACTCTCTTCTATACCTATTATCCTCAGGTTTTGTCTTCTCATTGTATCCTGAATTTCCTGGATATTTTGGGTTGGAAGCTTTTTGCATTTTGCGTTTTCTTTGACTGTTGTGTCCATGTTTTCTATGGTATCTTCCGCACCTGAGATTCTCTCTTCTGTCTCTTGAATTCTGTTGGTGATGCTTGCATTTATGACTCCTGATTTATTTCCTAGGTTTTCTAATTCCAGGGTTGTCTCCCTTTGTGATTTCTTTATTGTTTCTATTTCTATTTTTAGTTCCAGGATGGTTTTGTTCATTTCTTTTGTCTGTTTGATTGTGTTTTCCTGAAATTCTGTCCATTTGATTGTGTTTTCCTGTAATTCTTTAAGGGCTTTTTGTGTTTCCTCTTTTAGGGATTCTAGTTGTTTGCCAGTGTTCTCTTGTATTTCTTTAAGGGAGTTATTTATTTCCTTCTTAAAATCTTCTATCATCATCATGAGATGTGATTTTTAAATCTGAGTCTTGCTTTTCTGGTGTGTTGGGGTATCCAGGGCCTGCTGTGGTGGGAGAGCTGGGTTATGATGATGCCAAGTAGCCTTGGTTTCTGTTCCTTATGTTCTTGCCCTTGCCTTTTGCCATCTGATTATCTCTGGTTTTAGCTGGTCTTATTCTTTCTGACTGTGTCTTGTCCCTCCTGCAAGCCTTGGTGTCAATACTTCTTGAAGGCCAGCTCTTTCTGAGAGGAATTTGGGTTTGGAATGCTGTGGTACAGGGTCAGCTCTGGGGTGCAGACAGAAACCAGTAGGATCTTGTCCCCAGCTGTCCCTTGGTTCCTGTGTCCTGATGGCTCTTCAAGGGTCTCTCTTGATCCAGTGTATTTGAACAGAAGTAGTGGTCTTGCCTGTGCTTGAAGGTATGTCGGCACTCCTGGGACACCAGCTCTCTCCTGGCACTATTTGAGTATGGAGTCCTGTGTCGCAGGATCAGCTCTCGACCACTGAAAGAAACCAGAGGACCACTCCTCAGTCCCTGTGTCCTGGGGAAGGTGGGTCCCTCTGAGCATATAGGCTTGCCCAAATTCCTGGGAGTCTAGCTTTCTCCCAGTGCTGTTTGACTGTGGAGCCCTGGTGGCCCAGGCAGAGGTCTTCCACCACAGATGGAAACCAGATTAATTAATATTTTTTAAATATATGAAGTAGATTTGGTAAAAACATTCTAAGGAAGATATGATATTTGTCACCTTATATATAAAAATATCTACCAGGTTAAACCAGGCTTAGTTGTCACAATTAACATTAATGGATCTTAAGGATTATCAAAAGAGAGAGAAAAGGCCAAGTGAGCAGAACCTGAGCCTTCTTCAGCAGACAAGGAGAGTAGAAAGGCTGGGGATATTTTATCATAACTGGCTCTATAAAATGCCTCATGGAAAAGAAATCTGTGCCAAAAAATTACGTGAACTGTGATTTACCCTCCCTTCCCTCCCCTTAAGATATGAGAGGCCACGAGTCAACCTCAGGTATCATTCATTCTTCAGGAATTACACCTTTTTAAAAATAATACTCTGTGTATGTACGTTTATGTGTGTGTGTGTATATGTGTGTTTTATGTGTGTGCATGTCCGTGTGTGTGCGTGTGTGTACGTGCGTGTGTGTGTGTGTGTGTGTGTGTGTGTGTGTGTAGGCCAGAGAACAACTTTGGGTATCAATCTCAAAAACCTCACCTTGTATATCTTCTTTGAGGCAGCCTCTCGTTGGCCTGGAGCTCATCAATTAGGCTACAGTGGCTGGCCAGCAAGCTCCAGGTATCATCCTGTCTCCATCTCCCCACTGTTAAGATTAGAAGCCTGAGCTACCACACTCATCCCTTTTTAATATAGATTCTGAGGATTAAACTCACTTCATCTTGCCCAGCAAACATGTTACTGACTGAGCTATATCTTTAGCCTTAATTTATTGTTGTTCTCTGTATTTAATAAGTCATTTCTTCAGTTATAAAATAAAATGTAAATGTCTTTCCTGTGTCAGGCATTGTTATAAGAACTGAGGATATACCAGCAAGCAATATAGGTCATGCTTCCTGCCCATCTGGAGCCTACAGTCTTGTGTGAAACACAGGAACAAACAAAAGAAAAAGTACAGTGGAGTTTTGAGAATTATCTAATTCTCTCTCTCTCTCTCTCTCTCTCTCTCTCTCTCTCTCTCTCTCTGTATTCCTCTGTATATATTTTGGATGTAGAGCCAATAATAATATCTACTGATAGATTACATAGGTATGAAAAAGTAGTAGCAGAGTCATGATGTCATCAGCACTTGTGACTTGAGCAACCTGAATAATGACATCATTGGCTAAAGTGGAGTAGGCTGGGTAAAGAGAAGTTGAGGAGCTATCAGTCAAGTTTCAGATACTTATGAAACTTCAGATTGTAGACAATCCACAGGCAGTCCAACAACCAGTGAAGTGTGGCTAGACATAAAACCGGAGACATTGTCAGCACAGAGACAGTAGTCAAAGCCAGATACTGGGTGAGGCTGCCCAGAATACAAGTGTAGATAAATGCAATATGTCTCCCATAGGCTTGTTTTGAGCACTTGGTGCCCTGAAAACATATCTGATGTATGGCCTAGCTAGTAGAAGTGGGTTCCTAAGAGAGGGCATTGAAAGTGGCATCTCCGTCTTGTTCGGACCCTGACCTTCTGCTTTAGTGCCAGTGAGAAGTTGGCACCAGGTGAAAACCTGCTGCTGTGATCTCTGGACACCATGGGCTAAGCTGTTTACCGTGTCATTTCCATCATGCTGGATGGTGTATTCTAAACCAAGAGCTAAACCATGCCACCCCTCCCTTAAATTGCTTATGTCAAGTATTTTGCTACAGCAATGAGAAAATTAACCAGTATGGTGAGGAGACCAAGAACCAAGGACTGAGCTCTCAGTCCCACTTGGCCAGATCTCAAATTCTCAACTCCCTGACAAAAATAAACACATTAGAGGAGTTCTAAAATTACCAAACTATGGAACACATTGTCTCTCCACATAAATGTTCCATTGAACACAGCTTGACAAAGACCCCTCTAGACTTTAAGGTGGCCTAGAGTTACAAGGCAGAGAAATTCCCTTTTTTTTTCTTTAAACTTTATCTTGTAAATGATAGGAGGTTTCTGGAGGATTTACGAGAAGTTGTAGTAGTAGATGGCTTTCTGTTGTGTGGAGGGCAGTTTGGAGAGGGAAGTCAGAATGAATAAGACAAAGGAACAGGTGATTAAAATCATTTGGAAAAATAATGAGTTTCTAAAGACAATAGTTGGGACTGGATCTGCACGTTTGGTGACTAATTAGAAAAAATGGAGAATCAAAATGATTCAATGACAACAGAAAGGCTTTGGTTAGATTTTTTATAATTTACTGCATCCTTTATAGAGGACTGATTTTCCTGGGGAGAGATGGAGAAACATTGATTTATAACATCTATAAGAGAGTAACGAAATGATTCTACCCAGAACCAGCTTGGTGCACCAGTGAGTTTGCTGTTGTTACTTATAGGATCCTGAATGACTCAATGACAGTTGTGTCACTGGGAAGTCCTACATAGCCTGTGTCATGGCACCTGAAAGCAGAGTGCCGGAGGCTCTCGGCCTGACCTGCAGACAGCACCGTTGAAAAGTGGAGCTTTCTCTGAAATGTTAAAAATAGCTTGTATAGCCTTCAGGAAGGACCTCATCAGTCTTGTAACTTTTTGAGCTTCCTGAGACTTTTAAGTTTTGTTAACTTCCTAAATCTTATAAATGTCCCTCCTTCCTCCAGGAGGAAATGTTTCAGTTAGGTGGAACTACATCCTCAGTACTCTCACTGCCTTTTCTTTTAGATCTTACTTTTCTTCCCCCTCTTCCATGATGTTCCCTGAGCCCTTTAGGAGTGATGGTGGTATGATATAGGGTTAGTGGTGTGATACAAATGTCTAATTGTTTTTTGTAGTTATGGCTGATCGTTGGGCCACTAAGATGCGGCTCCAGAAGCTTGACTAGTTATGGGTTGTAGTAACAAGAGCATATTGCAAAATTAAATTTCCATCTACAACCAAGGCTGACAGCCATGGTTATATATGGATATAAAAACAAATGCTTAGAAGTTCATTTGATGGAAATCACATTCACTTAATGAAATAATAGCAGGGTCTTCCCCTGTAGGGCCTATAACCTCTCCAGCCACAGGTCTTAGCCTTGATTTACAGCCCCAAACATGGCTTCCCTTCTTTAGACTGGGCCTTAAGTCCATTGGAAATCAGTTGGCTGTATCCATAATATCTCTGTCACTATTACAGATACATTGTATCTGGTATGTTGATAGTCTAATATGTCAGGTCCATAACCAAATAAGACTGTTTAAGATAATTCTTCACTAGTATACTACATACTAATCATGCAATACCAAAGCTAGCCAATAGAGAGTGGTTTTCCAGTTCAGGCCCTACTTAAGTTTCCCATATTCTTTTGTCCTGTATCCTTGTCTTGTGGCATGGCTGTGAGCTAGCCACAGATCTCTTGATAGGGTTGGTGGGATTTGTTTATGTTGCTTGCCTCAGTTAATGTCCAGGAGGAAGTAAATCCATGTGATATCTACCTTGCTTGTTGCTGAAGAACAGTGTTCCAGTTCTCATAGTCTCTGGGCTGGTGCTGTCTCTCCATATGCCATATATAGCTGCTTAAAGGATAACAGACCAGACAAGCAGTCTTAACCCCCAGTATACCTTTCTGAAGGGGAGAATGTACCTGGGAGGTATAACTGTTCATTTTCAAGACAAATGTAGTCATCTTCACATGTACCACATGATCATTCTCACCTTATTTCACTACTTTGTAAATATTGCTTAGGTTTTAAAACCTTCCAGAGACTCATAAGCACAGAATTTGGCTTTCTGTCATTTTCTCTAGGGAACCCTGACTTGATACAAACATTGCCACATTTGCTTTTGAATTGTAAGGATAGATCTGTGTTTGTTTGTTTGCTTTGCCCTTTCTCCCCTTCCTCCTGAGTGCTTTAGCAACTTATAAACCCTATTTGCATGCAGGTCTAAATCATTCAGATCCTACAGAGTCTCTCGCCTACATAAAGATCGTGTCCCATGATAGGGCTCAGCAAAACCATTAAAGCTCCATAACCAGTTCCAATGTTCCTCTGAGATAATTTATTAACTCTCTGATAATTACAGTGTTATGATCTAAGCATCAAACACCACCTCTCATGAGCTTAGCTCTCTCAGTAATGCTTCTTCTTCTATTGTCTTATACTCTCTGATATTAGTGGGAACCTCAGTTGTTAATAGCTAGGCACATTTGATGCCTGTATGATCTGGGACTGATTTTTTCTCTTGTATTTCCTCATATTAGGCAGCCTTTGTCTCAAGGGGGAATAAATAGTTATATTACTCAGTTTATTTATTTCATAGAACTCAGACTGACACTACCCATCACCATACCTTTCTGTCTCACGAGCTTGGCTCTTGATTAAATGGTTTTCCCATTATTTTAGTCAGTTCTAAGGTAGGCTATTTTCTGATACTGATATTTTCCTATACTATTTCATGAGGAAGGGCCCCATGTGCATCTTGACTCATGGATTTCTCTTTCCTTTGTATTAAAGGTCCAACCAAGGGGGTATCTTCCTTTACTTTTACCTTACTGTCTCCCTTCTTACTTTTGATTTTTTCCTTGGGTTCCAAGTCTTAAGATCCCAGGAAAGTCTTTTTGATATTTATCTAATTGGTATTCTCTTTCCTTTGCACTGTGCCACCAATAAGAAATAGCAGGCCAATACCACCATCTCATTTTTCCTTTCCCACTACTTTTCCTGCCAAGTCAGAGGCTAGTGCAGATGATAGCATCTTTTATTCCTTGTAATTCCTCCCTCATTTGGACAGATCTGTTTGGGAAGACAGCACAGCCTCAGTTATATGCATTATCATTCACTGCGAAGACTCTGCAATTGCTGCATAGCCTGCTATGCTGCTTTCAGGGGTACCAATGTCTTCTCTAGTCCGTCAGTCATTTGGGGCACCCCTATGTTCATGTGGTAACACCAGTCATTAAGCAGGAGGCATGCTATCTTATACTACTTAGAAGGAGGAGGAGGAGGAGAATGAGGATGAAAAGAAGGCGGGGGAGGAGGAGGAGAAATAGGAAGAGGAGGAGGAGGGGGAGGAAGAAGAGGAGGAGGAGGGGGAGGAAGAGGAATAGGAAGAGGAGGAGGAGAAGGAGGAGGAGGGTGGGAGGAGGAGGGGGGGAGGGGGAAGAAGAGGGTGGGAGGAGGAGGAGGAGGAGGGGACCTGGGGGTTTCCTTCAAGGATACTTCCTCCTCAGATGGCCTGAGTTTGGTTGTATGTCTTATCATTCAGAGAGCATGAAGCTGACTCAGTAAGGAGCATACCATCCTGGACCACGTAGAGAAAGGTGATCATATCAAAATTGCCTCTGTTGAAGGTTCACTGTCAGATCAGTTTAGTTGTATTCTTATCAACCACTTATAGAGAGCTTGCATCTACTCCTCCCTGACTCAGTTTTGGTCCTGTCAGTCCCTGTTTGGGTACCAGTTGTGTGGCATGACTTTTCCTGAGGTGAAATGGACAAGTGTTCACTCACCCCAGATACAGCACCAATGACAGATCAAAGAAAAAATTTTACCCAAGTATAGTTTGCTATGTCAACAAATTCACTGTCCGGAGGACTCTGGCATAAGAGCCAGTCTGATGCAAAAGTGGTACCCAGGATTTTACATAGACTTTTGTGGACCCTGATTGGCTAGGGAAAATAATCAAAAAGGGCAGGGGCCAATCAATAGAGAGACTGTGAACTTAGGCAACCACTCCTATCCCATCAATTTATTATTAAATAAATGGAAAAAGTGGAGGGATATTCGTTGTTGCTTATTTAGACTCTTCGTTTTGAATACTGGCTGAGGAATTCTTGAATTCTCTTGGCTATTGCATGGGCTCTGCAGAAAAAGCATATTTCTTTAGTGTAGCAGAGGTGTGTATGCACGTCTTGAACTTTTTCAAACACTCTCTTGCATTATCGGTGTCTTCAGAGCAGCTGGTTCCAAATGCCAAATTAGGAAGTGATATCAGATTAGATAGTTTAGGGTCACTTGAATGACACACAATGTCACGACTTCACCGCTAATGAAGTACAAAGGAGAGATCTTAGCCTGACTACTAATGAGTTCTTAAGATAAAAATAACGTATTTGTAGTGGAATGTTTCTGCTCACAGATGCTCCTTGTTTCTTTTTGAAAGGTCTGTTGTAGTATTGCACTTCTTTACTTCATTAAGAAAAGCTGGTCCTGTGATTGACTCTGTCCAGTGAGATGGTAGTGTGAGTGTCACAGATTATCCTTGGGTATTAGTCATTAAGATCTGCTGTGTAACTTCCTATGGTTTTTGTTTTTTGTGGGTTTTTTTTGGTTTTTCAAGACAGGGTTTCTCTGTATAGCCCTGGCTGTCCTGGAACTCACTCTGTAGACAAGGTTGAACTCAGAGATTGGCCTGCCTCCGCCTCTTGAGTGCTGGGATTAAAGGGGTGCACCACCACTGCCCAGCAACTTCCTATGTTTTCTTCTCTAGCTACCATGGTGATGAGTGATGTTTTAGGTGATGCAGGCTGTATAAGCTCTTGTTCCTAAGTGGGATGATGTGGGGCTGGGTCTTTGGCTTGCTTGCAGTAGATGTGCAAGGTATTGAGAAACACACTTTTATTGTTTCGAGACATCAAGCTTTGAGGCTCCTTTGCTATAAAAACCATCTTTAATAATGTACCTTTTTTTGCTACAAGTGGCCACAGGTGAACTGTGAAGATAATTTGCTACTCTCTTGACCCAGAAAATCCTACAAAATCTTGCAAATCAAGAAGTCCAAATTTAGGCCGGGCAGTGGTGGCGCATGCCTTTAATCCTAGCACTCGGGAGGCAGAGGCCAGCCTGGTCTACAGAGTGAGTTCCAGGACAGCCAGGGCTATACAGAGAAACCCTGTCTCAAAAAACCAAAAAAAAAAAAAAAAAAAAAAAGTCCAAATTTCACATTCACTTAAAGAATACCCTTGAAGCTGCCCAGGCCACTAAGGGTATGCATATTCAAAGAGCTATCGAATGCCTAAAGGCAACTTGTGCTGTTCTGGTGATATAATGGAGAAGCTGGAAGGTACTCCCAGGATGAACAGTGGGGGAGGGGTGGGGGAAGACACAGGATCAGTGGTCTAAAAAGGCTGCTGCTAATTTATTTTGTTTTCTGTACGTGCTTAAAAATACGGAGGTTAATGCTGGATGTAAGGGTTTAGATGTAGGTTCTCTAGTCATTGAACTTATCTGTTGGACAAAGGACCTAGGGCGCACTAATGACTTTACAGAGCTCATGGATGGATTAACCAATGCAGAGCTCCTCCTGCCGCACTGAGATGATCCTGGCTGAAAAGGAACAAATTGTTCCAAAACCTGAAGAGAAGGTTGCACAAAAGCAAAGATATCCCAGAAAGGAAACAAAAACTTATGGTATGGGAAGAAATTCAGCATAAAATAAACACAGATAAAAGTTTTAAAAAATGCATTTTCATCTTTTATATGTACATTTGAAAACACTGCATGTATTTTCTGGTTACCTGTTTATTGTGGACTTTGAAAAGTATGGAAAAAAATTCACTAAAATTGTCTTCATAGAAATAGTGTGTTAACAATGTGATCGCTCTAATTAAATAATTTTGGATTTCTGTCTCTCATCATATGTGTACAATGTTCCCTTTTATTTCATTTTATAACTGTAACTTTAAAATGTTAAATTGATACATAATGCTAGCTGGTGAAGATGTATGAAATATTTCCATATCAATGATATATTATTTATCATGAAATTATGCAACAAAATAAAATCACATTTTCTTGTCTTTGTACTTTCTTTGTAGTAGGTAACAGACTAATGAAACATTTGTTCTTAGTTTTTGCTTGAATTGCTGCTTACAGCCTTTGGATGAATTCCTAGATGGGAATCGGTGGGCCAACAAGCATGCATACTTTAAGGCTTTTGCTACAAATTACCAGGGGAAAGGTTGTATCAATTAGCACTCCAGCAGTGAGAGATTGGGCCCCTTACCACTCCTGTTGATTATTAGAATTCCTTTTTAAATTCCTATTAGTTTGATAGGTGCAAATGTTATCTTCTTGTTTCATATTTGCATTTCTTTGATTACAAGTGATCTCGAACACTTATTTCCTATGCTTATGAGTCATTTTCTTCTGGGAATTGTCTAAATGGATTTTTACACCCCATAAACAACAACTGCTCAACAGACAGCATCACAAGAAGCCTGCAGCGTTGGGCTGTCTCCGCACGTGGCTTAGAGGTGCGAGCGTTGAGCAGCCTCTCAGTTCTCCCCTTCCTAGTCTGATGATGTCTTCTCTAGTCAGTGCTGACACATGCCTTGCCCAAGCCTTGGTCTCCCTGCAGCCACAAAAAATACTAAGTTTGTTTAAAAAATTTAAGTTTGTAAAGAAATGTAATGCTTTCTGGCTACTTCCTTTCCCCACCCTTTCTTATATTCCTCACGCTCCTACCAATCTCCCCTTTCATACCTGACTTTTTCTCAGATTCTTGTTTTGTTTTGTGATGCATTTAGTTCATCCATGGCCATTTTATTGCACTGGCTTCTAGTTGTGGCTAAAGCTAGAATTCAGAATAAAAGGGAACAGATGTGATCAAAGTTAATTTAGAGAGCAACAGCGCTTCCTGGATGGAGCTCTGTCTTTACCCTCTGCGAAGTTCCTGTGACCTGCATGTGTGGAGGGCTGAGGTCTTCTGCTCTGGGTTCACATGGGCAGCACTGCCCGCTGCTCCTGTGTTGGCTCCAAACACTGGTCCTGCTAATAAAGCTTCAATTACTCTTGCCGGAAGCATCCTTATTTATTTCCCAGACACTGAATTATCCTCAGTTGTCGGTTCCGAGTCTCTAAGAGGGGAGAAGAAAGACTCTAAATTCCCCCTAAAGTCAGTGCTACTTTTTAGCTAGCTGAGATAAAAGACAGATTGAAATGGGGCCAGAGGGACCTGCCCTTCACCCTCTATCTTCACCAGAGCTAGAAGCTCACATTGGTATGTCAGGAGGCAGCTGGCAGGCTCTTTTATCATCATTAATTGTCCGTGGAGTTGTCATAAGGAGAGACTAGAATTCAGGTTTAATTACATCTGTATCATTTCTGATAGAGTTCAAGAGACTTTGCTGTTGCAAAACAGGAGTGGGCGAGTGGGCTGGTGGTGTGCCAAGGGCGTTCTGGGAAGCAGAAGCCTCGTGTATCCTTTGGAGGAAAGGTGAGTTAGCTGAATTCTGGGGGAGGAAGGCGGAGTATCTCTCCCGAGAGTTGAAGGGAGGCTGCTGGAGGCACAAAGGTTGATTTGATTCATAGGGAAAAGGTGGAGGGGGCCTTCAAAGATTCATTTCAAGAAACTTGCTTTCAATTAAAAACAAACTTTTTTTGGTGTGGAAAGTAATCTGCTGCCAGACAGAAAGTATAAAGTATTTGGGTTTGAATCTACAATAGCACCTGACTCCTGTTTCCTTTATGAAAGGAGTCTTTTGGATGGCCCTTGGGTTCTGGAAGTACCAGTACAAACAGAGGCTTAGGTGGTGATCAAACTGGCTTTGCCTAAAACAAGACCTAAAGCACAGGCGAGGGGGAGGAGGGTGTGGGGGGAGAGGAGGAAGGGAGTGGAGGGGGAGGGGAGGGAGAGATGGCTGTTAAGTTAGTTGCTCCTTGTTTCATTAAAATGGGTCAGCCAGGGTGAAGAGTCATCAGCATACTTAATGACAGTATCTTCTACCCCGATGAGCTGCACATGGTGTCATTTTGATCTGTCTTCCATCCTTGGGGGACTTCCCTGGGTGCTTCCAGACCTTGGTTAGTAAACAATATCTGAATGTACAATTGAGAGTAAAGCTTTGGCCCCATGTTCCTCATTGCTCCATCAGGACACAGATCTTAGGCTTATGAACGTTAGCCATGTGGCTCCAGTTTAATTCTCTCTTCCTGAAAGAAAATCGAAGAGCATTTTAGAAGCTACTTCTTGTGGAATTAAGTGTTTTAAAGAGATAATAAGCATTGCCCATCTAGCTCTGGGCTTCTCAAAAGGACACTTTTAATGCTATGCTTATAGCTTGGGAGAGCAATTTACTTGAGTCTCCATGTCTTTTTTCAGCTCCTAATGTATTTTAAAAGTACTGGATCATGTGAATGGAACCTGAGAAAACTAAAACTAGTAAGTGTGGGTGTGCGTGTGTGCATGCGTGTGTGCATGCATGCATGTGTGTGTTTCTGTGTATTCCTCACAACAGAAGAGGTTTGCACACGCTAAAGTTCTGGTACCACTTCTCTGAAGTTAGTTTGTGGCCTTCATTCAAACTCCAGAACTAAGCTTTGCTTTGGATTCTACAGCCAGGAAGAAAACTCACAGGGCTAAGTTTGGAAAATAGAGGAAATCAAATTTGGAGCTTTCGGCATTTGCAATGTAGGCTGACCCAGAATAGATCTGTAAGAGGATTAGAATGCAGTACAAGGCGATCGCTATCCCAAAGCTTATACGTGATTCTGTGTTTCCTAGAGTCAGAGCTCTATATTTGTACTCTTGCTCTGCAATGCCAAGAACAGGGTAGATGCTCAATAAATATGATCTCACTGTGGGAAGTATTTGTTGGACACGCTAAGAGCTTTCACAGTTTCCATATGCCTTGGTGGGCTAACATGTTAACTGAGATGTGAGGAGAGGAGGAGGTAGGTGCAGTGTACCAGATGAGCTGTTGAGATCATTCTAGGTGGTGAAGCTCGTCAGAGCTGCCTGCAGGGCTGACTCTGCTCTCTCCTCCAGAGGCCGAGCCTCTGGGTGCCAGGCACTAGCTCCTGGAGTATCCCCTTTGAGAGGGGAATTGAGTAACAATTTCATTTGGTCTCCCATGTCTTTTCCAAACCCTTTCCTTTTCTGTCTATGCCAGAGTAACACAGACACCAGTCACTTCAGGCAGGTTGCACTACATTGTTTTAGGTCCCATGTTAGAGGTTAAAAACCAAACCAAACCAAACAATCCTTCCTTCATTTTTAGGATTTGCCCTTATTCTAGGCTGGAGACTACAAATCGGACAAGGAGAAGAGGCTCATGTCTTTATCCAGCTGTCGTTTTTGCCAACCCAGCATTTCTCACCCTCCTGTCACATTCTACCTGGCTGTGGGGTCTTACTAGGGAAATCCCGTGCTCTGTTTTACACACCATGGCCCAATGTTGGTTGCCTGGGCCTCATTATTAACGATTCTTCTATGTATCAGTCAGTTCACTGGAGGAAAAAACTTGATATTTAACATACACATAAAATAGTATAATAAAATAAATATAATATTATGTATACATAGTTACTGCTTATAATATGTTATATATAATGTATGTTAGGGAGAGCTATTAAGGCATTGATTTATCATATGTGAAGTCAATCACCCAACCAGCCAACCAGCCTCTATGAATGAAAGTAGATGGGGAATTTGGGAGTAAACAGGGGAAACTATGGGGAAATGGGGAGAGCACAGAGAGGGTAATGGTGGAGAAAAATCAAAATACCTATTCTCTTTCAATTGAAAACCTGAATGTAACCGTATGTACAAAAACTTATATTTATATGATGAGGAATCAGTAGAAGGACTATTTGTGCAGCCGAATGTGGTGAGGGGGTAGGTTCAAGTAATGGAGGGTTCATACAAAGATTTTATATATGCGTGTGTATGATAATGAAACCCATCATTTTATCTATTAACTAAGAATTAAAACTTAGATGTTAGCCAGCTGTGGTGACATACTCCTTTAGTAGTGGGAGGGGAAGCATAGGCAAGTAGATCTCTGAGTTCTAGGGCTAGCCTGGCCTACACAGCAAGTCCCAGGTCAGCCTGAGCTACACAGTGAGACCTTGTCTCAAAACAAAACAAAACAAAACAAAACACAAAAGCAAGCATACAAACAAAACCCCCAAATAAACAGGAAGCACAGGTAAATAAAATCAAAATTAAGATGATAATATGTTTTAGGGAATTGTTTTACGTGATTTGAAATTTGTAGGTCAGGCTGGCAGTAGGAAAACTCATGCAGACTTTCTATGTTGATCTTGAGACAGAATTCCTTATCTGGGAAACCCTAGCTTTAATTCTTAAAATCTTCAACTGAATGGATAAACTATATTCCATACTGAGGCTAATTTTCTTTTATTTTTATTAAATTAAACTGATGGTCAATGATATCACATCTATGAAATCCCTTCACAGTAACCCCTAGCCTGATGCTTTTCCAAATGACTAGGTACTTAAAACTGACACTCAATGAACCATCCCATTCTTCCCCTTTCTGAAGTCTTTATGTAGAAAATGAATTATAAGCTGCTTTAGGCAGTTCTGACTCTCAGTGGGCACCAGAAGAAAATGAAGATGAAAACAAGTAGTGTGTGTGTGTGTGTGTGTGTACATGTGCATGTACATGTGTGTGTGCATTTGCACACTCATTTGGAGGCACTGAGTGATGTAACATGGTATGATTTTCTCAGAGTGCCTTAGTTTGGGGCCTTAATATATTCCTCTGAGTCAAGGCCTGGGACTCACATCGGATGAGCTGCCTGGATGGTCCTTAAACTAACCAGTAGTGTAAGCGGTGCTGTTGGCACCATCCTTTTTGATGAAGGCATTTAAAATAAGGTTTGAGGAAATTAGGATGTCAAATAATCCTATTGCTCTTATAATACCTGTATTTGAATATGTATTAGAAGGTAAGCAGGCTTGAAATTTGAAGTAGAAAGAAAATTTCCCTTTAAGTCATTAAAGAGGACTAGAAGCTTTAAACCTTTGGGGAAAAAGTTTAGAATTTTGAAGAATTCATAACTCAAAAGAACCTGAGTTACATTTATAAATATGTAGAGCTTAGAGTAATAGAATAAGGGCCGATTCAGAGGCCCATTTTGAGAGGTGACTGTCACATAATTAAAGTAACTTCATTCATAACCAATTTGAAATTCTGTCTCCAGGAAATGGTTACTATGAGATATTCATAGACAAACCAGAAAAAATGAGCATCCAAAGCCATATTGAAGAGGAAGAAAAGTCACAAGAGATGTAATGTGGTTAGAGCAGCAGATTCTAGAGTCTGGATGGATGGGCCTGTGTTCTAGCCAAGTAAATTATGAGTTGGGAAGCCTTTCAGGTAGATGCTGCATGGTGTACTCTCTTCACCAGTGAACTGGCATCTATTTCATAGAGTGGTCGTAAAAATGTTAGCAATGCCTTTGGCATGTGGTATGCACTCAGTAAATGCCAGGTATTATTATTCAATCTAAATTTATTTCCTTAGGGGCATCATGAGTCAAAGACAAATATTTCAAATTAAGAGACTGTGAGATAAGCAATTTAAGGTGTCCACAGGAAGAAAGGCCTCGAGACTGTGCAACGCTGTGCTTTTGATCAAGCACAAGAAAGACAATGGATTCCATCTTGGACAGAAAAGAGACAAACACGCCTACCAAAGCCCTAACATTCACAAAAGCAGTGACTTTTCTTTTGCTCTATTTTGTTGTTGTTGGTAATATTCAAATTTACTGATTTTTTTGTTTCCAGCTTGGAGAAGAAAATGCCACAGGATTGTTACCTTCTGATCATGCTGCTTGACATTGGCATGTGTGTGTAGGGATGCCCATCATCAACTTAATTCTTTGTTTTTGGTGACCTTGAGGGGTCTTCAGTTTCCTCCAGCTGATAAACAAAAATAGAGAATGAGGGTGATTAAGGGAAAAGTTTTCTACCCAGCATTCTAGAAGTCCACATTTCTGCTCATTTTCCTTTGGCCAGAACTTAGTTGTAGGATCTCAAACCAACTGCAAGAATGTCTAGGAACTAAAAACTCCTACATCTGAGGGTGGGAAAGGGTCTGGAGGGCATCTGCTTAGTCTGCCAACTGACTTATTAATACATAATTAAAGAAGATTTCTTTGTATCAGACAGGGTTAAATAGGATGCATGTCACACGATTGGTATGTGGACATCAGATAAAGGCTATAGCTTACTCTAAATTTGAATCTTCATTAACCCGGCAGCAGCAGAAACCTCTTTGGGCAGAGTGGCTCCAGGTCTACAGCACAAGCAGAATTAGCTCTTGTTTCTTTAGGTCAGATGCTAAGGGAGTGATGATAGTTTTATGATTGTTTGATATTTCCATGACAACACAGTCTTTCCTGATAAATCCCTGGGGTCATAAAACATCCGTTTCTTTGTCTAAGCTGCTCTAACTTGATATAATTCCCCTTGACATGTTTTAGTTTTCCCATTTAAGTTTAGATCAACAAAACAGCTCTTGTTATGTCCTTACTCATAGACTCATTGAGTGACTATTAGGAAAACACAGTCCCAATGGTTTGGGACTTTAGCTTTAAATAATATGATGGCTTTTTACAGAACAAGAAAGCATCAATTTATGAGAAATTCATTATGTAACAATAATTTATATGCACAATAAAATGTTCTAAAGTAATACCAGTCTGTTTCCTTTTTGTGTAATCAGCCCCAGGAAAGAGTGGACTATGTGTGTGGATCAGTGCTGAGAGGAAACACTCCAGTCTGACCTTCTAAGGTTTAGGATGCCAAGAGAACTGAGGCCTGCATGATTTGGTACTTTTGTGGTCTATGATAGGTGGTCAGCGACTCTTACTTCACATTTTGCTCCATTCTTTTCCCATCCAGGTGATGGTAAGTTGAACTAGATAATCATGATGGTTCCATTCAGCTCTTAGCCTCACTTGCTCTTTCTGATAGTTATCATATCAATGAAATGGTTTATTTGTTCTTCTAAAACCCTTTCCTGATGTGGGCCCACGAAGAAAAGAAAGTATTTTAACTTTAATGTTTGAGTTTTAGAAGGTCATCTTTTGATTTTGTGCAGTAGGGAGAGTTATTCCATAGTGATGATGTAATCAAAAGGCAAGTTTTATTTATTTTTTTAAGATTTATTTATTTTATACATATGAGTACATCGTTGCTGTCTTCAGACACACCAGAAGAGGGCATTGGATTCCATTATGGATGGTTGTGAGACACCATGTGGTTACTGGGAATTGAACTCAGGACCTCTGGAAGAACAGTCAGTGCTCTTCACCGCTGAGCCATCTCTCCCGCCCCCGCAAGTTTTATTTTTAAATTTTCATTTGGAAGGGTGTAAGAAACAACAGAATTTTGTATGAGATTTTTATACATACATATCAATAACCCTTCCTCTTCCTCACTTCTCTATTGACTTTCCTTGTACCTCCCTCCTCACTTGGCCTCTTCCTCCTCCCAAACAGCCACTCTTCTGCCTTCCTGTCATCTAATTAGGTGTAGAATTTGTATCTAAGAGAAAATGGGCACTACCTTGTCTTTCTTCCAGTGCTTTTTCCAACTTCTCACTTCTCCAGTGTTATATCTTTCCTTCCACTTCTTAGTCTATTTTCACTTTCATGGCCTCTGTGCATGTAAAATTCTACTGTACGAACCCACCCTAAGTGATACTAGCATCTATCTATCTATCTATCTATCTAGTGTATTGTCATCTACCATCTGTCTATTTATCCATCTATCTATTATCTATTGTGATCTATCTATCACTATCTATCCCCCCTCATCTATCATCTATTTCCACACTCTTATTCATCAATCTATCCACCATCCATCTAGACTTCAAAAGATAAACTTGCTTTGCTCAAAATACATATTTTTGGGCTTACTAGCAGTCTAAATACATTCAAATTCCTGTGAAGAACCAATATAGTAGATTTCTCACTTATGCCTCAGATTGAGAGCTTCTTGAAACCATAGCTACCATTCAGTGACTTGATAAAATCATGAAATATGCTCACCTGTGGAAGCAGAAAGTTAACACTTGCTCTGTTTGCCACATAGTTCTACAGTACAAGTTAAAAATGAACTCATGCCCCCAAACCCTGGGATGAGTAAGACTGTAAACATGATCCTACATTGGTAGTGCCAGGGTGGTGGGCAATTAGAGCAGTGAAGACTGCCATCTCCTGCTTCGAAATTTTCTCAGAGTGTGATGTGTTTCTTACTTTGCTTTAGTTATGTCAATGGTAACTTCAAAGTGCATGTGAAGTTGCCTATAAGAGGAATTCCATTTGAGCACTTGCAGGTCTTAAAGGGACAAACCCAGTGTTCTCTTCTGTTGACCAGGGATAGAAACCAAGCTATTAGCTCTAGGTCTATGGAAAGAAGAAAAAAAAATCACTTCTCATATTGTGCAACCAACCTTAACTCAGGTCAATCTCTCCTTCATTGCTGGCTAATATCCAAGGCACAGGGAAAAGCTGATGTTTTTGTTTAGAATGGATTTTTACAGTGTTTATAAACCAAGTCTCCTTGAAATTTTCATTAGGAGGATCATACAGTTCACCTCTTGTCTTGCCCTTTATCCTTTCTGCCAGAATAGTTGAGTGATTTTGAAAATTTTCCCTAGTTTAACTGATTAGTAAAGAGAGTTATTTTTGAAAGTCACCTTCTATAAGACGAAACTGAGATTGACATCCAGTTCAGGTTTTGTGACCTTGGTTTATACAGCACAGGGAGTGATGAGAACATGATTTCCATTGCAGTTTTGACTATGTAAGGAAGAGGAGGTATTCAGTATTCAATGGCAGGGGCCAACACCTTACTAGGCACACAAAACCCGTTGTGTCACTGAAGGTTGAGAATTTGTAATCCTATGATGTACCTATTCTCTTACCGAGGTTCAAGCAGCTTTCTTATTAGTGGTTGGTGGAGCCAAGATCATTTGTGTAAAACGAATCATACAGAAAACTAACAACTTATCATACTAACTATTTATTACTGCTTACAACTCCATGGCCCAGCACCAGCTTGCTCATACATTTATAGTCATCTTGCCAGTTGGCTGCTGTGTATGTGTGTTTACCTAATTGGCCTTAGTTATGGATCTGTGGGATGGTTGACTATTACTACAGTGATGGAGGTATGGCAGATTGTATTCTCTAAAGATGGTTTCACACACACACACACATACACACACACACACTCCATGTATTCTTTTTATAATGACATCGAACTTTTAAAATCTATGTCTCTTTAAAATATATTCATTTTATTTTTAAAGATTTTTGTGTATGAGCAGGTGTCTTAGTATTAGCATGCAAATATACCTGTTAATGCTTATAGAGGCCAGAAGAGGCCATCAGATTCCTTGGAGTTGTTTTATAGGTGTTTGTGAGCTGCCTGATATAGGTGGTAGAAACTGAACTTGGTCCTTTGGAAGATAGCAAATACTCTTAACTAATGAGCCATCTTTGCAACCCCTCATTTATATGTTTTCTTTCTCTTGAATCTGGGAAAATCTCTGCAACTGCCTCAACTGATAGAACATTCTGGAAGCACTGCTGGATTAAGTCCTACTTAACTTTGAGAATGTCCAGCTTTTATTTTCTTCTGTTTATCATACTGTGGTTGGAACTCACCTATAATGTGTGGAAACTGCGTAGCCACACAGGGAGGACATAGTTAGAGGTCCAGCCAATAATCCAGCTGAGGTCTCAACTGACAACAAATCCAACCACCAGATGCAGGAGCGACTCAGTGACTGAGGAAGCCTTCAGATGACCCCATTTTAAGATGCCAAGTTATTCCCAATGGTTGAGTCACTATAGCTTTTGAGATTTCTCAGCCCATCCCAGGCAAAGCATACATGAGCTGTCTTTACTAGGTCTGTTTAAATTGCAGGTTTGTAGGCACAAAATATTAATTGTTGTTTTGAGCCACTGAGTTTGGGGTGACTTGTCACATGGTAATAGATTTGTAAAATAAAAGCTTGTGTGGTTCAGATTGCTTGCAAGGCAGATAGAAGGGGAAAGTTGAGAAGAAGGGCAAGAGAGAGAAGAGGACTGAGAGTGAGAGAATAAGAGAGAGAGGGCACAAGAGATAGACAGACAGACAGACAGATAGATAGAAGCAACAGCATAAAAGTTTTGTTGAGAACCTGGCTTAAAGTGGCATATTGTCATTTTCACTGAATTATACTATGCAAGCAAATTGGAGGCAGTCTATGTTTAAGAGGACTTCCTTTTTGATGAAGGCTCTGAAAGTCACCTTGAGAAGAGTTTCTACAAAGGCAGGATTAAGCCAGGTGTGATTTTTGGAACTTATTGCATTATTAAACCTCCTAAAGCTATGGAACATTCAAGTCAACAAGACAGGTAAGTAACACTTTAAGTACCCCCAACCCTTAATGACTATGTTTTATATAAAAAAAACTATAGAGAATATATTTTACAACCTTGCTTAAATATACATATAGTATAATGCATAATCGTAAATGTGCATTTTAAATTGAGTTACCCCACACAAAATGATAATGCTTCCTCCAGGAGTCATAGTCTATCCAACAACAATAACAACAAACAGACAGACAAACAAACAACTCAATTCCAGGCAAGGAACACCTCCTTTCCAGTTGTTGGTCAAGTGAGTCCAAGAGACTCTCAAAACAATACAGGCTACTGCCATTTCTCTTGGTTGCCTCCCAGAATTTGAAGGTAAGACCCTATTGTGGAAGACAACACGTGCTCTAATCACAGGACTTAGAGAACTTCAGCTGGTACTGACTTAGAAGCCTCCTCCCTTAGGGCTAGTTTTCATAGTGTTGAAAACATGATGCACGCTGCCAATGGAGAGAGCTAATTAATAATCCTACTGAGCTGTAAAACATGCAAACCACAACAACGACCAGACTGGCAAGATTTCCCTAGGAGTGTAATAATGGCACTTATATTTTGGGAGTAACCAATACCTATTTAATTGATCTTTAGGCCTACCAAGTAGGAGGGAGCCATTGCCTGGTGTACTCTAAGCATAGCTGAGAATCCATGACTAAAGAGGTCATAAAACTAGAGGAGAAACTATTACTGTAATTTCCCTGTCGATAAAGCGTCCAACTTTATTCTAGATACTTATCTTTATGTCAATGAATAAGTGCAGTTCTTACCTTTCATCAAAGATGCTTTTTTTGTTTTTTTGTTTTTTGAAGAGAGAAGCTACTCAGAGATCTACAACTCATCAAAATGCAGAGACTAATTGACAGTGGGGTGGCCAAACCCACTGGGGGCATATACATCACAACCCTTAAACTGAAGGCTCAGGGATCATTGCAGCAGAGGGTAGAAATAGCGTAAGAGCCAGAGGGCCAGGACAACTGCTTTGAAATGGAGTCTTCTAGACCTGATGATGAGCTGAAACATGTGTGAAATCTCAGCAGTATGATTGTCTGCACAAGACCTACACTCACTGACCACACTTGCTGACAAGCTAATTCGGATGGAGAAATCTTGTACAAGTTCCCTGGTCTAGATGAAGTGCCACAGGCAGTCACTAGCTGCTGAAGGAGGGCGAGTCAGTTTTCCTTAGACGTGTGATAGATTTTCCAGTCTTTTGGTTTCTTTGTTTTGACATGGGGTTACTCTGTGTAGCCCTGGCTGTCCTAGAACTCTCTCCGTAGACCAGGCTGTCCTCCAACTTGTAGAGATCCACCTGCCTCTGCTTCCCAAGTGCTGGGTAAAAGGCATGCACTACCACCTCACTCTACTAGATTTTCCAATCTTAAGTAGTCAATGCTGAACATATGTACATGCATGCAACACTAATTGAACTCAGTAAGGTATGTTTGTGTGTGCAAAACAATAGTAACTATACAAGAGGTAATACACACACACATATGAGAGAGGGGGGGTGAGTGAGGCTTGGGAGAAGTTGGAGGGAGAAAAGGAGGATAGAGATGATGTAAATATATATGCTTAAAATTTTAAAAAATTAAATTAAATTAAAAATTAAATTAAATTAAAATTAAAAATGAAACCATGCTTAGTTTTGGATAAGTTCAGGTATATAGAATGTTTATGTGAAAAGGCTTTTTAATATCAGGAAAATGTTTATGAGAATGCCCATAGACTTGATTCACAACACAGGCTCTGGGGATGAAGTGGAGAACACAGGGCACACATATATTTACTTACATATATTTATTTGGTTCTAGCTCTGGGATCATGGGCATTGACATCAGAAGGTTGTTAGACTAGCTAGCATCAAAAGCCGGTTTCATGTCACAGACCATATGTTTAGATCAGCCTTAGAGTGGTACATTTGGTTTACTCTCTACAGTAAGCTTGCCTTTTAGGAGTACTTTGGCCCATCACCAACTTGTCGGGCTGGGAGCATAGGGTATGTCTTCTGGGCTAGGGTGAAATAAGAAAATGGTTTCTTGGGCTTTTTCAGAATAACTCATCAGATTATACAAGATTTATTGCAGTTGAGAGCTATTCAGAGCAGCAAATGGTTATCAAGTACCTGTTGAGATACAATCATTAATGAAGGACAAAACACAGAGCCCCGAGTCCCTCTCTAGAGATGTTTATAGTCTTATAAGTCAGAAAACCAGCTCTTGCCACTCAATGTGTTAGATACTACAGGTATATTGGGGAGGAGTCACTTAGGCAGCACCACAGAGAGACACTGAGAAGAGCCTGTGGGTTTAGAAGGTCACATTATCTCTCCTCCAGAGATCTCACCATATATCCATGAAGTACCCCACTGTGGTGGTTTGAGTAGGTATGGTCCCCATAGGCACATGTATTTTAATGCTTTACCCACAGGGAGTAGCACTCTTAGGAGATGTAGCCTTGTTGGAGTAGGTGTGGCCTTGTTGAAAGAAGTGTGTCATTATGGGGGTGGGCTTTGAGGTCTCCTTTCCCCAAGCTCCACCCAATGTGGCATACAGTATCCTTCTGCTGCCTGCAGATCAAGATGTAGAACTCTCCAGCCCTATGTCTGTCTGCACACAGCTATGATTCCCACCATGATGATAATGGACTAAAGTTCTGAAACTGCAAGCCAGACCAATTAAATGTTTCCTTTACAAGAGATGATGTGGTCAGGTTGTCTCTTCACAGCAAGGAAATTCTAACTAAGATACCCACACATGTCCAACTTGGCAAACCAATGAGTTTTATTGGTGTTACTTATAGTCATGTGGGTCAGGGGTTACTTACAGGATCAGAAATGAGTCAAAAACAGTGAGTCAATGTAAGCTGTGCCAGCATAAGTGACAGCTCCAGAAGCTGGGGACCCGGAGTACACTGCACAGCCTGCAACCATCAGGCTTGATGTCATAACACAGGAAGGTGACCCACCTCAGGGTGCTGGTCCCTCTCACTCTAGGGAGGGAGACATGGGTTGTCTGCCAGATACTTTGTATCTGTCCCCAAACTTAAAAGCTGTTATGGAGTTCTCCAGTTGCAGTGAAGGAAGGTTATTTCCTTTGGCTTGACGGAGTTTTATAATTTAAAAATTCAAATTTAAATTCAAATTCTGCAACAACTCTCTGAAGTCTGAGGGAAAGATAGGAATTTCATTTTACAGTTGAAGAAATTGAGGCTTAGTAAGTTTGTGATGTAATGTGGTAGATAGATAGAGAATGTGAGTTCCATACCCCTTCAAGCCCAGGGGGCCTGAGCTAGATGCTCTGAGTAAGCCTGGTATGACTGGGCAGAGAGGTACCTCAAGCAGGGTGTAGTCTGACATGGGTGATGCAGGCTTCCTACCCAGAGGTTAGCACTGCCTTTGCATTCTGGTTGTTTCAGTGATTGGAGGCTTTGTGTGGACATTGGCTCTGTCTTCTGTGCCCCTTGCTGAGGATGATTGGCTAGGGTGGGGATTTCCACTGGTATTTTAGGAACACTTCTTTTAAAAAGTAGATGATAGTTTTCTGCTCATATGAATAGGAATTTTTTCCCCTGTCACATCATATTTCTTTCCAGTTCAGTAGCTGGTGATACCCAAGCATCACCACCATTATGGGCCATGTTTCAGGCCTAAAATCCATCAAGTAGATGTGCATTCAGCATCACTTCACTCACTGCCTGGGTCCACAGGGCTAGGGATGATCGTTAAAGGAGGGACAGGATAGGAACATCTTACTTTAGCTGTTCCTTCCTTGGTGGGCTTTGCAGATCCCTGGCCTGGCAGAGAGTGAGCACTCACACAAAACATGCTTGGAAGAATATATGATTTAAGAGGATATCATATGAATATTTGCTGACAACGTCAATGTCCCCAATGTCCCATAATATATATGGGAATAATGTTATTTTGATGACCAATCCCTTATGGCTACAAGATTATCCCACATTTTCTCTTTATGAGTTCCCTCCAGAGGCAATGATAATTACAGAGGACTCTAGTGAGTATTAAAAAAAAAAAAAGATTTGAAGGGAGGAGGAGACAGCTCAGTTGGCAGAGAGCAAGGCTCCAGGTCTCTCAGGCTTTCTTCAACTGTGGGCCCATTTGTGATCTCCTTTCAATTTTCCCCCAGTCCCATCTTCTGAACAGGGATACTATCAGGGAACCTAAGCATAGCCAGATAGAGTAGGGCTTTCTCAGGTACCTGGACAACAATGATGTAAAGAGGCTTGGTGACTTTGAAGTGTCAGCAACTTTAATCTACACAAAGCCCCAGAGATGACAACATTTTGGGGAAGCTTGCTGGTCCATGGCAACCTCCCACTGAAGACCTTTGAATCTGCCCTGAAGCTTGGAAGAAGACAAGTCTGTGGCTCATCACGGTACTGGGCCCTCGATCAGGCATCTGTTGTCTGTCCCTTTGAAACTGTAAAATGTATACTCTTCAAGACAGAGCTTGATATTTCTCCACTGCAGACTACACTCACTTCAACTGAATCAGAAGGGAAATGGTCTGTTTGTCCGGAGGTCATGAGGCTTTGAAAAGACAGTCTGAACTCTGGAGGGAGAAGTCCCTAGGTCCAGATCCTGCTGCTGGCTCAGTGACATTGAACAAACCAGCATGACTGTCCTGAGATATTTATGCACCTTTATGGAGGAGCTTGGTGCTTCCTATATGTGGAATCTCGCTTTAACGTTTGGATATAGTCAGACATCAAGAACAGCAGTTATTGTACTCGTGATTACTTGAGTCCACTCAGTGGCATTGGACTAAGTAAGGTCAGGGTAAAGTAACAAGCCATGCTGTCCCAAGCTCTGCCATAAAATTCACTTTTGGAGTCTTCCTTGCTCTCCCTTGTCTCTGCCATGTCCTGCATGACCCTTCTCTGCTGGTTGCACTTGACGCTTTCATGAAGGGCCTACTGATTCTTGTCACCTTGATAAATAAGATCACTCGGGTTTTCAAATGAATTGTGACCTGCTCAGCTAGCCTGTCCAAGCTGCTCCTAGGTGTAGATGCTGCCACTCAGACCTCTGACTCCTTCCCCAGAAGCTCAATGCAAGAACAATAAAGAGAGTCAGATTGCTGGGCACAGAGACTTACAGATGGCTTAGGTATTGATAGCAGTAATGATAAAAGCTTAATGATGAATATCCATTAGGATATCTGCTGTAGAGGTAAGTACCTTCCCTATCATTTCATTTATGCCTTGTGATTCTTTGGGATTCTATTTGCTAATTGACCATTGGCCAAGCACAGAGTTGATTCCTCCACCTTTTTAATATATCACCCATTTTTACAGGATTCTGTAGAAGCTTCCCCCATCTCAGAGTTAGTAATTTAGAATCAGCAAAGAAGACACAAAAAGAACATGTCTGATTACCTGGTAACTGCAGCTGGCCACCTTTTAACATAGAGTCACATTTTATTTGACAAGTAGTCCAAATTTTATAAGTACCAAAATGTATTTTGTTATGAGAGAGCTCAGCAAACTGTTCGGTGGCCCTCACTTCTGAGTTTCTCTGTGTCCTTCAGCAGCATAGCCGGGTTTAGCATCAGGTGCTGCAGAGAAGGGTAGCCAAGAGAAAGAGGTCCCCTTGTGTGAAAACACCAAGGCCTGTCTGGGACTGGGTTCTTTACTAATAGCACAAAGAAAATGTTTCTAATATGGATATGCTTGTATATTAATGAGAGTAACTAAATATCCGTGTGTGTGTGTGTGTGTGTGTGTGTGTGTTGAATTATATTGTAGATTTGTAGATGGATGACCTGCTTGGGACATATGACTATTGGTACTAAAATCAGGATAGCCCCAGGCAAATTAGGATGGTTTGCCACTTTAGTGGAGGGATGGGGTTGTACTTCATTCATCATTATTCTGGAAAGCAGTGTTCTTTTTGATTTAGGGATTAGAGTCATATATGGTTCAAAGCCCAGTTTCTCTACACGCCATGAGACACTGGGCAAGTCATACTTTGTTCTTCAGTTTATCTGTTGATAGAATAGTGACGGTAATTGTACTGTATATGATTATTACAGAGATTAAATGACACCCTAGTGTAAAGCCCTTGGCACACAGAGGGGTCACAGTCAGTGACAGCCACTGTGTGATTATCTTAGAGGGAGCCCTCTGTTCTGAGTCTAGTTTCCACATGATGTCTTGGTATCAGTCTTTGGTGCAGAGTGTCATTTGCAAGGCTATAGGGCTACTTCCTGGGGGCAGTTTGCTGATTAACTAGAGGGCTTGTACCATACCAAGAGCTTGAGGTGGGGGCAAGGTTACCCAGGACCAACATTTATTCCATAGAGTTGCATTCTGCATTCTGAGTACCACCTATGATGAACAGTCATAAGGTTAAATCACATCCTGGGGTATCAGCAGGCAGAAAATCGGCATCTCACTGAAACCCTTCCTTGAAAGCATGTCAGAGAGAAGATGGGAGGGAAATGTTACTATGGTGGCCAGAAAATACAAGAGCTAGTTCTCCAAAGGCGTAGCAAACGATCACTGTCATCTGATAGTCATGTTGTTTATATGTAATAGTGTTGATTATACACACACACACACACACACACACATATACTTCATGCATGCTGCTGTATACACACTTTCAGCTAGCTGCCAGAAGACACAAGTATAGCTGCCAAGTATAGGGCTTGCTTCTCCAATGGCCTGCCTCTCTTCTGATCTCCATTGGTTAATGCCAACATTATTGACCTCCTCTACATTTCTCCCAGTGCCTATTTCTGTCTCAGTTCTGTTCAATGCCTGACTTTTCTTCCCTTGCTTTGAGGAGTGGAGACCCTGCTTTGCAGGATAACAAATAGAACTGTCAAGCCCATCAGTGCTGCCGCCTGCAAAGATAAATGGGGCGATACATGGAGCAACCTCTGTGGATCCCAGGGCCCCAGCAGGAGCTGACATTGTGACAGATGGGGGGACAAGTGGCGCTGACACAATCAGGTCGCGTGAATGTCGGGAGGGGGTGAGGGTGGTGTCTTTCCTCTATTGGCTCCCCCTCTCCCTCTGCCATGGACATGCTATGTTTCTGGGATCATAAAAAGATAGCAGGCAGGTCTTTGCTCTTCCGAAGGCCTTGAGCATCCTCCCTGACAGAAGCATGGGGCAAGGAAACAGGTTGCCTTTGGGGTATCTTGCATTCTCAGGAGTGACAGCTGAGTTATCTTGCAGAGAAAACTCTTCTTGGGCAAAGGTCCAGGGCCAAGTTTGCCTTTAACCCTTTGCTGCCTCATTCTGCATCTGTCTTCAGCCTTGTCCTACCTGCTCACATGCTTCATTGGTCCTTTCACATGGCCATCAGACTCACAGGATCTCTGGCTTTTACCAGATACCCCTCCCTGTTCCTGTCAATCAACACATGCTATAGATCTTCCTATCTTTATATAAAGAAATGCACCCCTCTGTGTCCCTTTTCAGTGGGGCTCCATAGGGCATTCTGTTGACAAACCCTCTTTGCTGAGCAATATAGAAATGAGCTCATTTCCTAGGAGTCGCTTCACAGGGCATTGGCTTTCCCCCGTGGGGAATGGCCCATAGGATTGGCAACTTCAGTCTGACAGCAACCGAAAGCTTGGTTTTATTTAGAGAAGTGTTCCGCATGGTAATTGTTCTCTTTCAGTTTCCCTTTTCATCAGGCCTTTGGACAAAGGTGTAGTTTGGGGTGGACACTTTCCTTTGCTCTCTACCTTCAATGGCTTAACATCGAGAATGGCTGCCTGAGATGCTAGTCAATTCTATTCATGGGACATGTGGTGGGGACCCAGTTTCCAGGAAGTAACACACTGGCTGCTGTGAGTTGGAAGAGGCAGAGGGGCAACAGCATAGGTAAAGATGTGGGTGACTGCATTTGGAAGCTCATAGCTCAGTTGAGAAGAATGACTGTGTATAAGTAAGTTTAATACAAGGCCAACCCTGAGAAATGGTCAAGGAGGCACTATGAGAAGAGGAAGAGGGAAGGCATCTCCATTAGTTACTTTTCTGTTGCTGCAAGAAAATACCCAGGCAAACAGCGACTTAGAGAATAAAGGGAGAGAGGCCATTATGGCAGAGAAGGCAAGGTAACAGGTAGGGTTAGGAAGCTGAGAGAGAGAGAGAGAGAGAGAGAGAGAGAGAGAGAGAGAAAGAGAGAGAAAGAGACAGAGACACAGAGAGAAAGAATACTTGAGACTTGGTTAGGACAAAGCTAGATATATTCTTAGGATCTTAAATTTCAGCTTTGGGAAAAGTGACAACATGGTCCTTTATCTTACAGTTCTCATTACAGGATTCTCAGCACCTTTAGGTGCTGTCCTTGGTGACAAGTAAGGAAATACATATCTAACCACACAGCTTTCTATGATTTCTGGGCACTGTAGACACCTTTAATTTTAGGACTCAAGAGACAGAGGCAGGTGGATCTCTGTGAGTTGGTGGCCAACCTGCTCACCTACATAGCAAGTTCCAGGTTAGCCAGGAAAACATAGTAAGACCTCTGCAGAAACAGAACAAACAAAAACCCAGACAGACAAACCATCGACCTCCCATAAAACCCAAACAACTGAGGGTGATGGGCACCAAGGGAAGGGTGGAAAGAAGGGAGGAGCCGATATTGAATGTCTGTGAGGAGCACGAATGAATAGGTATCAAGTACTTAACCTCTTTTAGCCTCGGTTTCTCTACTTTGCATAGGGATAATGTATTATGCTTGTCCTAAAGTGAGACTAATGATCCTTTGCCCAGAAGACTATTGTGAGCCTTCTTAGAGAAAATATATGTAAAATGTTTGCCGCATTATACCGTTATCTTCCCGCCTTCCAGTCCATTGTAACAGGCAGCTCTCTAATGGGCAGCTGTATAAAAGATCATGTGGCTTGTCTGTAGGAATGAAGCTTCTGAGGGATGCTTAAAGTCTAGATGATGGGGAGACTTAACAAGATCAATACCACTTTTGGAAAAGATTATATGCTATACTAGGCAGCAAATAGACCATTGAAACTGGATGTGGAAAGCATTTGTGGAATCTATTAGAGATGGTTAAACATATCAACACAGAGAAAAATAAATAGTGAATTATATGCATGCAGCTCTCTAGCACTTCTTTTTGTCTCTCCCTCCCTTCCTCCCCCTCTCTTCCCATTTTCTGGATGAGGTAAGTAAAACTGATGCAATAACTCCTTGGGGAAAACTTGATAAAAAACTATGCAAGTATAGGCTGTTTATAGTCTGTGAAATTTCTGGTTTGGAATAGGAAGACTCCTCATTTTTACAGCAGGCAGTGGATAAATTCTCCTAGGTTCCTAAACTTACAGTCTTTCCACAAATAACCTAAGCCATTTAGCTAGATTTTTAAGGTTACTAGTGATCAGTTCAGTGCACCAAAGCAGTGATTCTGTGATCTCTAGTGACTTGAAATAATTAGATTATTTTGTGGAATGAATAAATGAGAAGTTAAGTCTCTGGCACGGATCAATGTGGTAACACGATTTATTTCCTGTAAAGGTGAATGCTCTGGAGTGTAGACCTCACAAATCATTGCTTTAATTCCCCCCTTTCTCACTTATAATGTATTTTGGGTCATTCTGTGAGAGAGGCTTCCCAGTAGTGTGAGAGGAACATATGGGCTTTAGGATCAGCCAAATCTTGATTCGGTTTTTGCTAGGTGTGTGGCCTTGGGCAAATCACTTAACAGCTCATATTCTGATTGCTTAATAGTTATAATGTTTATCTTTTATGGAATGTATACAAATTACTGCAGAGATGCACAGGAGAGGCCCTAACCCAGCTCTTAGCTTATATGTATGAGAAACTCAGGTAAACAGTAGGTTACTTTTGTCTCCTTCCCCACCATATTACTTTAAAATGATGAATGTTAGCAGCAAGGATAAACAGACAGCATATTCGTTAGTTCTGGTGTTACTCATTTGCTAGGTTAAAAAGAAACTGCCTGATAAAGTGCTTCAATGAAAAAACGTGTACTGAGCCTATGTTTTGAAATGTCATGAAACCTAAATATTATTTTGGAAATCTATGTAAGTACTATTTTCTGAACACTAAAAACCTAATTTAAGGCCAAGCCTTTAGCTCTGAATCAACTGATACTGGACTGTAGAAAGTTTAACCAGCATCTTGATTGGGGAATTGACTTTGCATTCTCTTCTGTTGTGATATTATATATAGTGGATATTCTAAAGCCCTTAGATTCAGTACAGAAATGAAGAAATATCAATAGCCTGGTTTCAATGGCTTGCTAAAGAGTACTGTGTCCAGTTGGTGACAGAAGCAGATCTTCCTGGTTTGGGGTACCAGTGTACTTCCCAGCCCAGACAGATCTAGACTAACTCTTCAGGGTGGTGTGGGAGTGCACTCTCAGCTCCTGCTGGAACATCACAGCATTGAAATTCCTTTTACGATTTTTTCCAAGCCTCAGATCTGTGAATCATTTACCTGCTGAATTGAGCAAATTGAAAGTGATCACATTTAGGGACGGCTGGTGGAGGCTGTTGCTTCCTCCTCTTTAATAGCATCCTGAAAGCTAGCGGGTTTCCCTGATGTTCCTCAAATCCATCCTGCCTACCTCTGCACAAATGAACTCAGTTGGAGGTTGGACTTATTGATGTTTAAATGAGTATATTTGGCTCGCTGTAGCATCTATTTAAATGAACACTACTTGGGTACATTGAAACTTAGTGTTCACTGTGAGTTCAGGTGAGAGGGAAGGTTGTGGCATTTCAGTGAGAAGACATATGAAACTCATGTTTCCAAGCCAAAATTAGTTGTTAATTAATTAGTTAATTAATAGTTTGGTTTCATTATAGAGGGTTATTTCATTTATTTATTATTAATTAATTATTTTATTTATTTACTTCCCAAATGTTGTCCCTAAGTCCCCCCTCACAGAATTCTTCTCCTCATAGCCCCTCCCCTTACCCTCTGAGAGGGTTCTCCCCCTGTGTATTCCTCCATCCTAGGGCACCAAGTCTCTATAGGATTAGGTGCATCCTCTCCCACGGAGACCAGATAAAGCAGCCCTCTGCTACATACGTGCTGGGGGCTCCGGACCTGCCCAGGTATGCTCTTTGGTTGGTGGTTCAGTCTCTGGGAACTCCCAGGGTCCAGGTGAGTTGAACAGAAGGTTATGTTACTGTCAGCATGATGTTGTAGTCAGTGTTCTATTGCAGTGAAGAGACACCATGACCACAGTAAGTCTTATAAAAGGAAACATTTAATTGGGGCTGGCTTACAGGTTCAGAGGTTTAGTCCATTACTGTCATGGCAAGAAGCATGGTGGCATGCAGGCAGGCATGGTTATGGAGAAGGAGCTGAGAGTTCTACATCTGTATTAGCAGATAGCAGAAAGAGAAAGAGCCACTGGGCCTGACTTAAACTTTTGAAACCTCAAAACCCATCCCCAGTGACACTTTTCTCCCATAAGGTCACATCTACCCCAACAAGGCCACACATCTTAATCCTTTCAAATAATGCTACTCACTGTGGCCCTGTTGGGGCTATTTCATTCAAACTCCTACTCATGAGAAACTTTAGGAATGTTCTGAGATCAGAAAAATGAAACAATAGATCAGAAAAAAAAATGCTTGAGCAACCAGAGCCTACTAAACATAAGCATAACTCGTTTGGGTTCTGGGAGGCCAGGCTTAAAATTCCTGAGCTGAAGTCATGGAATCATGAAATCACAGAACCTAAAGTTTGCTTGGATTTGATTGGTCACATAGAACTTCTTCCTTGACCTTTGCCCTTCCAAACATGGTCCTGCTTCTCTCATACTGTTTTTATAAAAAACTCTTAGCAGAGTTGTCCAGACATCCAGCTTCCATGTATCTACCACCTGGCCTCTCATTGAACTGTTCATGTCAAAGCTACGATGTGCTCAACTGACTGGACTTGAGTTTACGACGATTATCCATGACTTCTGTGTTGACAAATGCAACGGTCAGTGCTCTCTCCTCATCATGTTTGAACTCTCAACAGCTTGGGGGTGATGGCAGCTCTTTCCTTCTCCTTGAAACAGTTGTCTCACATCCTCACTACACGTTTCCTTCCATGTCTTCTCTGACCTCACTGGTTCTACCGCCATAGTCTCCTTGGTTGGCTTTTTTCTCTTCTCATTATCTACTTTTATGGAACTCAGTCTTAGCTGTTGTTGTTACCCCCAAAATCCCTTTATCTATTCAAGGTCCATGTGTTTGCACACACCTTCCACACAAAGCTATCTGATTTGATATCTTTAACCTTATTTCCCTCTTTCAGTTCTATATTTATAAACCCAGTTTCCTGTTTGACATTGATATTTGTGGCCACTTTAAATTAAGTACAGAAGGTTCTGATGATGCCCGTGTCCCATCTTCTCCATCATCCCAGTATGTACCATCACCCTACTGTGAGTCATGGCATTTATTATCCTACTACATATCAGCATACCACCACTATACAATGTGTCTCTGAATCAGCCACCTGATCTTATACCACTGTATCTATTACTCAGCTGTGCACTATTCTATCACCCTACTGTGTACCATAATAGCTACCACCCTATTATGTGTCATCATAATCACCATCCTACTGTGCACAACTACATCCTTTACCTGTATGCTATCATAGCATTGCTCTACCATCTACCATCACATCCACTACCATACTGGGCCATCATATCTACATCTATCGAGGTACCATTATGGTCCTTAGGCATGCCTTCAATCAACTTCCATCTTGACTAGTGCTGCCATCTTCTACTTGGCTTTCTGTCTTTTGGTCTGACCTTTCTTTATGTTATAGTTTATTGTGCCCACAGTAACTTCTTTACTCAAAACCTCCCAATCTTTTACATTGCTTGCAGTATAAAATCCAAGCTGATTATGTCTTTAACCACAATTCTTGTTCCATTCACCACAATCCAGTCTTATCATTCTTCTTTCCATCTCTTGAATGTATCACACTTTCTACTCTTCAAGGACTTCATATGTGCTGTCCCCTCAGCCTGGGCTGGTAATCTCATCTTTAAATTAATGTTACCTCTTAATCCATTAATGTCACATCTACCACAAATCCTTCTAACTTAAGCTCTATAATATAGTTTACTATGTCCATGTCTATGGTCAGACCAGTCCTCTGAGTGTTTTCTGTGGGTTAAGAGATTATGTTTGCATATCATCTATACACACAGGAACTACATGTTTCATCTGAATGCTCTCTCTCCCTTCCCATGTGGAAATTATTCTTCTTTTAAAAGGCCTTTGCTTATGCATCACTCTGAAATGATGCTTTTTTGATCCCCTAAATATAAAGTATTAATTTTATTCTCATTCCACCTCATATGACTTTTATAGTCTTAATTCTGTTTTCTTTTCCTTTTCCAAGCTTGTGTTTGATCTGTGTGGACCCATATTGTGTTGCTCTTATCCACTGCTCTATTCACATGACCATATAAAACACCTTATCTTCATTATTGTTGTTGTTGAGTCTATGAGGGGGTGAATGACTATCTTTTATGGAGCTTAGAATGAGTGAAGAGAACAGGATGGTATACGGAGACACTATGTGAATCACAATTGTGGTATATGAGTCCACTTGATTTATGCCATTGGGTGATGCACTATTTTTTTCTGAAAGCAACAATAATAAGAATTATTGAAAAATGGCAAGAAAGAACTTACGGAGAAGATCGGTTACTCATACATATTATCTGTTCATAATCTAAGTTCCAACAGAACACATAGCTACAATGAACATTCTTAGTAAGAGAAATGTATATATAAAAGATTAGAGGTAAAGTCAGGATAAAGGAGTGCCCAGTACAGCATTCTTGGAAGGATATTTGGGAGTAAATGTGTGAAATACAGCCTCAGAAAACCAGGCTGGGGCCCTGCTTGCTAAGGTACAGAGTATGGATGTGAATCAGCTGCAAGCATTGAAAGCTTTGTGTGCAAGTAGTTCAGGGATTACCAAGACTAATAGAACCCTCTACATGTTATAGATGTTCAACTTATAGTTCAAGGTCTTTGCCTTTATACCTTCAACTCACACCAAGGGAAGTTGCAAGAAATGTCTTTTCTCTGTTACTGCCCCTTGGACACTGACCTGTTATGTTAGACAAAGTTAGCATATATTGCCTGGTGGCAAATACAACAAGGAATCTGGATATTCAATTTATAAGATTTAAATAATTGTTCAGGGATTTAAAAATTTTCATATTGGAATACCATGACTTTATGGAACTGTTAGATATCAATTATTTCCTTATTGTTATAGTGATTTTGCGTTTAGTATTTTGTATTTTATAGGCCTTTGTAATTTCTCTCAAATCCTTCTTGGCCCAAGGAAGGTGCCTATGCTGGTTAATTTTTTGTCAAATTGACACAAGCTACAATCACCTGGGAAGAGGAAACTTCAATTGAGAAAATATATCTTTATCAGATCAGGCATTTTCTTGATCATGGAAGGACACAGAGCACTGTGGGTGATGCCACCCCAATGATCCTCATAGACTCACATAATTGAATGCTCAGTCACCAGGCAGTTGCACTATTGAAAATATTAGAAGGATGAAGAGGTGTGGCCATGGTTTGCCTTGTCCATTTTTGATGTGATGGTTTTTGTTTCATCTTATTATATTTTATTTTGTCATGTATGATTGTTATCTTTTAGAAGTCTGATTTTTTTTCTAATGAGAGACAGAAAGAGAGTGGATCTAGATGTGAGAGGAGATGGGGAGAAACTGAGAGGAGCAGAGGAAGAGGAAACTGTGATCAGAATGTTTTAAGAGAAAAGAATATATTTTCAATGAAAGGGGGGAAGTGTGACCTTGTTAGAGAAAGTGTGTCAGTGAGGGTGGGTTTTGAGGTATCAAAACCCCAGGCCAAACACAGAGATTCTCTCTTTCTCTGCCTACAGATCAGAATGTAGCTCTCAGCTACTATTCCAATATCTGCCTACATGGGATCATGTTTTCTGTTATGATAATGGGCTAAACTTCTGAAACGATAAGCAAAGCCCCCCAACTGAGTGTTTTCTTTCATAGTGGTCACAGATCATGGTGTCTCTTCATAGCAATAGAGCAGTGACTAAGACAGAGTTAGCACCAGGTGAGGGGTTTTGCCCTGAGGTTTTATTCCATTTAGCATTAGGCTTTTAAAAAAATTATCTTCTCAAGCACTGGAACTTCTGTCCTCGACATTACACTTCCTGGTGTGCCTTTTATCCTCAAACCATACATTTTTTTTTAAAAAATTATTTTTGTCTGGCTTTCTCCTTTTTATTATAGATCGACATGAGTGATCACTATCAACCATGTGACACAGTCAATATTAGTTCGTCTTGATGTCTTCTCGGCCAATGCCATTAATTCAAACTCTTCAGTTTAGCCTCAGGCAGATGTTCTTTGGATTAGGGCAGAAAACTAACACATTCTTTTTCAAAATATTGCAAGAACAATCTCAAGGTCACTTACTAATGTTCTTCCTCTTTGAAACTTCTTGAGCTGGGTCTCTCCATTTCAAATCATCCTCATCATTGTCTTCTGTACATCCTCTAGGATTGCCCATTTCCAGTTCTGCTTGAAGCATCCAATAGCCTTTCTAGTCCAAAGCCTCAACATCTTCCATATCCCTTTAACAAACAGCATGGCCAGGCCTATCACAGCAATATCCTACTCCTTGGTGCCAACTTAATATATGGGGTGTATAAGAAAGTAATCGGAACAAGCTAAGAGCCATCAAGTCAATAAGCAGTGTTCTTCTGTAGTCTCTGCTTTACTGCCTGCCTCTGGCTTTCTGCCTTGAGCTCCTATATTGCCTTCCCTCAATGACTGATTATAATCAGGGCATGTAAGCCAAAAAACCAAACCAAACCAAACCAAACCAGACCAAAACAAAACAAAACAAAACAAAGCAACCCCCCCGCCCCACAAAAAACCACTTTCCTTGACCAGTTTTCTCTTGGTTATGGTTTTATTTAAGCACAGAACATAACTAAAATAGGACCCCTTAATATGTACACATGAGCAAGGTTCCACAGGCTTAGCAATAGTGTTGGGTGTCCTATTCTTGTTTTCAGTAGTGCAGAGGAGGAAGTGCTTATGCCTACAGAACTATAGGTGTAACTTTTTTGCAACCTACTTTAATAAGGGCTCACCACCCAGCAGAGGGAGGGGAAGAGAAAAGTCATTAGGATGTGGGGGAAGTGGATCTGTTCAGCAATAGTTCTTTGGGGGGGGGGGGCGAGCTCGATCTTCTTTCTCAGCAGTTCAGTCCCATAGCAAACACCAAATACAACTCAGCAGCTACAGTCCAGTCCTCTTGGCAGGCAGACACCAGGCACAAACCAGTAGCTGTAGCTCAATCCTAAAGAAACTGCCAGGCTCACCAACTGGCCTGAGACGAGGCTGAAGAAATGGCAAGCTGCCACAGGAACCTCATGAGCAGTTCTTGGGCAATTCTCTTAATGATGGTGTTACAAGTGGAGCTCAACTATGTGTAAGGTGAACCAATACACGCACGTTGTTAGTGAAGAATAGCGAGGTGGAGCAAACCAAATCAATGCTCAGTGCTTATCTCCCACGCTCTGTGGGGTCATATTTACACTCCTTCATCAAGCGTGCTTTCACCTGTGTCTGCTTCAGGAAAACATCCTTTCCCGTGTCTGCTTTAGCAAGACAACCTTTCACCTGTGTCCCCAGCAAACCATCACTTGACATAACTGACTTTCCAAAGAAACTACAAGTGTCTACTTCACAGAACTGTTTTGGAGACATTTGGTTGCACCCTTCTCTTTATGCCAACCATCTTTATCTTTGTGACTCATTTTGTCCTCAGGAGGACTAAGCTGGGTTAAAAGAGGAACAAGACCACAGTAGCAATGGTTCTGTCTCAGATGTTATGAAGTCCGATGTAAAGAGCCATGTAAGTTCCTGGAGAGTTGCCCTCCAACCTTAAAAAGTTATTAAGTGGAACCAAGTGGGGCTGCCTTCCAGTTGGACTCTCTCCACACAGGGTGGCACCTGCTCAGAAGCTCAGCAGACCAAGGGGTTAGCACCTCCTTTCATCATATAACTCCCTAGTTCCCCCCCCCCCATCTTCTCTATTCAAAGGGAGAGGTCAAGTTGTGCACATCGAGGGCTCCCAATGTAGTCTAGTGATTACACAGAGTGTCTTAAGACCTCTTGGGGGTTCATGAGATAAACCCTTGGGTGTCAGTTCTTTCTCTGTCTTCTATGGTATGCACGAGAGTTTCCTGTTGGCTGCATGGCATGTGTGTGCTATTGTGAGGGAGAGAGGAAGACAGTAGACATAGGAAATGTAAATGTGATTGGTATCTTCACTTAAAGTACTTTTACTTTAAAAATAAACCTTAAAAAGTAAACAAAACAAAACACAACCCAAAACAGCTAGGTGTTTGCATGCCTTTAGTCCTAGAACTTAGAAGGCAGGGGCAGGAGGATATCTGTGAGTTCAAGGCCAGCCTGGTCTATAAAGTGAGTCCAGGACAGCCAGGAATATTATACAGAGAAATCACATCTTGAACCGCCCCCCATCAAAGTAAATATGTTAACATATGGTAGGTTATTACAATTATGTTAAAATCAAATCCATTTAAAATATTTATCATTTAGGATCATGGTTATGATTTTTACTTACATTTCCATTCCTATAACAAACACCAAGGCCACCTAAAAAAATAAAGCATTTAATTGGGCTTACAGTTTCAGAAGGTTAAAGCCCATAATGGTGGAACAAAGGATGGTGGCAGGAACAACTCAAGAGAGCCACTTCTTGGTCTGTAAGTAAGAGGCAGAGGTAGAAATAGAGATAGAGATAGAGATAGAGATAGAGATAGAGATAGAGATAGAGATAGAGATAGACATAATATTCTGTGAATGCCATTCATCTTCTGAAACCCCAGAATCCACCCCAAGTAACAAATACACAAGAGACATTACCACTTAACTGCTAGATACCAGTGGTCCCCTTCCTTGGTGTAGGGGTAGTTAGAAACATGAAATTCAGGGTGGCAGAATAATAACAGAGTCCTATTAGACTATTCCCTGCCTACACAGGCCTTGACTCCTCAACTTTACATGTAGTATGTGGCAGTGATTTAGTAAAAATTGGTAAAAGAAACCCATAAAAGCCTTTCTAGCAGTGTCTTTTGGATAGTGCAAAAGACTTCTCTTTGTCTCTTTTGGATAAATCAACATTAGAAGAAAGATAACTTTCTTTAGTCAAAATTATTTGCTTTAAGGTTTCTGCAGAAACTTTAATGGTAGATGGTCAGCTGCTCTGGTGTTTAACAAATAGAAATGGTCAAGTTTGCAAATGAAAAAAATCTAAAGTATAAAATCAGCTAACTCAATCATGTTTCCTAGATTTATTCAGTATTAGACTCCAACTGAATAATTTCAATCAAGGGAACTTGGAAGACCTATTAATGTCTCTTTCCTAGTAGAAAGATAATATTCAAATGTGATAATATTAACATGAGAGAGCTGAGAGATATTGTGCAATATTTGCAAGCTAGGAAACGGTTTCATTGCTCTAAATGGTCCATGACTTTGGAAAGATGAATGTTCTGATTCTCTAGCCATTTGTCTACAACTTCCATTCTGGTTGGTAAATCTTAAACCTTAAAGCTCCATAAGCCTACATCTTGGAGTTTTGTGCAGTTAGTTTCCCAGTTTTTCTGAAGAATATGTTGTAGCAACAAGTGATCCCCAAATCTCAAAAATTTGTAAAAAAACAATTGTGTCTTGATTACATTTCAGAATGGTCACAGGTTAAATGTTACTTGAAGTGGAAATTTAAAGATTCTTTGGAAAGTCAGTTGGATGGTGTTTTGCTGGGGCCAACATGTGAAGGAATGTTTAGCTGAAGCAGACACAGGTGAAAGGATGTTCTGCTAAAGCAAACACGTGAAAGGACACGTGATGAAGGATTCTTATTGAATATTTTATTTACATTTCAAATATTATCCCCTTTCCCAGTTTCCCACCTAGAAACTCCCTATCCCATCTCCCCTTTCCCTGCTTCTATGAGGGTGCTCCCCCACCCACCTACCCACTCCCGCCTCCTCACCCTGGCATTTCCCTACACTGGGGCATCGAGCCTTCACAGGACCAAGGGCCTCTTCTACCATTGATGCTCAACAAGGTCATCCTCTTCTACGTATGCAGCTGAAGCCATGGTTCCCCTCACGTGCACTCTTTAGTTGGTGGTCTAGTCCCTGGGAGCTCTGAAGGGGGGTGTCTTGTTGGTTGATATTGTTGTTCTTCCTATGGGGTTGCAAACACCTTCAGCTCCTTCAGTATTTTCTCTAACTCCTCCACTGGGGTCCCCATGCTCAGTCCAATGGTTGGCCGTGAACATCCACCTCTGTGTTTGTCAGGCTCTGGCAGAGCCTCTCAGGAGACAGCTATATCAGGCTTCTGTTAGCATGTACTTCTTGGCATCCACAATAGTGTCTGGGTTTGGTGACTGTATATGGGATGGATCCACAGGTAGGGCAATCTCTGGATGGTCTTTCCTTTAGTCTCTGCTCTACATTTTGTCTACATATTTGCTCCCATGAGTATTTTATTTCCCCTTCTAAGAAGGACTGAAGCACCCACACTTTGGTCTTCCTTTTTCTTGAGCTTCATGTGATCTGTGAATTGTATCTTGGGTATTCTGAGCTTTTGGGCTAATATCTACTCATCAGTGAGTGCATACCGTGTGTGTGTGTGTGTGTGTGTGTGTGTGTGTGTATGTGTGTGTGTGTGTGTGTGTTTGGGTTATCTCACTCAGGATGATGTTTTCTAGTTCCATCCATTTGCCTCAGAATTTCATGAAGTCATTTTTTTCTTTTTTTTTATAGCTGAGTAGTACTCCATTGTGTAAATGAACCACATTTTCTGTATCCATTCCTCTGTTGAGGGACTTCTGGGTTCTTTCCACCTTCTGGCTATTATAAATAAGGCTACTAAGAACATAGTGGAGCATGTGTCCTTGTTATATGTTGGAGCATCTTCTGGGTATATGCCCAGGAGTGGTATAGCTAGGTCCTTAGGTAGTATTATGTCCATTTTTCTGAGACTGACTGATTTCCAGAGTAGTTGTACCAGCTTGCAATCCCACCAACAATGGAGGAATGTTCCTCTTTCTCCACATCCTTGCCAGTATCTGCTGTCAACTAGTTTTCGATTTTAGCCATTCTGACTGGTGTGAGGTGTAATCTCAGGGTTGTTTTGATTTGCATTTCCCTGATGACTAAGGATGTTGAACATTTCTTTAGGTGCTTCTCAGCCATTCGAGTTTCCTCAGTTGAGAATTCTTTGTTTAGCTCTGTACCACATTTTAAAATAGGGTTATTTGATTCTCTGGAGTCTAACTTCTTGAATTCTTTGTACGTATTGAATATTGGCCCTCTATCAGATGTAGGATTGGTAAAGATCTTTTCCTAATCTGTGGGTTGCCGTTTTGTCCTATCGACAGTGTCCTTTTCCTTACAGAAGCTTTGCAATTTTATGAGGTCCCATTTGTCTATTCTTGATCTTAGAGCATAAGCCCTTGGTGTTCTGTTCAGGAACTTTTCCCCTGTGCCCATGTGTTCGAGACTTTTCCCCACTTTCTCTTCTATTACATTCAATGTACCTGGTTTTATATGGAGGTCCTTGATCCACATGGACTTGAGCTTTGAACAAGGAGAAAATAATGGATCAATTTGCAATCTTCTACATGTTGACTGCCAGTTGAACCTGCACCATTTGTTGAAAATGCTGTCTTTTTTTCCTACTGGATGGTTTTAGCTCCTTTGTCAAAGATCAAGTGACCATAGGTGTGTGGATTCATTTTTGGATCTTCAATTCTATTCAGTTGATCTTCCTGCCTGTCTCTGTACCAATACCATACAGTTTTCATCACTGTTGCTCTGTAATACAGCTTTAGGTCAGGGACAGTGATTCCCCCAAAAGTTCTTTTGTTATTGAGAATAGTTTTTGCTATCCTGGGATTTTTGTTATTCCAAAGGAATTTGAGAATTGCTCTTTCTAACTCTATGAAGAATTGAATTGGAATTTTGATGGAGATGGCATTGAATCTGTAGATTGCTTTTGGCAAGATCACCATTTTTACTATATTAATCCTGCCAACCCATGAACATGGCAGATCTTTCCATCTTCTGGAGTCTTTGATTTTTTTCTTCAAAGACTTGAAGTTCTTGTCATACAGATCTTTCACTTGTTTGGTTAGAATCACACCAAGATATTTTATATTATTTGTGACTATTGTGAAGGGTATCATTTCCCTAATTTCTTTCTCAGTCCATTTATCCTTTTAGTGTAGGAAGGTTACAGATTTGTTTGAGTTAATTTTATATCCAGCCATTTTGCTGAAGTTGTTTATCAGATGTAGAAATTCTGTGGTAGGCTTTCCATTGTTTTTGTTGTTATTGAAGACCAGCCTTTAGTCTGTGGTGATTTGATTGTATTCATGGGATTATTTCAATCTTCTCTTATCTGTTGAGGCCTGTTTAGTGACCAATTATATGGTCAGTTTTGGAGAAGGTGCCATGAGGTGCTGAGAAGAAGGTATATTCTTTTGTTTTAGGATGGAATGTTCTATGGATATCTGTGAAATCCATTTGTTCCATAACTTCTGTTAGCTTCAATGTATCATCGCTGTTTCTTTTGTGTTTCCATGATCTGTCCATTGATGAGAGTGAGAGTGGGGTGTTGAAATCTCCTACTATAATTGTGTGAGGTGCAATGTATCCTTTGAGCTTTAGTAAAGTTTCTTTTATGAATGTGGGTGCCTTTGCATTTGGACCATAGATGTTCAGAATTGAGAGTTCATCTTGGTAGATTTTCCCTTTGATGACTATAAAGTATCCTTCCTTATCTTTTTTGATAACTTTTGGTTGAAAGTCAATTTTATTCAATATTAGAATGGCTACTCCAGCTTGTTTCTTGGGACTATTTGCTTGGAAATTGTTTTCTAGCCTTTTACTCTGAGGTAGTGTTGTCTTTGTCACTGAGGTGTGTTTCCTGTATGCAGCAAAATGCTGGGTCCTGTTTACATATCCAGTCCGTTAGTCTATGTCTTTTTATTGGGGAATTGGGTCCATTGATGTTAAGAGATATAAAGGAAAAGTGATTGATGCTTCCTGTTATTTTTGTTGTTTGAGGTGGAATTATGTTTGTGTGGCTAACTTCTTTGGGGCTTATTGAAAGAAGATTACTTTCTTGCTTTTTCTAGGGTGTAGTTTCCCTCCTTGTGTTGAAGTGATGAAGGATTCTTTGTTAACAACTGTATTGGTCTGCCTTCCATTGTGTAGTTGAGCTCCAGATTTCAGGACTCCATAGAGAGAAACACACCAAAAAACTTCTAGTGGTGTGCTCAAGTTTCTTGCCATTTCCAGGGACTCTGTCTGTGCTGAGGCAAGACCCATGCTGAGGCGAGACCTGTGGAGGACATGTGATGTTAGGAGGGAGTATAAAAAGGACTTGACAGACAGTGATGGATCCTGAGCTTGGCTTGCTTATAGAGCTAGCCGTGCAATGCCAGGCTTCACTCCCCTAAGAGAGGCATAGCAAACTTCTCCCGGGTTTCTACTGGTCCCTCCTGCTGTCTTGAGCCAAGGCTGAGGCCTGACTTATCTCTGGTATGTAGTGCCATCTCTGCTGATTCATGTTTGCTATCCTGACTCTATTGAACTGTACTGCAGGTGTATCTGTGCAAGTGTTTGCAAGTGGATCGAGCTGCTGCTGCTAACCTGTAAACTGAACTGCAATATCCAGACAACACAGACGGGAGTTGCTCCAAAGAACCTTTCTAAACAGGTCCACTTCCACCATATCCTTTCTTTCCCACTACCTCTGGTGGGAAGTGGGCTAAAAGGGAGATTAAAATCTTTAAGAACCACCATTAAAAATAAGTTTTGAAAAAATTAATGTTACAGTTACTATTCTTACTCTAAGAATAAACCAAGGTGTGGGCTTGGAGAGATGGCTTGGTCAGTAAAGTGCTTGCTATGCAAGCATGGAGACCTGGGTTTGAGTCTCTTGGACTCACATAAAACATTGGGTCTAGCAGCATTGCATGTGTGCTGCTGGGGAGGTGGAGACAGTGAATTTCTGAAGCTCAATGGTTGCTAATCTAGCAAAGTTAGTGAGGCTCTGTGTTCAGTGAGACAAGATGTTTTAATAACCAAGATGGGGAGCAAATGAGGATGGCACCTGATACTAATCTCTAGTCTCTGTGCACACCCCTTCTCCCCCTAACTAAGTTATAATGGAAGAAACAGATAATATCTGTTGTCACTCTTTTTATGAGATGCAGTTGGAACTTACAATGGCTGTGGCACACATACAATATGGCAGGTGTCACTTTGGTTCACATTTGGTTGGACAAAGCAAGTCATAAGCAGGCCAATAGGGTCAATGAAGTAGAGGATATGCTTCTTTCATGGGGCTTCTGTAAAGACCTTGGCCTGGTGCCTATTTCTCTCACAGAAGATGGATATAAAGAATTGAGAATTAGCATGATCTCTCACACTATTTTCAAAGTGGAAAAAGAAGGCTTTCCTTACATACTTCATTTTACTTTGTGATATCCGAGGAGGAAAGAGGATCCTCCTTGATTCTATAAATGTAAAGACATGTTTATAATATGCTACAGCAGTCTGGGTGATTTCTTAGCATCAGATTTGTTTTGTTTTCCTGCCATGGATTAAGGAAAATGAAAGAAGCTACCTCTACCAGATAAGCAAGCATCTTACTGGGACAGTTTTCTTGTCCCTGACATCTCATAAGAGAGACCAACAGTGACTAAGAGGTCTGGCTAATATGCATTTTCCCTTTCATCTCCAAGAGTCTTCCCTGTGGAGCCTCCACCTATCATGTTTCTGAGCTGAGGGAACAAGTGTATATGATGCTTTGCCACTGAACTCTGGACAAAGACATTTGAGCAAATGGCCCAGGAATGCAGATTATACTCATGACCCCTTCCCAAGTTCTTCCTTCTGTTACTTTAATTTAGATCATCAATGCCTTGCATCTGTACTATTCTAATAGTCCCCTAATTAGTCTCTATGTCTCTATATTTATACCATAATAATATATTCTCCACATGTGGAATCTTTCTGAAGTATAAATTAAATCCTCTTACTATTCTGTAAACACTATGCTCCATTCTTTACCTTTTTGAGTTACAATTTAATTGCCTAATAATATATTCTTTGTAGGTATGGACTTTAGTATAAATACACACACACACACACACACACACACACACACGTTTATTGAACCCAATTACTCTACTCAAACCATTCTGGCAGCAGCAGTGGTGCTCCCCACTACCCACCTCAATGTTTGAATGAAAGACAGACAGACAGACAGACACACACACACACACACACACACACACACACATCTCAATAAATGGCAGTGAAGGCACATCAACTTAGTAAAGACCTACTTGGCTTCCAGACCTGGTTGCTGCCTGCCAGGTTCATCAACCATATTTGGCCACCCAACTCCACCCCTCTATCATCCACCCCCACCTGCCTCCTGTGCTATCACTTTGCCATACTACATTCAGTTTCCCAATCAGTTTTCCTGTTCCTCAGCTTAGCTGTGTCCATCCCTGGGATGGTTTTAAATATTCAACCACTGGGGTTCTCTGTGGAGAATCCAGTTGTATTTCAAAAGTTGCACTTAGACTCTTTGATAAGTTATCTTGCTCCTCCATTGGTACCACACCACTTTGACCTCTGTGTTTCTGTCTGCTTTTCTCTGGTAATTTTTGCTAGATAAAATCAAAGACTGTCTGAAATATCTCTCCAGATGGCTCACAGAGTCAAGTAATAGAGGCTCAACACAACTTTTTGAATGGATGAATTCATAATAGGGAAAAATGTCAGGCTATAAGAAAGGGTTGAATAAAATAAAGATTATAGTTAAGTGAAGTATACGCTGAGATTTGAGAACTCAAGATTTGGATTAAGAAAACAGAGAATACAAGTCCCACATCTTGAAGTGTGAGGGAGTTGACATTTTCTTAGGTGAAAAGTAGTTTTTAATACGTATTTAAGAAAAGTTACTCACCACAAAAGAAGTTCCGAGTTAAAAGGACTTAAGTATGGACTTCCTGACATGGTAAATAGGCCTCTTTCGTAGATGCATTCTAACGAGTCCTAAGCTTAGAGATGTCATCCTGTCCTTGGGGTTAGCCATCTTGCCTTCAGCCAGGTGGGTATGCAACAGTAAGATTCAGCAAGTAATTTTTTTGCCTGCTGTTTTGCATCACTGTTTAGTTAGAAATTAAATTTCCATTCAAGCCTCTCAGCATGGTTAATAAATGCTTCAGGTGCATAGGACCATATTCCAGGCAGGAAGGAGTAAAGCCATTCTCTGGGAGTGACATGTTTATTAACCTCACTGAGTAAGGCAAGCCTTGCACCTGTGATGCTGGTGGGAACTGGGCAAGCAGTAGCAAGAAGAACAAGGCAAACAAGTACACTTCTCCTTTCTTCTGTGACACAGTGCCACTCAGAAGACAATGCTTTGCTGTTAGCATCTGGCAGACCAGAGTTCAAATGCTTGGTTCTATCACCTTTGGTACCTGAGACATGCTACTTGTTACTCAAGCTTTGTATCCTTGTTTTCCTCAGTGACTTTATGGAGGACTTCTGAATTCTGTGCATTGCACATTATCTGCTTAACTTTGTTATTTATTATTATATATATATTCTCATATGTATTATGTACTATATATAGTAACAAAGAATATATAGCCTTATATTATACATATTCATAATACATTATATCTTATACATAAAGAAATAGATTCATAATATTAATATGTATAAGAATATATAATTTTATTATATATATATTTATATTACTGTTCCATTGCTATGAAGAGACACCAAGACCAAGGCAACTATTACTTAAAAATTTTTTTATTTAATTGGGGATGTAGTGGTTTGAATGAAAATGACCACTATAGGCTCACAGGGAGTGGCATTATTTGAAATAATAAGCATGTGTGGCCTTGTTGGAATAGATGTGGCCTTCCTGAAGGAAGTATGTCAGTGGAGGTGGTCTTTGAGGGTTCAGGAGCTCAAGCCAGGGCCAATGGGTCTCTATCTTCCTTCTGCCTGCTAATTAGAACTATAGAACTCTCAGCTTCCTCTCCAGCACCATGTCTGCTTGCCTGTGACCATGTTTCCTGTCATGTTGATAATGGACTGAACCTCTTAACTGTAAGACAGCCCCAATTAAATGTTTTCCTTATAAGAGTTACCTTGGTCATGGTGTATCTTCACATCAGTACAACCCTAACTAACTAAGACAGGGGGCTTGCTTATAGTTTTAGGGGATTAGTCTATTATCATGTTAGAAAGTGGACAGGGATGATACTGGAACAGCAGATGAGAGCTTTATATCTTGATCCTCAGGCAGCAGGCAGAGTGAAAGAAACTGGGCTTGTCATGGGCTTTTGATATCTCAAAGCACAGTTCCAATGGCACACTTCCTCCAACAAGGCCACACCTACTAATCCTTCTAATCCTTCTCAAACAGTTCCACTCCCTGGTGACTAAACATTAAAATATAAGAACCTATGGGGGGCATTTTCATTCAAACCACCACAAACATGAAATTTACTATTTTAATCCTTTTAAGTGTTCAGTTCAGTGTCATTAATGGCAGCCACCATGTACCTGCATCCATTGACTCAAATAAAGAAGGCTTAATTACCTTCTGTCACAGAAATGTAAGGAATCTGAGGCTCTGGAAAATTAAGTAATGGTGATAACTTCAAGATTCCTGACACACATCAGTTGCTAAATATGTTGCAGCTATTATTATTATTTTCCATTTAGGTCAGAGGCTAGATCTTATTAAACCCTAGGAAGGGAAAGAAGAGGATGGAAGTTCCAGACATATTAGCAGAGAGACCTGAATTAGCCAGTGAGGGAGGGGGGGCAGGCATGGTCTCAGCAGCCTGTGCTGTCCAGTGCCAGGCCAATGCAGCCTTGTTCTCAGTCATCAGCTCCCAGGCCTCACCCTTTGCACCCATAGCCTCAGGGGTAAGGAAATGAGTTTAACCTGTCTTCAGACATGTTTGTATTGATTCTGTCAGTTTCTTTCTGCTTGCTGTCAGGAGACAGATGACTCAAAATACAGCTGGGCATAGCATATTATGTCCTCATCTCAGGGCTCCTAAATCACTTCAAAAATTTAAATTCCCTAATCAATATTTTATCTGGAGATCAAGGTAGTGAACAGGCTAGCTTCTCTCAGAGATATGTGCTCATACCACAGTACTCAAAGGCCAGCCAGAACGGCAGACAGTGTTCACCCTGAGGCTACTCATTTAGTTTGGCCAAGACTAGGAGGCCCACAGGAATCACGTGGTCCTGCTAAATCGTCTCATGCCATAGGGGCATAGGCTGTTCAAGTGCTTGCCATCAGAGAGGCTTCCTCTCAAGGGATTCCTTCATCCCATGTGGCTAATGCAGTTCTTGCATGGCTAAAGATGAACAAGTATTGACTAAATTCTAAGAGGGAAGTTGGATTGTTTTGAAGGGACTGAGAGTAGAAGAATTAGCTGTGTGTGTGTGTGTGTGTGTGTGTGTATTCTAAAACAGACCAACCAATGACAGCACTTCACGATTAAAATCTGGGACCAGGGGCTTTGCTCTTGGGAAAATGACACTATGTTTGAGCATTTCTAAAAGCTGTCAGTGTCTTTTTTGTTTGGACATGAAACCTGACTCTGCGGCTTCTACCCAGTGGTCTTTGCTGAGATCCGAGGTACCTAAGAGCCGTGTTGTTTCAGAAGAGTGCTCTTGAGGACCAGAGAGTTTTCTTTTCACCAGAACATGGGGCTGATTATGCACTGCAGGAAGCAGTGAGAAGAATTGTCAGATATAGCAGCAGGAATCTTCTGACACACATGGCAGTAATGGTTTTAGCTGTCAGAGTTGCTATAGCTTGCTTTCCCAAGGAAACACACCCAGAATTCTGAATCAGCATTTTCTCAGTCTTCTTAGACTGGCAGATAATTTTGGATATTTTTAGAGAGAACAAGGATTGGATATTTTCACTGGACTGGGCTCTGTTACAAAGACAGAAGTTATCGTAATGCTTTCTTATTCTTTCCTATTGCCCTTCTCTACCATGGGTACTCTCTTCAGTCAGAGTTATCACTCACTCTGGAGAATGGAGGCTTGCCTGAGACTATTCTGTCAGCAAGAACTCAACTCTGGGTAATCCTCTCCTGATGGCAAGGTTACACACTGTGCATAACTTCAAGCTTCTCTCTGCTCCTCATCCCTGTGTGTGTATCAAAACTGCCTGGGCATTTGTGAAAACACACACTTAGAGATTCTCATTCAGTAGGTCTTGGTGGGTCCTGACAACTCAGGTCTAGCAAGCTTCTTAACCCTCTGGCTTGTTCCATAGCTCTCTACTGTGAATGGTAACTCCATCCTGGTCCAGGTGGTCAAGGCTGGCTGTCATACTTTTGCCTCTTTGAATTCTTGGAAATAGCAAGGAAAGCTGATGTCACAAGCTTACTTGATGTTACCACTCCAAACGAGACAACCACACTTATGATTTTAGGGTGTTTCCTCAGCTTTAGAGCCTTGCACTGCTCTGTAATGGTGGTATCACTGGCTTTTCACTAGACTTCAAGCCTCATGGGTATAGAACCAACATCTATTTTGTCTTTACAGTTCCAATTCAGATGTATAGACATGTGATAGGGCTTTTTAATTTTTATATCAATATTTTATATATTTATATCTTTTATAAGTGCATATTATATTTTATATATTTTTATAGCCATCAAATAAACTACATTCAAATGTAGTTTGGGGAAACTCTAGCTTAATTTCTTGTCACTTCAGTTACTTAGAGAATAAAATTCAGTCATTTTAAATTCAGACTTCTTCTTGGGACCATGTCCTCTCTCATGAACTCTTCCCTCTTATTATCTTCAGGCAGAGTAGTGTGCAGAAAGAAGCTTATCTATGGGATCATAGCAACAAATGCCAGGGAGGAGAAATCGACTTGCTTCTTGTACTGGTTTTGGTCCTGGCTTGACACTGGTGAACAGTAATGACTTCATGTGCTTTGAATCCCAATTCTCAGTTGTTACTGCATTGGTTGCTAAGTATGGCTGGCTGGTGTGGTTTATGACTTGGGTGACCTCCTGTGACCCTGCCAATTGCCTGGCCACTTTAAATACTAGTTTACGTTCCTGAAAGCATTCATGCTCTCTGTTAATTACCTTTCTCCTGGTTGTGACCAAATATCTGACAGGAAGCAGCTTAAGGGAGGAAGGATTTATTTTCACTCACATCTTCAGAGGGGATACATTCCATCATGGTGGGGAAGGCTTGGGGCAGGAGCCAAATTGCCTTCATCATATCCAGGAAGCACAGATTAGATAGTGAGGTACCATCTTCCAAGGGCTGCATAACCTTCTAAAATAAAACCACCAGCCAGGACATTGCACATTAAATTACAATGTGTCCTGAATAACTCACCTCCTTCAGTGGAATTAGGCTGCTCTGGAGAGAGAAGGTCCTTTCTCCCCACTTGGCACCCATGTTGGCAGGTATTGTGAGTGGAGTGGTCCTATCAGGACTCTTACCCTTCTGCTCTGCAATGTGCCCTGAGCTCCCCTTCATTAGCAGAGACTCCTCACACTCCCATTTAGCTATGACACCTGCTCCCTGGATCTCAGAAAGACATTCATTTTCTCAAGTGTTTGGTGCCTGCCATGGAAAAGCCAGGGTCTCCTAGATTACCATTTTTCCTGTGAATTTAAAAAGTTAAACTTGAATGTTAAACACATTATGTCTCAGAAAACTTCATTTCTTGTTTTCCTTCCCCGCCGAAGCGATGGACTAAGGGTGGTGGGCAGGTGTACAAGCAGGTTACAAAATTATCAGGAATGAAGATTTCATTTTAACTACTTTAAATATAATATTTTTACAATTTATCTTTCATTCTGCTGGATATGTTGTATTTGCAACATAAACTGAGACATGTCCCTCTGCCAAGGGACAACATTCATTAAATTGAAAATATTTATCAATTTCCATTTTCTAATGAAAAGAAAATCTAGCTAACTTTTTCTTTCCTAAAAGATTCTTGTTTTTTAATGGTGTGTGTGTGTGTGTGTGTGTTCTGTATGGAAGCCAGTGGTCAACATTGGGCACTATTCCCTAGGATACCATCCACTTTGTTCTAGATTTCTCAGTGACCAGGAACTCACTGATTTGGCTATCCTGGCTGGCCAGTGAGCCCCGGGGGGTTCACCTGGCTCTACCTCCCCAGAGCTGAGATTTCAGACACACACCACCATGTCTGGCTTTTTACATGGGTTCTAATAAATCAAATTTAGATCCTTATGCTTTCATGACAAGAACTTTGCCATATGAACTGTCTCTCAGGCTAGGATTCTTCTTTGCTGAGAGAGACTGAGTGGATCTATATCAAGAAATGTTGAGAACGACAGCAAGAAATTAGAAGGGAAGTATTCCTACATCTTCTTCTTCTCCTTTTTCCTCACTCTCCTCTTCTCTGCTCATCTCTTATCTTCCCATCCTTTCTTAGGGATTATTAACAGGGTTTTCATTTCTTTCTCACAAACTACCCAAACATGATAAGAACCCCAGGGTCTGGAGTCTGACTTGGGAGGCTAAAGAGCTTCTACTTAGACCTGACTTTCACGCCCCACTATGCTCTGCCTGTGCTTGCCTGTTGAGGAGATTAAGCACCAGTCCAGTGAAAGCTATTGTCTTGTTGGGTCCTTATTCATAATGAGCATGGCTCCTGCAAGGACTAGATAATAAACAACTATCAGGCCAGAATATAGCCTATTATATTTTAGGAGTTCAGGTCAAAGAGGATGAAGGCATTAGACCCAAGTCTCACAAAGGACCCTTCTAGAGGCAAAGGGGCAAGTGGAAATGCTAGGGCACGTCAAGGACATCTGAGCCTGCCTGTCTGCCTGTCCCAGAAGCTGCCTGGAGTAGGGAGTGTGAACTGGGAAGGAGGGAGCACAGGTAAGGAAGGGGGAGTGTGTTGGTTTTGTGACTAGTCTGAGCACACTTGTAAGTAGGTTGAGTAGACCGGACAATGGGGTTTCAAGCAGACATAAGAAAACCGGTGTTCAGTATCAGGACAGGGGAGGAAGGATGGGTAGGGATGCAGGCCTCATCTCTTTGGAAATGAGAATTAGGGCTGTGAATGGGAGGGAAAGGAGAGGAGAGAGCATGACAGAGGGCCAAAGAGCCTGTGGGGACACTCAAGCTTCCAGGCCAAAAAATAAAATCAAAAATCAAAAATCAGAGGAACCAAAGAAGGTGCTGGGAGGTAGCGGTGTATCTTGGCAACCACAATCAAGTCACTATTGGGCTCTCCTTGCCTTTGTTACTCTATTGTGTATGGTGTTTATTGCTACTGCCCTCTTGGGATGCTTAGCATGTGATCATTTTGCCAAGGACTAGTCTATATTCCATGTAGATTCCTTAATGTCTCTGTGAAAGGTGCACAGCTTTCTTACAGTCCAGATCAGGAAACAAGTTTAGGCAGGGAAACTAACTCTCTCAAAGTCTGTGTCATATCTCCACTAGGATTAGAGCCAGGCTTCCAGCCTTATGTTAGACACTGTTATATTGTCCTATGGGGCTTTTGAAATATACAGTGTTAAGATCTCCCAGGGTATATAGAGGTGCTAAGTGTCAAGCTTTATTCTGAATCAAAATTTGCATGTTAATTACAGCATCACACACACACATGCACACACACATGCGTGCTCATACATTCAGGCACCCATACACGTATGCACGCACACATTGTGAAACTCTGCCATAAGTCACACATCACACATGTCCATCTCTGATCATTACTGGGCCTGGTATCCACTCTGCCCATGGTGCTTGACTTTTTCTCTTTCCTCCATCCTTTTGTGAAGGGACTTGGGTATTCTTTAACTCATCTTGCAGAAACTCACTCTGCTCTGTGATTACAAAAGAGATGCACTTAGAAGTCTTGATTAGTGTTGCATGACATGACGTTCTAGCACTTGATGTCTCTCAAAGGAAAGGTTTATTAGGGGAACATTGCTATGAGGAACAAGGCTGTCATCCTTGGTGACACTCTGTCCCTGAAGATCTGGCTCTGAGCTCTGTATCTGTTGCTCTCCAACTGTGCCGGTGATTGGATTCAGATAACCTTGCTATCGTGGCTGTCACTGAGAACATACACAGCCAATGAAGCTAATCCACTGATGAAGTTATCCCTCTCCCGTTCACATTCCCCACCACTTGTTTGAGTAAGAGAAAGATACACAGTGGCTACTGTGTGTTCTGGCCAGTTACTAATTGACACAAGGCATCATCACAAAGTCAGTTTTGATTTAAGATTTATCTACATTGAGCAATGTGTCATGTTTGATACTTTACAGATTATGAAGCAGATTTGTAGACACATCAAATGACTTGGCCAAGGCCTATTAAGGGGTTGAGTTGGAATAGAATTCCACATTTGGGATTGATAGTTTTCTTACCTTCTGTTCTCATTTACTTCTCTTTAATGGCATAAGGTTCCTAATTTCCTTTAGTCAGAAAAACAGATTTGCCCAATTTTGTATGTTTTTAAAGTTTAGGTGAGGTAGTGTGGCTCTTAACTTTTGGCACTGGTCAGGATCTACTGAAGAGCTTGTTATGATGTGGATTCTCTGAACCCCATAGTATGTACAAGTCATACATGCTAATAATACACCCTTCTCCCCAGCCGTGGCTCATCAGTTCTGTATTATGACTGTGGTATCCACACCCCATACAGGTTTGTGGCTGCTATTACAGCTGTCAGCACAGGCCACACATTGAGCTCAGAGCCTCAGTGAGGCAAAAGCCAGGGAGTGTGCTCAACCAAGTTCCACTGTTCCCATGCCCAGTCTTATGGCTGCTGCAGGGCAGGACTGCTGGCACGCCTCTGGTTGTTTCTTACTTGCTGGATATTATTTTCCAGAAGAATACATCATTGGTTATTTGTGCTTTTGCCAGCTTAGACTTTCCCTTTATGTGGCTAGTGTTTAGGCTGGTCAATTGTCCCACATTCATGAGGGTCACCAGCTGTTCAATATTTTGAGTACAGCCTGTAATTGGAAAACATGCTTATTTATGTTCATTTCCTAGGAACCAAGAACCAGTTCAGAGAATAAAAAAATATCAAGCCAAACCAAATCGAAACCACCACCACCACCACCACCACCACCATCAAACCCGGCCCTGTATCCTCCACCATAGCAATAAGTATACCTGAGATCCCTGACTTGCTCAAAAGTGGGGTTAAGGATTCTCTTTGACCTGATGTTCCTTCCTCTTTATTCATTACTGCAGTTCAAAGGAATCAACTTCACATTTTCATCATGGACATTCTTCGGGAAGACCACTAGATATCTGCACTGAAAAGCATGGGGTGAGGTGGCAGAGTCACAGTATGTAGAATTCTGGCATTGGGATGTTGGGTTGTGGAGCTGCAGCTGGCTAGAAATCCTGGCTCTGCCATTTAGTAGCTGGGTGTCTACTGGCATATTATTCAACTCATTTCAGCTTCATTTTCTCCAGAATCAGGGCAGATAGAAAAATATTTAACCAACAGATAGAATGTGGGCATCCTCTAGTCATAACGGAGGGAGGTCAAATTAGAAGCAACAGCATCTGAAAATAAGCCAGAGCTGGTGCAGCTTGCTGGCTTGCATTTCCAAGTATGGAGTGGATCATGTTTGTGATTGTCTCACCATAGGAGAAACAGGTTTTACTAAATATGAAAAAAAGCTGCCTTTGGGTCACTCATGCTCCTGTAAGTAATCCCCCACCCATGCATTTGAAAATAACCCTGTCAGACCACTAATAATCAGTTTACCCAGCTAAAGTAATCCGCTAACTAACTAAAATTAGAATTGTGTTTTCAGTTTATCACTCCATATTAATAGTGAACAGCCTTGATTCTCATCTCCTGAGGACAAGTCACCTAACACCACGGTATGAACGTTGGTCTGTCTGCTGTCCTTTCTCAGACAGTAGAGCAATACACTAGTAGAATCTGGGGAAAATAAGATAATGGAGTGTAATATTTGACACACAGTAGGGGCTCAATGAAAGGAAGTTTTATGTAGACAATTAACCTTCTAAGCCATGTAGCTGAAGGGGCAGGAGCTCTCTGAGACTCAAGAGGTTAGGGAGCAGGGAATCTTCTTCCATGATACGGTGTGTAACTGGCTTGTGGACACCCAAATGAGTCTTTATGGGAATCTATTCCAATGCCCAAGACAGATTGGTTAATTATCAGTTCAGAAGGGCAAACAATAGGGCTATCCCTGACAAATAGGGTGAGGTGGTTTTTCCATTTGGGTCCTCATGAGAATCTTTTAAAATTGATGGGAGGGGTATTACCTCAGTAGAGTGAATGGTTGCCGAGCCAGGGAGCCACCGTGCCAGTCTGTGAGGATAAGGGATGGGAACGGCAGCAGATATCCATCCCCATCATTAATATGGTCAGATGCCTTTCAATGAGCCATGATGGGCTGAGTGTCTTAGTCTTTTAGGCTGCTATCAAAAAAAAAAAAAAAGTCACAAATCGGGTAGCTTAGAAGTAAGCAGAGATTTTATCCTTTACAGTTCTAGAGGCTGAGAAGTCTAAGATAAAGTGTCATAAGACTTGGTCTCTGGTGAGAGCCTTCTGTCTGGCATGCAGATCATCTCTTCTGGTGTGTCGCCAGTGGGGGAAGGGGTGAGCTAACTCTCTGGGGTCTCTCTTAGAATCTCCCTCACGGAGAAGAGCCTCCCATGAGGCACTTTTCCCTCCTAAGTTACCTCCCAACATTGTTCCTTGGGGGAAGAATTTCAACAGACTTTGGAGGTGCCTTAGTCTATGGGTGAACCTCAAGTTTCTGACACTAGCCAGAAACCTTTCCTAAGTATTTGATGCCCTCTGGATATTTCTTTTTTGGTTCAGCTAGACCATCACACTGACATCCCAACCATCTCCAGGCTCATTCTCCTTCCATCCACACTGCCTCTGATGCCCAGATTTCTTTTCAAAGTTACCTATTGGATTGTATCTCTGGGCATTGTCAACAGTTCACCGGTATCTACCCTCATAGAGTTTAAAAGAACTTGGATGAAGAGGGTCTCCTTTGACAGCTTTCTTTTTTGTTTTTCTCCTCCTTATGGCTCTGCCCTGGCCACATCCAACTTGTTTCAATTTCTCAAATATACTGAATATGCTGTGTACTTCCATCTTTGTGTTTTTAGACATATCTTTCCCTGGACATGTTCTCACCGTTCTAGCTACTGAGGACTTCTCTTTTGTACTCAATGTTAGCAGTGTTTCCTCTACAAAATGCTATCCGATGCCCAGGGTGTCAACATTCTTGGACATATAATCAGACTAGTTGCCATGGCTTAAAAGGGCTCTGCATTTGGTTTATTCATTTTGAACAAAGGACCTGCATGTTTGGTTTTTTTTTTTGTTGTTGTTGTTGTTTTGTTTTTGCAACAGGATTTATAAGTTATATATCTGGTCCTGCAAACACTCCATGGCAACAATAATAGCAGCATTGTGGTATGTAGGTGCGATTTTCCTGTCTGAGAACTCCTTGAGACCAGAGACCGTATCTTGTTTGTTTCTTTTTCTCAACACCCAGGGCTGTAAAAGACACATATATTTAATAGTTACATATAGATGCATATAGTTATTATTTATATAACGCATATAGTGTATTATTTTTCTTATTGCTCTGAAAAAATACCTGACAGAGGTCACTTAATGAAGACAGGCTTTAGTTTGACTCACAGAGGGACACAGTCTATCATGGAGAAGAGGGTGTGTCTACAAAGACTTGAGGCTGGCTGCGTGGTGCATCTGCAGTCGGGAAGCAGAGGGAGAAGTTCTGGTGCTCACTTTTAGCTTTTCCTTCTCCTATTTCGTCTCCTCTTCTTCTCATCTAGGACTTTAGCTCATGGGAGGAGCCACCTACCCTTCAGTTAAACCCTTTTGGGAATAACCTCATAGACACAATCAAAAGTGTGTTTCCATGGTGATTCTGAAGCCAGTCAAGTTGACAGTGAAGATTAACCATCACAGTAGGGGTTCAATAAATGCTCACAGATAGAGCAGATCATATTTGTGTCAGACTGTGAGAAACATCTTTTTTTTCTTTCTCTTTTTTCTGTAAGGAGATCATAGTAAAAGGAAATTTGATTTGGGCCTGAGAAATTGAACCAGTTTTATTTATTTTCTAAATTTGTCTTTGTGATCCTACTTAAAGTGTCTTCGGCCTTAATTTCTTTCCCTGTAAACTGAAGCTCAGGACTTTGAGGTCTCTGTGAGACCACTGTAGCTCTGCAAGGCCTTCCTCAACTTCTGCCTCCTTTTCTAACTTGTGGTCCTTCCTTCAGGGCAGCCTGAAGCATCCTCAGCTTCTCTTCTATATCTTTTTTATCTTCTTTCTCATAATGCCTCTCTTTTGTTTTACAAGGAGAGGTGGAGCTGTACTTTTCACTCTGCAAACACAGTGTTTGTTGACATTCAGAGAAAATTAAAATGAAGAGGAAAGTCAAAGATCCTTCAACATCATGGTGTTTGAATATTTGAAGACTGTGAGGGTTGGAAAAGTTGACAGGTTCCCTGTCAGGCTTCCTGATCCCTTAGCCCATTATTTACAGTCAGAAAAAGAAAGTAGCTCTCTTCAAGGGGCCTCGCATGAACAGATTTGCTCTTCAACCTGCCTGCCTGTCCTCTCTTGCTCTGGTACAGTTGTTTTCCGGGACTTCTCATCAGGGCCAGGGATGGAGGAGGGGTATGGGGGATGGGAAACAATGCATTGTGAAAAGGACTGAGGTGGAGGCCAGGGTGATCAGAATCTTTTGTTGAATCCAACACATTTGCTGTTTTTCTCTATTGGGATTCTGCCTAAAATTTCATAGAAACCAAACAAAACTGATCGCAATGCTAACCAATGCTCGACAGCATCTGCCTGAGCTTAGCATTGGTGTGGAGCCCTGGCTGGTTGCTCTGGCTCTGGGGCATGTGACTTGTCTGTAAAAAGGAATCGAAATTATTAATGCTTCCTGTCTTTGCTCTCAGCCAAATAATTATCGAGGAGTCAGGCTCCTGGACTGGCCCCTCACCATTTCTTTCTGGCCACAGTTTGGATCTTGGCTGGGGGTCAAATGCCTTGGCAAAGGTTAGGACAGAGCTGTCAATAGCATTGCCACAGATGTTAAGTGACCACGGAACCGATTTCTTTGCTCAAAGGTCTTGGCACTTTCTGTATGACTGTAGAGCAGGGGAGGGGAAAAGATCTTTGCTGGCTTTGACCGTCAAGATGTAACAGCACCCTCTGTGCTCTGCAGAGAATTTTCTGGTCAGCTCCTGGAAACATTACACTCAGTCCTTAAAAACTAGAGGACAGTGGTGGCAGGGAGCAGAGGCCATGTGACCTATGGGGAGTCCTGTCACATAGCTTAAGTAGCTCTTAAACAACCACATGGGCTGTTATCTGGGCTAGATCCTGATGGACAGAAAAAGCAGCTTGCATTCTTATTGAGACAAATAGTTATCTATCTATCGTCTACCTATCTGTCTATATCTGTCTGTCTATCTATCTATCTATCTATCTATCTATCTATCTATGTGGTGAAATAATTCTTTCACTCATCCTTCATTCTGCCCCCAAAATAAGCCAGAAAGAAACCTAGACACTGGGGAGGAAGCACTGTCTACAGTAGCTTTTTACCCTTCAGGAAGGCTACAAGAACAAAGGCTTTTGGTAGTTGTAATCAGTTCGTAGTTACAGCAACAGGAGAAATGTTTGTCTCTTTAGTAACTTTGGTGATGGATTCTGGTAGAAAAGGAATCTTGGCTACTCGAGATGTTTCTGATTTGTTTGGATATCCGGGGGAGGAACACATTGCAATTTCTAACGGTAGAACCTAAAGTCTCAGATCCAGACACTGTGGGGGAAGGGGGCAAGCAGGGCGAGGCAGAGTAGATGCACCTTCCAAGGTCAACATTGCAGTGCATGAACAAGCCACTGGATGCCCAGGCTGAGTCAGGGAGAGTAGGTTCTATAACAGAGTGAGGGAGGCGCTGAGGAGCAGTGGGAGACTGAGGAGAGATGAGTGGAGATGAGGGCTGAAGGTAAAGGGTGAAAGAAGCTTCAGGAAAGAGTGTAGTCCACAGAGAAGATGTCTGGATTTCGGTAATGTTTCTGTGCAAACACTGGCGTTCTGGGGCTTTAGCCTCAGAGAAGTGAAGACACAGAGGGATTCCTTGGGAGGGTCTCACAGAATCAGCGGCATCCCAGCAGGGGCCCGAAGGGCTGAAACCTCGTACCTCCAGGTGAAGGAGCTAGGCGAGGCTGTTTCCTGTGTGAGACTAATGTGTTGACATGGTCCGTTTCCATGGCCCAGCTTCCCAGCACCTCCTGCATGGTTTAAGTCCCTCTTTCCCAAACGGAGCCGTTGAGCACACAGATTTTGGGGTGCTCTGGCAGGGAGCACTCAAAACTGGGGCATCTACTTTAGCCTGGCACTGGTCTTTTCTGGGATTTGGAAGAAAAAACCAAGCCTCCTCAGCCCCAAGAGTTGAGTAGTGGAAGGCATATTTCACATTTCCAATTATGACACAGTCTGGTCTGTGTGGAAGTAGGAGCCTGTTGACTTTAACAGCCCAGCTGTTCCTGCCTTCAGGACAACAGTCGAAACATCTTCCGAACAGAGGGGTGAACAGTCTGAAGTTCTAATGGGAGCCCTCCAGGACGTCAAAGAGGAGCCGTGTATTATGCTAATGTGGCTCTGGGGACCTCTGTGTTCCCCGCCTGCACGACACAGATGGGAACTACTAAGCCTCACTATGTCAGGGGCGATGTCTTAAATGTCACTCTTCTTTGATAGGAATAAGAAACGTCCCCTTGTTTTTTTGAGACAGAATCTTGTGCCATAGCTAAGACTGACCTGGAATTCACTCTTGTAGCCCAGTCAGATCTGAAACCTTAAGCAATCTTCCTGCCTCAACTTCTAGAGTGCTGGGATTACAGGCTTGAGTCACCCATACCTGGCATCCTTTGTCTTCTGATGTCTTCTGGCCTACATTATAGAAATGTCATTTATCCCAGCTTCCCACTACTTATTTGATATCACCTTTCAGCCTCTCATTCTTATGAGGATATAGGCGTTTCAAATGCAATAACCTCATTTCTTTCTGATCGTCATAAACTCACTTAGCCTGCTTTCCCCAGCCCTTCAGTATTTGTCTCTCTCAGCCCGTGATTTCTGGTTCGGGGCTCCCCATCTCTAATGGGAAGAGACAAGGTCTCTCCAACAACTAGGGTTTTATTTTTAATTAAGTAATTCATTTTTTATGTGAGTGTATGTCTGGTGTATGTCCTATGTGTGAGTGTGTTTGTGTGTGTCTATTTCTGTGTATGTGTGTAGGGTATCTCTCTCTCTGTATGTGTGTAAGATATGTCTCTGTGTGTATATTTGTGTGTGTATAGGGTATGTCTCTTTTTCTCTATCTCTGTGTTTGTGTGTAGAGTCTCTCTCTCTCTCTCTCTCTCTCTCTCAGTCTATGTGTGTGTTTATGTATGTGTAGGGTATGTCTCTCTGTGTGTGTGTGTGTGCGTGTGTGCATGTGTCCATAGGGTGTGTCTGTGCATGAGGTTAGAGGTGGGTTTCTGTTCTCATACGTTATCTTCTTCCTTTGAGACACGGTCTCTCACTGACCATGGGGTTTGTCTGGTAGCTAACACATCCTGGAGAGTGAGATGTCCTCTTGTCTCTGTACTCCTTGCCCAGCACCAGGGTTAAAGGCACACCTGGCACAGCCTTTAAAAGAAGATTTATTTTTTATTTTATGTGTTTTGCCTGCATGTCTGTGCCATATGTGTACAGTGTCTGCAGAGGCTGGAAGAGTATGTCAGATCCTTTGGAACTGGAGTTACAGAGGTTTGTTAGTCACCATGTGAGGACTGGGAACTGCCATATGAGGACCAACCAGGTTCTCTGCAAAAGCAACAAGTGCTTTTAACCACGACATCATTCCTCCAACCCCATACCCTGGTGTTTACTTGGGCTTTGGAAGTCTGACCTCAGGCCCTCATGCTTGTGAAGCAAGTGCTCTGACCCTGACCCACTAAGCTCCCTCCCCAGCCCCCCCCCCCCCAGTTAAAGCTGTGGCTTCAGAACCTGCTTTTGGCTCTTGAGTTTCTAGCTTCTCATCCCATTTCAATGCCCGCCTTCTCTTCCTGCCCACCTTTCAAATTCTGTTACCAATGTGCAGCATCTGGGAGACAGTTTCACAGAGTTAATGGCCAATAGTGGAAAAATATAGAAAACACAATGAATCCTGCTTTTTAAACTACAATGTGGTTAGAGATGGCTTGAGCCCCATGCCTTTCCTGATTAACGGCCGGTGGCACTGTACTCACTTCCTGCTGAGAGTCCCACTGTCAGTTAAACCTCCCACACACATTTGCTTGATGCTCCACAATGAGCATCAAGCTCATTATGCTCAGTCAGTATGATTCCCCTATAGTTATACCAAAGTTTTATGAAATGAAAGCTATCCTCTTCAAAATCGCTAACCTGTAAACCCTTTACCCATGCCAGTTATGTGTTTGGGTGTGGCAAAGAAGGGCTCTCCACCAAGACGCCATATGTTCCTGCTCATAAACAAATATTACAGAAGAGCCAATATTTTAGCCTCCTAATTATATTGTGAGATAAATTCTTATATTTGGATGTGGCTTTAAAAAGTTATCAAAAAAAGAAAAAAGAAAGAAGGAAAGAGAGAGAGAAAGCAAGATATGGTCATCCCATAGGCCCCCATTTTTTGCTTTACATTAGTCTCATTACAATGACTAGTTCTTCATTCCCAATGTTACCACGAGGTAAACACCAATCAAATTTTAGTATCAGCATTTAGCTTGCACCAGACCACAGTTTGTCTTTCAGCTGTCATGCTCATCTTGACCTTAAACAGTACCTACTTGCTGTACTCTAAGAATTCCTAATTATTTCACATGCAGGGATGAAACTATGCCATGATCAAAGGTATCTAAGGAACTAACTGCAGGCTCTAGATCGATTCCCCAAGAGCTCACAAGCATTCTGCGTGATGGGCACACCACTAGAATAGACTGTGCCCTGAGATGTCCACTTAGACGAAATGTTATTAGGTTGGGTCAGGTGACACCTCCCTTGCCTGTAGATAGACCTGTTTGGAAGGCTGCTCTCTGGAATAACATTGGTGCTCTTTCTTTATCCCCTCCTCCATATCAAAGGCCAAGAATAATTGAATTATGGACAGCAGGAGTGAGAAGCTCAGTTCTCCAGGCTCTACTCTAAGATTTTCTGGCTTGCAAATCTCTCAGCCTGAACATTGGGAAGGTCTATGGGACTGAGTCTGAATAACTGGGTGATTAAGTATTAGCAAGATCCCTTGTCCGCAGATTTAAAAACCTCATGATCACTAATATTGGTGGTCTTTTCAATTCTGTCTGTATGACTCCTGAGCACCTCTCTCACTTGGTTTTAGTCTCCGTGTGAAGCAGGAAAGGTGTTATTTATCATGGCTCTAAAACCCCATCAACTATTTTTACTTTGCTGTGTAAATTTCTTTTGCCTTTATACGAGACCAGCTTCATTGCTTTCTAGTTATGCCTGATACAGTAAAAAGTAAGGAGTCATGAGAGGAGAAATCCTTCTTGGTCCTATCCTTTTACTTAATTAACTTTAAAAATTCCTCTAGAAAATATCGGGGAAAGGTAGCAGGCCCAGCTTGTAGAATTAGATGTGAGCAACTCTACCTGCCTTGTGCAGAAGAGGGTGATGTTTTTCTAGAATTGAAATGAGAACCAAACTACTTTGTTATATTTTAAATATTATCTCCCTGGTCTGTTTGTCTGTCTGTCTGTCTGTCTGTCTCTCTGTGAGAGAGAGAGAGAAAGAGAGAGAGAGAGAGAGAGAGAGAGAGAGAGAGAGAGAGAGAGAATTCACTGCACTGATTTACACTACTGAGTTTTATGGATTCCCCTGACTTCTATTTTCCCAGAGCTGGGACTGCAGGCAGACACCATTGCACCTGACTTTTCTGTGGGTTCTAGGAATTGAACTCAGGTTATCATGCTTGTACAGTAAGCATTTCACAGGCTGAGCCCTCTTTTTATGTTTTAAGCATGTAAAGGGTGGGATGTATTGTCCTAATGAATAGATCTTCTTATGTGATCATTACTTGCTGTCTTTGTCTCCTCACAGGGCTGGGCTTGGTGAAAATCTTCAGAACTTTGCAGAAAGGTGGAAGGATTAGAGGGCCAACCCCATGCATAGCTGAGCTCTGGGATGGTCTGCTTGTCTCCCTGGTCTCTGTGAGTTCTTCTGAGCCTGCAAGAAGAAAACACTCAGTTAACTTGTCTTTGTGGATAGGGCAGGGAGAACAAGACCCTCAGTTCAGGATGGGCACTGACCCCTGTTCTCCCTCTGCTGCGATGTTTGTGTAAGTTGCACTGGGCTTTGCTGATTCTTTTTGCAGATTTTTGCAGCTGAGCCTCTGGATCCCATAGACACACAGAGCAGAAGGTTCTGCCAGTTCCCCCCACAGAGTCCCAGGTGCTTCTGTCAAGTATCAGGATACTCTCAGTGGCTTCAGCATCTTTCAGCCCTTTTAGCTAGGGCTGATCTGAATGAAGTATAGTGCAGCCCAGAACCATTTTAACCTGACATTGGTCTGTTAATCAGGCTTCTTGCTTCGATGGGCTTGAAAGTTCCTTCTTACCCAGCCCTAACTAATCTCCACTTGGACTTTCTATAACTAGCATTATAGTTTTGCTTTTCTGGCCTTTTCTTTCTCTAGTAATTGGGCTTGGTTTGTGTCTCATCATTTTCTGATTTCCTTCCTCATTGTTTCTCTGGATCTCATGTGTCATAGACCTGAATTTTAGTCCTGCTCATTTGCTTGTAGATTTAGTCTAAGGTCAGCTGTCTCTTCTAGATGATAGAATTCCAATGGAGGTTTCAACATCCAGCATGACAGAACTTGGGAGCTGACCTGGGGGGACATGTGCATGAGTAATCAGTATTCCATTTGTAGGATCTTGCCTGGGTTTAAGAGGCTGTATCCTGTGACCATATATCTGGAAGAGGTTTGGTGACAATGGTTTTCAAACACCCCAGAGTGTTTCCAGAATTTCTGTATTCTTTCTTGAAGTTCACACGTACTTTGCAAAGCAAAATTACTTTTACTTTTATTTTGAGGACAGAGTGATAAACCATGAAACAGGATGATCAGAAAAAGAAGTGAGATTGTCAAAGAAAATGGAGACAGAATTCCGTAAGGTTCTTTTTTGTTCTTGTATGTGTCCCATGCAAAAATCAGGCCGAAGGAAGCTTAGACTGGGAAAGGGATTTTAATAGTCGGAAGGCATGCCCCTTGATGTTTTAGATTCTCCCTCTTCACATGGTAAAGCCAGACCCATTGGTCTGGGGCTTTAATTTCTGTTTCTAGGCCACAGACAGAAATCCAGAGTTTCATAACTGTAAGAAAATTAGAAGAGAGTTGAACTAAAAATGTTCCCTTTTCCTATACTAGGCTACCAGGGACAGACACATCAGCACAGTGAGTCAGAGGGGACTGTGGGCCATTGGTGGCAGATGTGGGACCAGGTAGATATGGAAACAGTTAGCTGAGGACTGCTCTGTCACTCAGTTCTCAGTGCCTGTGGGGGATATAGGGGAGGGTGAAATGAGGTCTCACTATTGTGCTTTCGAGGTGATGCTAATGAAGATGCTGAATTAAAGCCTGAAAGGAGAGCGTGGGAAATTTGTTAAAGTTTGGCACAGTACTCTGAACTGTCAAGTTTAGGTCAGCTGGTTGAGAAAAACTGAAGACTCCGTATGTTCACGAGATGCCTCTTCACTTTGCAATATAAGGAGCGTAAGTTATGTATTTAAAATAGTATCCTAAAACCTCACAGAAGCAGTTATGAAATATTTTGTTTTACTGGCAATGGGACAAAAAATAATTGGGCATTAAATCAAGGAAATGGGGAAAAGAGAGCCACAAATCAAGGAAAATGGTTGAAAATTAGGTCTTAGTGGAGAGAAATGTGTACATATGAGCTGCCTGGTGTTTCACAGAGAGAAATACAGTTCTGAAAAGAAAATCCCCCCTTTAACCCTTTATAGTCAAGTCAAGCTTAGAATGCTGGGGTCTGGGGAGACCGCTCGCTGGTTACTGGATTGTTCCTGCTTTATGAGAATAGAGAGCAGGGGTTCGGCTGTGGCCTCGGTTCTAGATAACAGTTGTTTGAGGTCCATGCTGTCACTCTGTTCCTGGGATTGGCATCTCATTCTCCTTCCTCTGATTTGGCGGAGAGTGACTCCTGACTGATGACAGAGTCTACCCATGGAGGAAGGACACAAAAGCAGTCTCCGGAGGGCACTAGGACCTTGCTGACAGCCACCTGGTTTCACTAAATCACGCAGAAAGCCTGTCTTATTATCTGTCTACTGGATACATAATTCCCATAAATTATAAATTAAAAAATAAATAATAAACACCTTTTTAATTGCCTATCCTCTTTTCCTCCTGTCAATTAAAGTGAACTTGCAAAGCTGCTGAACACAGAGAAGCTACGTAGACATCAACTCTTGTTAGATGTGGTACAAACTGCTACACTGATTTTTCCCATAGCTTCGAGGATTAATCACAGATAATCATCACAAAAGAATCACACCCATATAAATAATATAAAAATAGCAAAATGCCCAAAGTGGAACCACAGAGAATGAAGAAAACCACTTAAAAATGAATAGCATTGTGTTGTTGCTGCAGGAGTTAGAGGGGAGGGAAGAGCGGGCTCTCTACTTGACAGAGCACAGATCATCTCTGATTAGAAGTTTAGGACCAGAGATAGAAGAAGTGTCGGGCTGTGGATGTAGGTGACCTTTTAATACCTTGCCTTCACTAGTATTATTATTTTATGAACGTGGACTTTAACTCATGTTGCCTCTATATAGCTTAGGCATTAAGTCTTAAAGAGGAAGAGCACATAACCTAGAACAGTGCCTGAGAAACGCCCCCAAAGGTCCAACTCAAGTTCTACTTATACAAAAGGAAGGATTGTTTCAGTGAAGGTCTAACTGAAAATCGAGAATTTGTCTGCTCAGCTAATGTGAAAATCCATTCGCTCCAGTGAGGTAGGCCAGATTTGAGGCGGTGAGAGAGGATAACCATTTCCCCTGCCTTGAGATCTCTCATGTCTTGTGTCATTCATGGAGCACAGGATGTACTTACACTAAGACCACTAGGAAGGTCGCTATAGAAACATCGGTGAGTGATGAACCAGGGGCAGGATATGGCAAGTAAACAGTCATGTGATGGACTGTGCTGTGACCATGCGTGGTATGGAGTGATAACACAATGCACTGGAAGGGAGAGGGAATCAGGGTGTGCTAATCCCTGGTCATGGCTCATTAGTGAGTCTCTAGCACCCGTGATGAAGGATAAGACAATCTCTGATGCTGGGAAGCAGAATAAGCCACACTATACTGAAGCCCCATCTTATCCTGCCAAAAACCCTCATGAAATGCTATTGAAGGGCTGCATTTGCTCTCTTATCGTGGATGAGCCCTCCCTACTTGCTGAAATCACTTGCATGCCTGGCAGGGAACTTTTCACATACTCTAGAGTTATGTTTCCTAGGCTATGGGGAGGGGGGACTCTGTACCATACACAAGGTTTTTCTTTTGAACTCTGTTCATAAGTGATGCATAATGAACAGGACTGTGTGCACAGGTTGAAATAAGAAAAGGTGTTTGTCTTTCTGCTTTGACTTCAGGGTTGTATGAATGGTAGGGTCTAGGCCAAAGGCCTACTGTGTGTGGGGACCAGAAGTACTTCACACACCTACCTCACCATGCTTAGAACTAAGTACTTAGACTAAAGCTCACAGGGGCTGGTTTGAATCTTAGTGTGTCAGTATCTGAGGCTATTATTCCTAGTTCTCCTGGGTAGAGGAAAATAGAGTGGAGTTTGAGTGAGATCTCAGTAGACTAAACATACTGAGGCCTGAAGTGCTCAGGATCAGAGATGGCAAGCGTGTATCTTCCCAAGTTGAGCTCACAGCACTCTGGAATCCGTGTGTTTCAAAGACAGTTGAAAGACTCATTTAAAAAGGAGAAAGCTTCCTTCTGTTCTCTACACTCAGAAGCAGCCTTTTCTGTATGCACATAGGAGCCTTGCCTGAAGTCTCCTTGGAGAATCCCACCCTACCGCCTGCTGTGCCCACTAGGGCTGAGCCCCAGGGCACCCCCAGAGTGCCCTGCGATCACCCACAGTGGGCATCCCCAGCTGTTCTGCATACTGCTTTTCATTTTAACCTTCAGATAGCTCTTCTCTTCCTCCTTCAACTCTCCTAGTTTGTTGTGTGTGGAATTGTGTGGTTGTCAGTCTTGAAGATGGCAGGACGAGGTGTCTGTGGGCTAATGAACAGCTGCAGGAAGATAATTAATGCTCCGCACCTTCCTTGCAGCCTTTACCACCTCACCACGCACAGCCAGCAACATCTGTGCTTCCCAGAAGCCAAGCTGTAAAACACCCTTCCTTGCTCTTCACAAAACAACTGTGAGACGTTCTGGCACCCATGTTAAGGGCAAAACTTACAAAACGCTACAAAAGATGAGCTGCCTATTCCCAAGCTACGGATGTGGGTTTCTCCCTTGACACAAGATCTCAAGAGCACTAGGCTGGCAATAGAGGTAGTTGTCTGCAGATGGGAAGGTGAGCGTAGGTGGGGAAAGTCAAGCGTGGAGGGATCTGCAAAGGTGCTCCCAGGCTTTTCTTTTTCGGGGGAGCTTTCTGAATCTGCAGGCTTTGAACCAGTTCAGAATTACTTTGACAGTCCCCGGAGGGGCAGGCAGAATTCTCTTAGATTTCCCAGTACCTCATCTAGGTACAGTATTCAAAAGAATATACCAAGTAGCACAGATTCTGTGCAGTGGGGACACTGGTGGCATGCACTTGGTATAGTTCTAGTGTGGATGAGCTGAACAGCAGACCTGGTATCATCCACGATCCTTCGTCAACCTTGGACTTAATACGTTTAGAGTACCTACTTTATGCCAGAAATAGGTCTATGTGCTTTTGATAATTTTTGCACAGGAAGGGCTTTCTTCACTGTAACAAAATACTCAGGACTGGGGGACTAATAAGATCTAAGGTCCCCATCCCCATGGTTCTGGAGGAAGTGGGTTTCAAGGTGGAGGGTTGCATGCTTCCACTTAACTCAGAGCGAGGAGGCAAGTGGGTACCTGAAAAAGAGAAGGAACAGGAGAAGGGGTTTCAGTGTGTAACCACCTGTGAGAATTAGGATTCCTTTCCTGGAGTAAGGCATTAATTAATCCTGCCTAACAATCTACCTTTTAAATGTTCCACCTCTCAATGCAGCTGCAACAGACAATGGAATTGCAGCTTGGGTTTCTATTTTTTCCTCCCCCAACATAATTTTTTTTAATTAATTACTTGGTAAATACATACAGAGCACCCTGATCACACTCACTTCCTATTCATCCTGGGTACCCCCCCCCCCAAAAAAAAGGAGGGGAAAAAAGATAAGAGAAGAAGAAAAAATCCTACTAAGTCCAATTTGCCTTGTCCACATACTCATTGGAGCATGGTCAAACTCCCAATGGCCAGCCCCTTAAAGAAAGTGAGGGCTCTTCCCACCCCTCAGAAGAAGCCATGAACTGTGAAGAGCTACACTTCAGCATTTTAATCACAGTTTTAATGGACCCTCTTCAATAACTTCACGTTTGGACTGCTTCTTTCTTTTTGGGTGAAAGAAGTTGTCACGGAAGCCGTCCATGTCTCTAATTCTCAAGTATGAGTCTGCAGTCATTGATACCACTGCAAAAGAAGCTTCCCTGCTCCTAGCACAGATGGATCATGGACATCAACATGGTTTTCCCATGGCAGCGACAGGGTGAGGTGGCTCACCCTGCTTGGCCATGGCACGTTCCTTTGTCCTCAGTGGCCGTGCTTCCGCATCTGTGGTGGCGGCTGTAGTGCCACACTATGGCGGTCTCTAGAACTGCTTCTCTTCACTACATATGCTGCTCTGCTCAGCAATATCCCTCCTCTTTCCCAGGGTTCCCAATCCCCCCATCCCCTCCCCAGTTTATGTTTCTGACCAGATACACCCTAACAAAGAGTAGAACTAAAGTTGCTTTAATAATCATGTTAATAGTTTTCTGAGTTGAAAATCTTACTTTGTAGATACCAGACTTTAGCCCTACCAGCATTTACAAGAATTCAGTCTCTTTTAAGTCTTGTGTACCCCACCCTATCACTCGGATATTTCTGGGCATTTACAGGGGCTGTATAACCAGTGACCGAGAATGATCCTTTCGAATGTATGCATCAGTCCCAGCATCCTGATGTCCTACAGGCCCTTGAGGGAGGTTGCCAGTCACCTAGCATCACCACACTGATACTGTGTGCTAGGTTGCACCATGTCCCGTGTCCTGATGTAGTATTGCTATGCCTTGGAGCACCACAAATAGCCCCATGGAATAGTCTCTTCTATTTGTGCTCCTATGTCAAATAGGCAAAGCTCAACTGGAGAATCTTATGTCTAGAATCTCCCCTGTTTCCTGATGTCTACTCTACTGCTAGTTTTCCAACCTGCACTTCCAAATTAGCCACTTTAGGATACTCTCGAAAATCATCTTCCATACAACTAAGTATCTGGCAGGTATGAGGTATGAATGTCACAGGTTCCATCCAGGCTGGATGAGACCACTCAGCATCAAGTAATTAAACTGATGTCAAGTCTCAGATTGCCTTGCTGTTTGTCAGGGTTAGGCAGAAAATAATGTTTCCCTATGCAAATGTGGTCCAAATAAGTTTGAAAAGGGTCAGGAAAAGGCTCACTAAAACCATCTTTACAACCACCTTTGCCCAGAAGAATACTTAGTCCTGCTGGGGTTGTGCTAGTCAAAGGAACAAGACACTGAACTCATGATGAGGCTTGAGTATGTGAGGGACAGGAACACAGCCAAGGCTTTTGCCATGCAGAGAGAACTGTGCTTCCTCAGAAATGGAAATCAGGTCTTAAAACTCAGCTCCATGGCCAGGTGGTGTTGGTGGCAGGGGGAGGCAGAGGAAGGCAGGTCTCTGTGAGTTCGAGGCCAGCCAGGTCTATATAGATCAAGTTCCAGGACAATCAGGGCTGTTACACAGAGAAACCCTATCTTGAAACAAACAAACAAACAAACAAACTCAGCCAGCCAGCCAACTAACCAACCAACCAACCACCAACCAACCAACCAACCAACCAACCACCAACCAACCAAACACCCCTTAGCTTCATTTTAGCCCCAACAGAACCACAGAGGAAGTTCTCAAGGAAGTGCCAAGCAGGCACTTTGCTGATTTGTCACCAGTTCTGCAGAGAGGAGGCCCAGCACAGGGTCATCAGAGGCTACTGCCTCTCTAGAGTGTCTTTAGTTCTCACTGAATCCTTTTTTAAACCCCCATAAATCCCTAAATTAAAAACAATTCTTCAAATATTGCCAAAAATATAGATATCTGGCCGTAATTGATATCTTACCTCACACAATTTAGTCGCTGATAACTAGAGATGGCAAAATGATTACCTCTTAAAGAGGTTTAATTACTTTTAAATGTTCCAAGTCGATTCCTTTTATTATCTAATTTTATAATCTTCCTTCTTTTCTTCCTCCATGTGTGGATTCTATTCAACCTTGAGCCTGACAAACTCCTTGTAATAACTGGCTTAAAAATGGTGTGAAAGTAGGTTTTGTCCCTTAAGTCACTCCCAGTATATGCAGGGGTGGACAGGTATGTAACACAGGACCATTTTGGATAGAAATGCTGTAGATGCAATATGATTCTACAGAAAGAGCTCTGCATGAACTCATCAGGGGTCAGCAAGGGATGGGACTAGGAAAGGATTCCAAGTAGAGGTGGTTCTAGAATTGTGTCTTGAACACATAGTAAGTGCTGATTAGCTAAACAGAATCCCTGGAGAGAATGACCTGGCAAATCAATCAATCAATCAATCAATCAATCAATCAAATTAATAGAATGCTTGAGGATCAAAGCATATATGAAGAACTGTTATTCAGAGAGTAATCAGGGCTAAATTGTTAGACTTGGAGAGAAGCTAGATCACTGAGAACCTTGTAGGCTAAGAAAATTAATTCCAAGGAGACCATAGTTCACTCCAAAGGTAATGGAAGCCACTGGTAGATGTTAGCCCTGGACACAGGTTGCTTTTCAGAAGGCTCACCTGAGCTTCAAGACAAACACAAGCTGTGTCTTTCAGTATTAGACCTGAGGATCTCACATGAGTATCTGTGTGTCCTCACAACTTTCCAAAGAAAGGCCCATGCTCTGGGGTCCCTTAATGGGCTCTCATAGGATATGACCTGAGAGCCTTCCACTGAGCAGCTCTCACTGTGTCCGCAATAGACTTCATTCTGGAGAGCTTTGGATATGGCTGTTCTGGAAGAAGTGAATGATGAGAGAATAAAGCTGAGAGCTATTTTTTGGGCTTTGTAGAAGACAATATGTGGATGTGGGTCAATGTCATCACTGGAGTGAGATCTCATGGTTGCTGTTTGGCTTAAGGTAACAGCACTAGCTGGTCAAGTAGCACTGCTCTCAGCCTTGTGAATTTCAAGAGTTTTTTTTTCCCCATCTAGCACACCATTATTAAGAGGGAGGTAATACTTTTTCCACACTATTATTTTTGAAAATGTGATGTATTCCTCTATTGCACTACCTGCCCAGAAGATGTTTTTCTAAAGTCAGGTAGAAGAAAACTTTACACTGGCTGCTGAGAAGTGGATGTCCGATATTCACAATGCAATTACTATGACAAGTATTTCTAATTGCCATTTCCCTTTCTTTGAGCCCTCTTTCTCTTCGACATTTCGAATTTCTGGTAATCTTGGGTTATTATCACACTGAGCTGCTAACCTGAGTCTTGACACTCCTCATGGAGACCTGTGTCAGAAATAATTACAGAGGAAGTAAGGTGATTCTTTCTTCATTATTAGCAGTTGCTGGTGTTGGTATCTAGCATTGATTAGCAATTTGGAACAACACGGTCTACAGGCAGGAGTTCCCCATGAGTCCTGGAGGACCACTCACATTGTTCTCCATTGCCTTGTTTCCCGTTGCCCCTTTGTTTGTCTGTGTGTTTGGAAAAAGGTTCCCTTTACATTTCAGTGATTTATTTACTTCTAATGTTATTTTCTCCTCTCTTTCATTTTTGTTCCAAACCATTTGCAGGTTCTGGAGATGAAGTAGCAAGAACTCACCTTTCTTGGAATTGGCTGTTTTGTGTGGTTGTGGGACTTCTGAGAGCCGAGATAGGACCATTTAGCATCCACTGACACTGACCATCTTTGAACAGCAACAACAAAAATGGTAGAGGAGGAAGGCTACCATTTCCAAAAATGCTTGCTTTCAATATACTCCACCTGTGCTTGGCTAAGGAGTGGGGAGTGGAGTGTATAGCCACAGTTCTGGAAAGGCCTGCTCAGAGTCACTTCTGCATGCTCTGAAGGCACACACTCTGCTCAGCAGCATTCTATAGAAAGAATACAATGTTGCAGAATGTGGCAGTCACCATTATATATAGAGAATACAATGTTGCAGATTGTGGTAGGTTTATTGCATGGATTTTAGGGTTTTAAATTTCTATGTGAAATTCACTGTTTTATAGTTGAAGAAATGGAAAGGCTGAGATGTAGAGTCAGAAACACAGCCAGTATCCTCAGGTTCTCAGGCCAGGTCTTCCTTGTCACCCCGTGTTTCTGTTACTTGCTTAGTAATCTTCACAGACATCTAGAAGGAAGCCCTTTGAATTATCGATGCCTTCCTGTCACCTACCTGTGTTAGCGTCAGTTGTCCTGTATTTTTAGGTTGACTGTATAGTTCATACCCTTCAAGCCATTGCCATTTTTTCCTCCCTATGGACTTTGTGTCTTTTCATCCTCATTAGCACTTTGACCAGAAAGGAAGTGTAATCAGAAAGGAAATTTAGACTACACATTTTTTTCCCCTCCTTATTAGCAGCTAAAAAAAAAAAAAAAAAAAAAAAAAAAGACAGTGAAGCTGACTTTTAGCTACAATGGGATTTTTTTTTTTTTTTTTTTGATGATAGTCATGGATATAAATGAACCAAGTTACCTCTCCTGCTGATGCCATGGATAAATTTATCAATTATCTGAGCTTCTGGGGCCTGTGGTCACTGAGACCCCTGCCCTCCCAGCCAGCCACTGCAGCTCCCTTGGCTTGTGACTCTCCCCACTTGCTCCCTGCGACTGATCCTGCACGGAATGCTCTTCATTTCCCATTAGAGGCAGAGAGGGGACCTGGGTTTGTGAAAAATGGTGGCCCTGAGCTGACCTGGACTGGAAAAACACAAAGTTAGAAATCAGAACACATGAGCTGCTTCCCTTCATTTGTGCTATATTATCAGACAGCTCTCTAGTTGCGTTCCATGTTCCTTACAGAGCTCAAGGTTGCCTGGACTCCTTGGGGTTTCTTGGCTGCTTGTTATTGATACACCACTCAGCCAGGGCTGGGCTGGTGTTGGCAGAGGTGGCCTTGTAGCCAGGCTGCTGTTAACCTTGTCAAGTAGGCCTCCTTTCAGCTTTTGATCTTGAGGGCAACAGCGGAATACAGTTCTAAGATCCCTGTGTTCCTTTGTCCTGCTTAACTTAAGCCATCTGCTTAGTCGATCACAGACCCAGGGCACATCCTTCCATTGGTTGTCACCCCAAGGCTTTCTCCTGTGACCTTACTTCTAGTGACCGAGTGTAGTCTGAATTTTGATGGTGCATGTGATAGCCACTTGAGAACTGAATGGCATCAATTTTCTTATCTAGATAAGCACAGGACTTTTCTAAATGGTATCTATGGTCCCTTTGTCCACTAATATTTATTCTATAAATTCTATAAATATTTGTCTTGGGAAATTCCTCTATAGTTTTATGGAACCAAAATGGCGGAAAACTAGGTAACTTGTATAGATGTTAGTGATTGATTTCACTTAAGGAATAAACAAGACAAAGTCTTAGGCTAGGTTGGTCTCAGATTTGTATGCAGCCCAGGCTGGCCTTGAAATGCTTCCTCTACCTCTCAAGTTGTGAGATGACATGTGCGAACCACCAGGCTGGACTAAGATTTCAAAATTTAGATTCCATCCTCTCTCCTCCTGGGACCTTTGGAAACCCTCTGTAAACAGTTGCTCAAGACTGGAGTCACAAGGAATACTTAAGCTATACTGTGTGAAGAACTGGCATGTTATAGGTGGAAACTCTCCAAGAAGTCCAAAGCCTACCCACTCGTATTTTAAGATTTCTCTGATGTAACTAACCAAAAGCAGTTTGTTTAGCCTCAGGAGTTCAGGGCAATGTTCTCTGAAAGTTTATGATTGTGCTTTTCACTCTGTGTGCTTAGACTTAACAATCTTCATTCTTTTGTAGTTAAAAAAAAAAGTTTAGTGGCATGCTTGAAAGGTTTTGCTAATTTTAAAATGACATTTTCCTAAATAAGAGCACACTGGGGCATTGTCTCTCAAAGAGGAGATGCACTAGATCAGCACTGGACGCTCTCTGCCTGAGTTCATGCTCTGTCTTCATCAGATCATTAACACAGGAAGGCAGGACTCTGTTCCTACTGTCCAGAGTAGTACCTGAACAGATCACCAGGGCCTGAGATAATATATATCAATGTATGGAATAATAAATGAAATCATAAAAGTGAACAGGTGGGTGTCTTGGATACCTTGCTTAACTTCTCAATATTTTACTTCATTAACTCAGAAAATGTGGGATTAGTTGCTAGGTAAGATGCAAGAGAGAAGTGTCCATTTTTTTTTTTTTTAAAAAGGAGCAGCTAGTGTAAGAGAACATCCCTGTAGGCTATGTGGTGAGACAGAGTAAGGAATGAGGCCACTGCAGCTACTCGATAGTATTTGTCATTCACAAGGATGTGGGGGAGTACTGGATCTACCCATTTCTGGAGCCCAAGAGTGACCTGGGAAACCCACCACAGTGGAGCTGCTTCAACCCCCCCCCCCCTTTTCATCCTGTCTTATTCTACATGGCTCTCCTCCACTCTGAACAGGTAGAATTAATTTTGCTGAAAAGGACCAAGCCTTCACTTCTTTGGAAACACTCTGCAAAAAAGTTGCCTGAGATTGGAATCCATAGCTCTGTAGTCACTAGGACTATTTAAGAAGCTCCTGTGAACACAGAGGGCCTTGGCATGGATAATGTAACCTTTGGGGTCTGATTGGCATCCCCAGCCTCCTGCCCCTCTCCTTCCACTCCAAAGGTATTCAAGTCTATTTGCTTTATCCTTTCTCCCACTTCCACTAAGATTGGGGACTGAATAGCATTTTAACAATCTGAGAACAAGAACATTTGGAAAGAGGGAGAAGAGAGGGGTAAGCTCATCACTAGATGGAGCTTTTATAGTTGAGCCTTAGGGAAGAGGAAAAGAAGAGAAAAGGTGTTGTCCTCTGGGAGGAAGGAGGGGAGGGAGATGCACTGAGGGCTGGGGGAGTCCAGGGCTCAGAGCCTGCTGACTATCTCTGGGCTCAGATATGGAATGCCTCAGAATGGGTCACCTGAAGCCAGTGCTTTCTCTGTTGGAGAAAGGCGTTGGGCAGGACCCTATGGTGAGTAATGAAGACTCTTCTCAGCGACATGGGACACTGTGCAGTGTAAATTCTCCCTCAGCTTTCCCCTGAAGCAACATCTAAGTTACTCAGCATCTCAGAGATCATAAATGGACTGGAAAAAAGAAGTTAACAAACAGGGCTTTCTTCAATTCTGCAAGACAGCCATGCCATATAAGCTTAACAAATATATTTTAAACTCTGCTGGGTTTCTGATTACAAAAGTCATGCTTGTTCATGGTAGAAAATAGAAAAACCATCTAGAAGAAAATAAAAATCACCCATAATTCTCTCAGTTTTTTTTTCAGAGATGATAACTGTAAACATTCTGGTGTGGGGTTTTGCAGTCCACATACATGTTTCTAATAAACAGGATTGCAATATCTGTGTTGCTTTGTAGCTTAATTTTTTAAAATGTACCAGTAATTTCTGAGTGTTTTTGTGTCCTTAGTGATTGGCATGGCCAAAGCATGTTGCATGAATACCACTCACTATTGGCTGGTTTACTATGCTACAGTGTTGCCAAGAGCCTGGGATGCATGCTCTTTGCCCCTAGGATGTCTCACCAAGGCTAATGTGTTGTCCTTACTCTTGGCCAGTCTCTTCAAGACCTTATGTGATGGTTTTGTGTTAATTGTCAACTTTACAGGATCTGGGGTCCTCTAGGAGACAAGTCACATATATGAGGGGTTATTTATCCTTTGGACATGACCAAGAGGGATATAAGAGCCATACTAAACTTGGGTGACACCATCCCTGGATAAGACCCCAATCTGGATACAAAGGAGAAATTAGGCTTAGTGCAGGCTCTCATTAATTTTTTTTGCAACAGACCAATTTCCCTGAAGATTCTGCCCCTGTGATCTCCCTACCATGATAGATTATAATCTGGGACTGTGAGCAAAATAACCCCCTCCTTCTCTAATTAAGTTACTTTGCCGGGGCATTTTATCATAACAACAGTGAAGTGACTAATATCCCTTGCTTACATGTGCATCTGACTCCCCAGCTTTTCATAGCTGTGTTTGTAACTCTTCCCACCTAGCATGCCATCATAGGAGCATCCTAGCATGTCTTGTCCCACCACTAACTCTTCCTCAATCATTGCTTTATGTATTTATGGGCATATTCCCTTAAACCGTAGCCCATGATCTATGACTCCTCTGCTCAAACACACTTAGTGTCTTTCCATTGTTTACCACGTTTAGTAAAAACATACCCAGAGGACCACTTTTCACATGACCTAACTTCTCATCCATGGGTACAAAATACAACCCTTTTCTTTCTGTCTTTCTGCAGAATAGAAATGATCATAGCATCTTCTAAGCCTTCTCTGGTTGTCTCTCCCCCTCCTCTCCCTTCCTCCTCCTCCTCCTATCCACTCCTTCTCCTCCTATCCCTCCCTCCTCCTTCTATCTCCATCCCCTCCTCTGTGGGAACAAACATGGTGCAGTGGAAAGAAGCCCCATGTGTCTGTCCTGGGCGCTTCGGCTCTGGGTGGGACAGGAGACATGCAGGAAGTGAAGTGACTGTGCGTCTTTCTACACAGTCTGATGGGCAGGTAGGGGCTGTGGGAAGCCTTTGTGGGCCCTGCCCATGGGTGAGGGAGGGGGCCATTCCCGGTCTGTGGGTTCTCTTGCCCAGGGCACTGAAGTTGCCACAGGGTGCTGTAGATGGACTAGCCTGAGTGCAGCTGGTGTTCCCACCAGGACCAGGTGGAAACAGCCCTCGGTGAGAGATTAGACTTGGCTCCTTAATCGAGGGCTGGATCCCTTGCTTCCCATGGTGGGTCCAGATGAAGAGCCAGTCCATAATTCTAAGACATTTATTTTCATCATGTGGAGAGTGGTGTGGATGGAATTGTACTCCTGCCTCTCCGGGAGAGGCGAGGCAGATATAGTAACTGGGAAGGGGTGTGGCTAAGGCTCTAGGTGTCTCATTAACATGGGAATGGCTTGGGGCTGTGTGGCCACGCCTCTACCTGGGGAAGGGTGGTACGTGACTGTGACTGGAGCCACAAGCCTCCCTGGAGCGTTGGCATAACGTTTTCCAGTCCCTTGCGGATTGTTCTGTTGGGTCTCCCAGAGTTTATGCCTGCGCTCAACCAGGTGCCAGACTGCCTGTCACAGATCACTGCCCCACACTCCTCCTCCTATCCCCTCCTCCTCCTCCTCCTCCTCTTCCTCCTCCTCCTCCTCCTCCTCCTCCTCCTCCTTCTCTCTGCATCTGCATTGACTCTCATTCTCTTTGTTTCTTATCTGAGTTACTACAGGGATCTTACCCAGGCTGTCTTCAGTGACATTTCATTTACGTTGTTCTGCAGACTGAATGATCACAAATGGAGAAAAAGACCATTATGCTTGTCTTAAAATATGGTTCCCTAGGGGATCTGGTAAATGGCCTAATTTCCAAGTGTAGCTTAAAGGCTTTTCCTGACTGGGCCTGCACCAAGTCCCCTTCCTTCCTTCCCCTTGATGTGGAACTTGAATCACACGAATGCTTTATTCTTCCTAATACTCCAAAGGCTACCGGTTCTGGTACAAGCTCCGCCCCCTTTCTCTTTCCCTGCTTTCCTTCTCTGAGAGTCTGCCCCCGACTCTGGGTTAATGGCTAATCTTGAGAATTTCTCAGCTGCTTCTCCTCCCCTTTATGCTGGCTTCAGTTGTATTGTATGATAATTGTTCTCTTCACTGTGAAATCAAGAGCCTTGAGGTGGTATTTCATTTGTCTTTCTATTTCCCCAATGCTCGATCCAGTGGTATAGCAGATTCACTCAATAATATTTTCTGTGTGTATCATGAATGAATAAGTAGCTCAATATTATGTAGTAATGTATCAACGATTCAGACCTTGAAAGAGGAGGGCAGGGCATGCTGATAGTCCCTTATGGGCAATAAAGGCTAAAGAAGTGTGATAAATAGTCAGTTGTATCTAACATTCAATTCCCATGATTGCTTTAAGTTTCCATTCTTCCGTACACAGCTTGGGGCTATTTGTAAGCCTCTTTCTCTGGATTTCTATAGCTAGGGTTTCTTTGGGTATCTGTGCATGTGTTGTAGCTGAGGTATGGTATTGTCACTCTGATGGTAGGCCCCTTATCTGGGAGCCTGAGTGGAGTTATGACAATCCTGGGACCTCTCTCACCATGGCCTGTGATCTAATAGTGCTGGCAATGGCGATGATGATGATGATGGTGGTGGTGGTGGTGATGATGATGATGATGTGGTGCCTATACAAAAGCAAGAAAAGAATTTTATTTGTCTTATCTTGTCTGGGAGGTGAACCATGTCTTTATCTCATAATGGTTACAAAGTACGTTCCTTGTCTTTGACAATTGTGATGCTTTTCTGGCATAAGTCACTCCACATTATTACAGTCACTCTCTAAGGCCCCCTGCTTTCACTCACATCTCACTCCATCAACCAGTCAGATCAGATGACCCTTTGCAATAAGGCCCTCTAGCAGCTTTCTGCTGTATATAGTGTTGGCATTCCTTCTAGGCTCTGCCCCATAGTTACCCGGCAACAGCCAGGCGTGCCTGACTCACTATAAAAGGGGCTTGCCCCCTCCTCACTCTCTTGCTCTTCCTCTCTTACCCTCTTCCCTCTCTGTCCATTCTCTCCCCATTACCTTCCCCCCTCTCTCTCCACATGTTCATCTCTCTCTCCACATGTTCATGGTCGGCCTCTACTCCTCTTCTCTCTCTCTCTCTCTCCTTTCTCTGCTTCTACCACCCCACAACTCCCCTCCACATACCCTAAATAAACCCTATTCCATACTATACAATCATATGGCTGGTCCCTCAGCATAGGCCTGCAGAGAACCCCCTTCCCCCACACCACACCATGTCTCATCAAACACATCTCTGGTTTCTTTTCCTTTTTTATAAAACACAACATACAGGTTGGAGTTTTTGCCTCTGTATGGCTTTGCTTGTACTTCAGACTCCAACACTCCCTTCTGCCCCTGCCTTACACTATCCCAGCTCTTTTCTTTCCTTTCTGTTCCTTTCTCTTTTTCTTCTTTGTTTCTTTGTTTCTTTCTTTCCCATTTCAGTTTCTTGAACACTCCAGTGTCTCCCTCACATCAGCACTATCTTTTATGCTATTCCTTCTGCCGGGAGTTCTCACCCTGGCTCTTTGCATGATTGATGGAGTCTCTTGCTTTACATCTAGGCTTGGAGGCCCTGACCACCTTCCCAGTAGTGTTTGCCCCTCTGTTCTGCTATTGCAGATTTTTCATTTCCTCCCTAGTGTTTTTCCACCAACTGTAATTATGAACTTACCTTCTAGCTTGTTTCTTATTGCTGATCTTCAATTCTAAGTTCGGGCACTCAATACCCTGGGCAAATTATGTAACCAACTTACATTCCAATGTCTGCTTTTGAACACAGAATCCATTCTGAGGATCAAATGACACTAATACGCATCATCACCATAAAGTGCCTAATGTTAAGTAAATTACCAGCAAATGTTAATGACTATTATGATTTGGTTTTCAAGAGTGTGGCCTATATGTGTTCTGTCTACTCATGGCTCTCATGACTGCCCATGTATCTCAAAAGCTAATTTTTTGTTGAGAACTATTGCTCTATGGCAGGTACTGTGCTCATTGGGTACTATGACATGGGTTAAGTTCCTTAGGTCTTCTAGCAGGATGGCATACAGAAGACCCAAATTGCCTAAGCTGTTCCAAAATAATTAACAGGGTAGCTAGGATCAGAACCCATGCTCTTACAGCTTTGGAGGCTTAGTGGGATGTTCCCTGAATATGCGATGAGAAGACTATTATTCATCATGTAGCTCAGCTTCCCAACACTTCTCCCCAAGAATATTCTCTTGATCAGTAACCAGGATGCTACCAGCTCTGTAGACCCAACTAGCACACCCGAAACCTTCATGTCACCTCACATACCGTCTTTAGACTGAGACACAGCTTCTCTGTTCCTGGAAGGAAAGAAGGAAACTAAGCCCCAGGCCAGGGTGGTCCTGGAGCACTGGAGGCAGAGGCCTCCCTCCCTTGTGCACTGAGTAGAGGCTTCAGAGAAATGCGCTGTGTGCATGCCTGCATCTGCTGCCTCCCGACTTCCCACTCCAAGGAATTCACTCTGGGCTAATTCTTCTTTTCTTTTCCTTGACAAAAGGCAAGAGCTGCACAGGGAGGAAAGCCTTTATTCTGAGAAGAATTTTTAAGTGCAGAGCCAGTCTTACTATTCCATTGATCAATTCACAGGGCCTGGCAGCTGGGCAGAGGCAATGCTTAACAGGGCCCAGGCTCTAAAACCCTAGTTTCTTTAGTGAGTTTTACCTTAGCCCCCAATGAGGGCTCAGAGCTGTTGAGGGAGGCACCGTGTGAGGCAGATGTCATCCAGGTCTGAAAGGCACCCGAAGAGATGCTGTGTAGAGCAGATTTCAGTCACACATGGGGCACAGTTCCATTTCCAGCCCTGTTTCTTCTTTTTAATGAAAAGAACATGTTTTGGGTACCTGATATTCTTTTTGAACCCTTCTGTAGGATGAGCCTCATGTCTGTGTCTTTGTTCTGTGTCATTCCACTAGATAAGTCACTGAGCACAAGGATACAGGATGTACATCTCTCAATGCCTCTCAAATACCATGGGCAAATCTTACCTGAGGACAGAGGGTGTGAAAATGGGTGCAGGATCAGGCAACACCATGTGAGATAGGAAATGTTTGCTGTCATGGCACTTACCTGAAGACTGGGTGGAAGGATGCAGCTTATTCCCCCAGTGCCGTGTCTTAGTCAGGGTTTCTATTTCTGCACAAACATCATGACCAAGAGGCAAGTTGGGGAGGAAGGTTGCTCCCATGCTGCTGTTCATCACCAAAGGAAGTCAGGACTGGAACTCAAGCAGTCAGGAAGCAGGAGCTGATACATGGGCTATGGAGGGATGTTACTTACTGGCTTGCTTCCCCTGGCTTGCTCAGCTTGCTTTCTTATAGAGCCCAAGACTACCAGCCCAAGGATGGCACTACCCACAAAGGGCCTTCCCCCCTTTGATCACTAATTGAGAAAATACCTTACAGCTGGATCTCATGGAGGCATTTCCTAAACTGAAACTCCTTTCTTTGTGATAACTCCAGCTTGTGTCAAGTTGACACACAAAACCAGCCAGTACAATTGACCCCTTGTCAGCCTGACACACAAACCACATTGCTGTTCATCACCAAAGGAAGTCAAGACAGGAACTCACACAGGGCAGGAACTTGGATGCAGGAGCTGATGCAAAGACCATGGTGGGGTGCTGCTTACTGATTGTTTTCTCTGGCTTGCTCAGCTTGCTTTCTTATAGAATCCAACACTACTAGCTCAGGGATGGCACCAACCACAATGGGCAACCCTCCCATCACTAGTTGAGAAAATGCCTTACCGCTGGGTCTCATGGAGGCATTTCCTCAAGGGAGGCTCCTTTCTCTGTGATAACTTCAGCTTGTGTCAAGTTAACACACAAAACCAGCCAGCACACCCCACCTCTCTCCTGGATCTCTTCCTGTCCCTACTCTGTGACCCAGGAACATGACATCTTTCTTGTCCTGAGGTCTCTTGGGAACATGATAAGGCTCCAGGGCAAGGATGGTGGGATGCCTTATTCCCTGTCTTCTTGCTATTGTTCTCCCACTCCCACAGGCCAAGGCCCTGCAGAGGCTACGGTTCTCCAGGCACACTTCTCTGAGGTTCCTCTTCCTTTCAGTCTGGGGTGGGAGGAGGCATGGCTGAACACTGCTTTTATCTCTTACCCCTTCTGGTTTAGCATAGGCAGGGCTTCTACCTGGTTTCTGATCTCTGTGAAATCACTTTCTGCAGCTTTGATGCAGTCCTCCTGGTGCTAGACAGACCCTGTTAATGGGCCCATGAATGGGTTCTGTACTGTTAGACCTTTAGTGTTGGAGCTATCTGCTTCCTGATAGAACCCTGACCAACAGACAACCTGATAGGGTAGGAGGCGGGATGGGGGGGGGGGGAGGATGATAAAGATGAAACAGAGACCCTAGAGGAAATTTAGGATCATATCCAGGTTGTATGTGCATTTTAAATCAGGCCATGTGAACACCATTAAATGGTTGTAGATATAACAAGGACTTGAGCACAGGTATGTGACATCAGTCCCCAGAGATCAGAGGATGCAGAAAGGAGGTGGTGGGAAGACAGAACATTAATGCAAGTGGAAACTTATTGGATCTGTGAACAGAAAACCTTTTGGAGTGGGTCCATGTCTCCAGGATCAGGAATGCTGGGAACATAAGATGCCTACAGTGGAGAGAATGGGACTGGAGAGTTAATACACAGGAGCCATCTGGGTTTACAGATAACAACGAGATTTCAGATGTGTTTTGTAGATATAATTTTATCATTTAGAAATGAGTGGGGGCAGCAGGACATATCATATGAAGCCATCTTGAGGAATAGAGGGCTAGTGGGTTCAGATAAGACAGGGTGAGGGGATAAGGAGTCTGTGTCACACCAGAGGGCAGCTCTGAGAGCAGAGAGGAGTGCCAGGGAGGGGAAGCCCAGAATAGCCTTCTAAAGACCTACTCTGTCTATTGAATCTTCCACACAATGGTAGGTACCTGGTTTTGAAAGGGATTAAACTGAAGCTAAATGCTTGCTGGTCAAAAAAAGACCCCCTGCGTGGTGCTGTAAGTCAAGCTGAAGAAAGTCACATCATATTCCATTTCCCTCAGTTCCAGTCCAATGAGCCTGGGATCATCCTACTGCCTAAACACAGATGCAGTGTGGGGGGTGATAGCCACAGGCCAGAAACCAGCAGCTGTCCATTTTTTGGCTTTTCATTACAGGTGTGGTCTACAGGGATTTGGCAGGGCCAAGAATAAACAAAAAGAACTCTTCGTGGGTCAGAAGTTGAATAACCTTATTTGTTCCTGCTCCTCCAGTGTGGCACACTTGGTTTCCTTTAAATAACGACCCATTTCCTTTCAATGCAGATTAACAGTGTGAATTTGATTGGTGGGCCATGTGGGGAACATGGAGAAGAGAGAACAAATGGGCTTTGATTCCCTAGTGGTTCTACCAGCTGGGGAGTTTCAAAGATTTCTTTTTAAATCTCAATTGAAGACAGAATAAAGAAAATGTTCTGTGATGAAAGCATGTCTGGAATGTAGAAAAGTGGCCAGGAAGGGATTCCTTCAGTGGGGCCAGAGAAGAGTCTCATTCTTTGGGGCAAGGGGTATTATGAAGATAGATGGTTACCTAGAACCACAGTATCTTGACACCTAGAGGGTTTCCCACCACGCTCTTCCATTTATCAAATAATCTGACCTACATATAAGTTGACTTTCAGCCAATGAGTGGGCAGTACCTCATTTTATCCCCTAAGGTAGAGGTTGCTGGTAGTTCCATTCTTATTGGTCCAAGGAGACTGAGAGAGGCCAGTTCTCCCATTTAGTGTCACACAGATGACAAACTTGGTTTTAAACTTGACTCTCACAGTCTTTCCACTGCCCTGTGATGTACGGTTGGGTGGTACTCTAACAGTTACTGTGTCTGAATTTAATCTATGCAGTGGGCTAGGTGCATCTCATAGGTTAGCTCAGGTAAATCTAATAGCAGTCCCCATTTTCCAGATGTGAAAACTTAGGATGCTCTCTACAGTCTTCTGGCTCTATCAAAGGAAAGAATGCAAGTTTAATATCAAGAATGTTACAGGATCACCTTAACCATAACACCAGGATGAGAAGAAACACAGTAACCTTCAGATCATGTGAGTGTGCACATGTCCTTATATGTACAGAGTGTGTATGTGCCAGGGCCCTTCAGTCCTGGTCCCACAGCATCTTTAACTGTTTGGCACATTCTCTACTTAGTTATATTCTTGAAAACTAGAGGCTTCATTTCTTACATGAAACTTACTATTCTCTACTTCAAACTGTGGCTCTTTCCATCCGAGCCAGTGCTACTACTTAGGCTTAACCCACACCTGCTGAATCTCTTCAGATTTGACCCAACTGGGGCTGGTTCAGCCAGTAAGTTGCTTGCTGTGAATGCATGTGTCTGAGTTCAGTTCTGAGCTCCCACCTAGAGATGGAGGAAAATCACTAAGCTCCTAAAACCTTGGTTCCAAGGTTTGGTGGCCAGCCTCTCTACCTGAATTGGTAAGATAGCTTCCATGAGAGACCCTGTCTCAAAAATAAGTTGGTGAGTGATTGAGAAAGACACCTGACATCAACATCTGGTTCTCTGTGTGTATGTAGCCTCACCCCTGATTATCAAGTCTTTGTTAACATTATGCATGGCCATCTAAGCCTTCCAATTTTTCCCCTCATTGTGCCTTGGGCTAGACTCTTGTTCAACTAGTCTTTAGCAATAAAGACAGTGTTTCTCTGTATAGCTCTGGCTGTCCTGGAACTCACTCTGTAGACCAGGCTGGCCTCGAACTCAGAAATACACCTGTCTCTGCCTCCCAAGTGCTGGGATTAAAGGCGTGCACCACCACTGCCTGGCAAGCAATAAATTTTTAATGATGTCTTTCTTCTTCTTCTTTTTTTTTTTAGTTATTTTTTCTACTTTATTTACATTTCAAATGTTTTCCCCTTTCCAGATCTCCCCTTTGGAACCTCCCTATTCCCTCCCCCCTAATGATGTCTTTCTAACATTTCATTTTCTGTTTCTACAGATTTTTTTTCTCATATTATTAAAAAACCTCCACAACTTACCTAGTTACTGTTCCTCTAAAACTTTCTTGGGTGTGATGAATAGGTATGGCCCCCATAGACTCATGTTTTTGAATGCTTGGCCCATGGGGAGTGGCACTATTAGGAGGTGTGGCTTTGTTGGAGTAGGTGTGTCCTTCCTAGAGGAAATGTGTCATCATGGGAGCTGGTTTTGAGGTCTTCTATGCTCAAGCTGTGCCCAGTATGGAAGACAGTCTTCTTCTGCTGCCTGCTCATCAAGATGTAGAACTCTTGGCTCTGTTTCCAGCACCAAGTCGGCCTATATGCTGCCTTGCTTCCTGCCATGATGATGATGAACTGAACCTCTGAAACTGTAAGCCAGCCCCTATAAAATATTTTCCTTTATTAAGTGTTGCTGTGGTCATAGTGTCTCTTTACAGCAATGAAACCCAAAGACAGAAGTTGGTATCAGGGACTGGGGCATTTCTGTGATAGGCCTGACCATTTTTTTGTTTGGAGGAATGTGGATTCTGGGATTTTGGAATAGAAAATCAGTTGAACACTTTAAGTGGGGCTTAATGGGCCATTTCAGGAGGAACATGGACGACATTGGTGCCATGGGTGATTTGAACTGTGGGAGCCTGGCTCAAGAAGGTTCAGAGGAGAAGAATTTTAGTATGTTGCTTAGAGATCATTCTTGTGATGTTTTGTTGAAGATTATGCCTGCTTTTTGCACTTGTCTGAAGAGTCTGACTGAGGCTAAGTTGAAGAGATTTAGAGTAATTGCATCGGCAAAGGAAATATTCAAACAGCCTAGTATAGATTCTGTTCTGTGGTTCACTCTTATGAAGAGTGTTTTGATGAAATGTAGCAAGCTTATAAAGGAAAAATAGAAAATGTATGGTTCAAAGATTAAAGGGGCACCAGGAAGTGGGATGGAGCTAAATCCTGTGCTCAAGGAGATAAACAGATTAAAGATATTAAATGGAACTAAGGGAGTGGTGACCTTGGGGCAAGATCCCACCCAACTAAGCTCCCATCTTATAAGAAAAAATTAAAGAAAAGCATAGGTCCAGGTGTGGTAGTACATGCCTAGCATTCAGGAGGCAGAGAGATGCAGATTTCTGAGTTTAAGGCCACCCTGGTCTACAGAGGAAGTTCTAGAACAACCACGCTTAGGTAGTGAAGTAAACCATTGGAAACAAATAGCATGTGAAGATGTAATTGAACAAGGGGGCTATATTCCAGCCCCAGCAAGCAGCATAATTGGCAGCTTTGACCTTGTGCTTCTGGCTTTCGAATCAACAATAGAAGAAAGGGATAATGGAGTCTCCCTTCATGTTAAGGTAAGTCACTGAGGCCAAGCTTGTGGCAGGGGTGTCCTCCGTGGAGGCCCAAAGAGGCCATTGTGTGAAGCTGTGAAGGTGAAGCATCAATTGCTTTGGAGACCCCAAGAGGTTAGAGATGCCAGAGCCATGGACTACCTGCTGAGGAAAGCTGGTAACAGGGAGTTGAGCCTGCCCAAGAGAAAGGAGTGTGTTGCAGTCAACAAAGCTGACAGGAATTGAGGATCTGAAGAGTATTTTGATGTCAGACACAAAGATGCAGAGGTTGGAATGTGCCCAGATGGTTTTTTGGTGTTGCTTTGGCCCAATATTTCCTCACTGTGGTTCCTTTCCTATGTTTTGGAATGGTAATGTGTATCCTGTGTCACGATTTGTTGGAAGTGTGAGATCTGCCTTTTTATTTTACAGTTAAGAGATTGCAGGGATCCCAGAAGAGACTTTGAACGTTGTAATTTTAAACATTGTTGAGACTGTGATAGACACTGGGGACTTCTGAAATTGGACAGAATGTATTTTGCATTATGTTATAGCCACAAGTCTATGGAAGCCTGGGAGTGGAATATGGTGGTTTGAATAGGTATAGCCCCCAGAAACTTATGTGTTTCAATGCTTGGCCCATGGGGAGTGGCACTATTAGGAGGTGTGGCCTTTTGGAGTAGGTATGGCCTTCCGGGAGGAAGTGTGTCACTGTCAGAGCAGGCTTTGAGGACTACTATGCTCAAGCTCTGCCCAGTGTGAAGATAGTCTCCTGCTACCTGACAATCAAGGTGTAGAACTTTGGGCTTTGTCTCCAGCACCACCCTGACCTATATTCTGCCATGCTTCCCACCATGATGATAATGGACTAAACCTCTGAATCTGTAAGCCAGCACCAATTAAATGCTGTCCTTTATTAAGAGTTGCCATGGTTATGGTGTCTCTTTATAGCAATGAAATCTTAACCAAGACAATGGGCTTCCTGTCATACTCATTTATTACACAATTTGTAATTGAACATCTGCTAATTGCCAACCTCTCCTCCCAGTCTTGGGCATCCCCGAATGAAACCCTTACAAACTCTGTTCTTGTTCACTTGAAAATTCTTGTAGCCTCCCGTTCAGAGTCAGGGACAATTTAGACCAATTCTGACTTCTGATCTTCATTGTTCCTTTTCCTACAGATAATATCTGCACAGCAACCCAGTCACAGTGAGCATTCATGGTGCATTTTCTAGACGTCATGCATCATTCGCTGTTCTCTTCAATCTGGATTTCCCTGGATTGTCCAGATTCCAATTTCTTTGGTTCCTTGAGTTCTGGCTAGATCACAGTCTTCTCCCAATTTCCTTGGTCAGAATTAATCTCTCCTTTACTTCATCATGTGCATGATGCATTTCTACATTTAAAGTAATTCCCATTTTTCATGTTTTATGTGTGTGTTTTTCTCCTCTCTCTAGACTGAGATCTTTGAGCTGAGAGAGTATAGTCATATCTGTTTATATTCCTGACACTGCTCAGTCCTTGCTTTAAAGTAGCCACTTAATAAATACCACCTACTTTGATATGGTTTGATACTGAAATTCTTGATGATACTCTACCCTGTCCCCTTCCACAACTGACTTTCCCCTTTTATAAGCCTCCTAAAAGAATACACACAAATCTTGCACGGTGGTGCTCAAGTCAAGGGAAGTGGGTCTCAGCCTCTAGGTGGCAGTGTTACTGTGTTTAAAGTGAGGAGTGCCAGGCAAGTTGTGAATCTGTCTCACCATCACAGGTGCCTGCCTTCTTCCCTCTCCTCGCTCCCTCTGCTCTTCCTTCCTTCTTTCTTTTCTTCTCTTCGGCTTTCTTCTCATTCCATCTCATGTTCTGCTTTTGCACTAAAACTCTGTACAGATTTTTTAAAAGTCCCAAGGTATAATTTTTGGATCAAGGAACACATCCAAGCCCCGCCCTAGATCCCAGCCTCCACACTCACATACCTTAGAGCTTTAAATTTTAATTTTTTTGCCACAGACCGTTTACATTTTGGCAGTCTAGGTGTATATGATTTTCAGAGTCAGGGAGGTAGAAACTGGCTGTTTTTGAAGTAGCTAGGAAATGATTGGAAATGACCTTCCACCTATTTCCTGTGGCCTGTACCTACTATGTCTCTCTCCTGGACCCATCATGTTACAGGGATTTAGTGAGCCTTCTGCTGTGCCAGGAAGATCTGGAGTACACTTGTTGGCCAGATTTAGGGAGGACTGGGGCTGTCTTAAAAGAAGATGTTTCTATGCAGCTCAGGACAGAGGCAGGTTAGCAGGATTCCCTGGGAACCTTGTTCAGAGAGGGAGCAGGAGAGAGGTAGTGGCAGAATAGCCAAGGCAGAGGAATGCAGAAGCATTGATCCTTCTACCACATCTGACTACCTGACTATGTTCTTATAATGCCCACTGCTGCAAGGATTCAGTGCTCAAAGTTGGGGATGGTGGTGGGGGAGGAATAGGTAATTTCAGCATGAAATGTCATTTTGCCTCAAGAAAACTGCCTTCCTATGGCCTCGCTCCTTTGTGTGGTTTGGATTAGGCATATCCAGAGGATCATTTGCCCAATACTAACAAGAAGGCTCGCTGAGCTCATTTGTTAGCGATGTAATGGGACTTCCTCTCATTGGCAAGAACTGCAGCCACCCAGAGTCACTGATTGCTATTCATCTGTCACCAAGGAAAAGTCTCTCCTCTCTCTCTCTCTCTCTCTCTCTCACACACACACACACACACACACACACACACTTGCTCACACATTTATACACACACCATAGAATTAAATTTGTATTTGTAGGTTTCTCTTGAAGAAATCCAAACCCAGTCACTTTCACAGACCCCCCCCCCCCATCCCTTTCTTTCTTTTCGCTTTGCTATTTTGGGCTTAAGGTCATCTGGTTTGGGAGACAGGATCTTCACTTCCAGGCTACTAATGAATCTGAATCTTCCTGCCTAATTCCTCAACATCGTTTGCTTCCTATACACTAAACAGGAGCTGTATTTCCTTCCTCTTCCTCTTCAAGCACACATTTTCATTACCTGGAACTTTGGGGGACCATGCATTTGTTATTGCTCAGGATTTGATTTCATTTTTGGCTCTCTGAGATCCTCAGGTATGACTTTGAAGAAAATTTATTTGATTTTTCTGTTTCCTTTGAAAAATGTGTCTACTGCTGAATCTCAAAACATATGTGTGCTAGCAACATTATACAGACTGAGCAGGTTGTATTTATGTATTTAGAAATATATATCACAACAATTAAAGTAAAAGAGGCCATGAATTTGAAAGGGAGCAAGGGCATAACTGGGAAGGTTTGGAGGGAGGGAAAGGAAGGGGGATGATTTAATTATGTAATAACCTCAAAGAATATTATATATATATATATATATATATATATATATATATATATATATATGTATATATTGTTTTCTGTCCCAAATTTTCAGTCAAATTCGTCGATCTTGGCCAGCTTTTGTGTGCTGGGAGACCATGGTGAGGTCCCAAGTGTTCCTGACTTTCTATCTGTATCTTCCTGATACAGGCAGGGTCATGCCACTGTATACTTGTGACACAGGGAGATGAATAGAAGAGCTACTTAGTCAGGAATATGATTACAATCTTAAAGTTGTACCAAGTTGCTTGAAAAAATTACACTTATCCCCCCCCCCCTTTTTGCCTTCTCAGAGTGTGTTTTCAAGGTGCCTCAAACTACTGCATTCCTGGGACTGGTTGCTACCCTCTGTAACTCTGCCCTTTCTCTTTCTCTTTTCTCAGATGTTTTGACATTTCACAGTAGTTTTGGGCTTCAAGCCATCTCTGGAACCCCGAGGAAACTAATGGCTGCCCAGCAAGGTCTGCTGAAGGTGTTTTAAAAGCAATCGTCTAAGAATCCAGCTACATGGAAAATGAACTTTTCTAAAGATGTAGTGGCCCCAGAGAGCAATCAACACCCTAAGATGTGCTGTGGAGGCAGATTCTGTGTGGTTTTATGTTGGGGAGCATGCATTCTTAACTTAAACTCCAGTTCTCAGCTCTCTCCCACTGTGTGGATTGGGGACCTGAGTCTTCCCTTATCTAAAGTAGAGATAATCCTAACAGCTCGAAGGACTGTCCCCAGTATCACCTGAGATGATGAAGACAAAGTGTTTACCCTAGTGCCTGAATTGTGTGGAGTGCTCAGTGGACGCTGCCTGCAACTAAGAGGCAGAGGCTTCATGCTGCAAAGAAACCTAAGAGATCATCTGGTCACTTCCATCAGCTGAGCACCTACCACTCTGCAGCTGTCCAAAGCCACCCAACCACTGGTGACAGCTGCCTCTGACAGGAAGCAGGCTTTTACATTCCACACTTAGCATGCTCTCACCACAGGCCTCACTTCTCCCTGTCTGTTGATGGTGGTGGGCGGCAATATGGCAGTGGGCTATGATGGGCTACTTTACTTTGTACATCCACTCATTCAATAAATACTTACTGAGCAGATGCTGCTGTGCCAGAGGGAAATTTGATCATTGGTTCCATGGTATGGTGTTCTTGCCTGGCTTGGCTACTGTCATAAAGCAAGCTGAGAAGTTTCTGGTGGGTTCTACTCCTTTAGCTGGAGGGCTGAGAGGAACTGTGTGGGTAGATTTATTTTTCAAATAATTCTCCCCAGAAACCAGTGTTGGCTGTCTTTGTGGAACAAATGGATCTCATCAGTGGTATGGACTTGACCTTCTCCCCCACCCCACCCCCTTTGGACATCGTCTGTGCCCACGTTGTTTGCATTCTTGAGTACAGAGAGACAATTTCAGAGCTCTTTCTAGGAAACCTGTGCTCTTCCCTTTGGCATTTGGAGAAAGAAAAATATTTCTGACATGAACACAATGTAATCAGGTTGTAACACCCTAGACTCTGGTCTAGTGGCACCAGGGCACAGGGAACGTTATTTGGAGGACACAGTTTTAAATGAGCGTTTCCCATGGAGGGCTGTTTGCTAGGAACTGGTTGGCTGGCTGGGCTTTCAGGGATTTTGGCTGATGTGCAAAGGAGAATGTTCTGCATTTTCCCCATTCTGTGCTGAGGCAAAAATGTGGGCTCAGAGAACATTCTTTCTATCTGGCAGCTGAGTTGTTGTAACCAGCACTACTGTGCCTTAATCATGGGGAGGGAGACTTGGGGAGATGCCTAGGAATGCAAGACTGGGTAACACAATCCACTTGCAAACAAATAAACTTTATGCTATTTTGCTTTCTTATAATAGAATTAATAGATGTTCATTGGAGAGAAAAAAATCAAGAATCAGATAAACAAAATTAAGAAAGGATTATTAAAATACTAACAGCTTGGAGAGATTTATCTTTCCAAACCTAATAGGGCCATATTTTGGGGTCAGAAGATATCAATGGCACCAACTCTCACTCTGTCTTTAATTAAAAATAGAACTAGGCAGCTTTATGTAAACAGAAGAGCAATAGTGAAGACATTTCATGTCTGTATATTCTATTTACTATCATAATCAAATATGCTATCGTGTCTTATAATGACCTTCTAATTTAGAATTTTTACTTTTAGTTAGTATATAAAATAATTGGTTGCATTATGACATTTTTGCATATAATTTATTTTTGTGAACCCTATGCTTTCCTATTCTTTCCTACCACCTGAATACTCAGATATCACTGGTGTGGGACTGATTCTCTTATACTCATTTTGTAATCAACCTGAGACTCAAAAAGGTATCGTGACTTTAATTAAAGAGCAGATGAGCGACAGAGTTGAGATTTGCATGAAGGTTTTTGTGTTTCCAAACTGAAAAGCCATCTGCTGGATTCCAACTGCCTTCTCATTTCATGGAAGACTTGTATGTCTACCACCTGGGTAGCAAGCCACCGTTCTTAGTATCCCACAGTTCCTGTTATCAGTGATGGATCTGTGGACTGATGATGGTTACATGATCTGGTCTGGGCTTACCTGGAAGCATTGCTTCAGGCTCCAGGCTCAGTGGATTTAGCCCAAGACTGCATCTTTGGTTCAGATTTGCTTTGTTTGTGTTTGCTCTAAACACCAGGTTGATGGGATGCTCTTCTCATGATAGAAGATAGAAATACAAGGTCCAAAACAAACCATGTAAACACATGAAGCCTGTTACTGGCATGGCTGATGTCATTCCTTTGGCCAAAACAAGTCATCTGGCCAATTCCATGTCATTAGGCTACAGGCTACAGGCTATAGGCTACAGGCTGAAGGCTACAGGCTACAGGCGGCAGGCTACAGGCTGAAGGGAATTCAATAACAGCACAAAACTTTTATAATCTGGCCTTTTATTCACTGTTCTTCTACAAACAGGATTTATTTACTGCCTTGCCAGTACCTTCAACTCTCATTCAGTCAATATCAGGCTTGAAGTCCTGGATCTTGAAATCACCCCAAATCCTGGTATGACTTCTGTTGACTAAGAGACCCATAAACTGAAAAGACAAGTGATTTGCCTTTTAACCTCCTAACAAGTAATGCTGAATGGAGGTGAGAAAAATGCCTTGCATATTTCCACTTGGAGCAGGGAAGAAAGATACTGGAATAACTGATCTATAGCTATTCTGATATCTCACTGTGCAAGGAAAGCCAGGTTGCTTCATTCTGTGGGCTCAAAGGTTCTGTTCATCACTGTCAACTATTAAGGGCCAGATACTAAATATTTTAGGTTTCATAGATCATATGTATTTGTTATAAGTTAAGAAAACAAGGCAGTGTGAATAACATGTGTGTGTGTGTGTGTGTGTGTGTGTGTGTATTCCAACATAATGGTATTTCCAAACTCAGGGTACAGCTGGGTTTGGCCTCTGGGTCACAGTGTGCTGACCTGTGGGTGAGACCCAGTTCTATCTCTGGGGGTGGCTTCCCCTTTAGCTCTTTTTGTGTCTTTTGACTCCATCCTCCGGGAGGTCCTTCCCTTTTCTGTCATCTACCATGCATGGCTGCCTCTAAAGAGGACTTCAGAGCTCAAGCCTTTCTCTAACTCAGCAACTTACAAGCCTGCCTTCTGCTTTTAGGAATTGAGAAGGCAGGGATCATTTTCCACTTCAAACAGTTATCTCAAGCTGATAGCATTTCATCAATATAACTACTTTGAAGGGATTTGATCTCAGTCAATTCCCTGCACTGAAAGTTAGACCTATGATGCATCTGAGATGTCTCTCTCTCTTTCTCTTAAGACTTAATTTTACTTTGGCTACATTAGGTCTCTATAGTTTCATGAGTTTCCAGGAGCACTTTGGTCAGCGAAAGAGCATAGTTAGGCATTGCTTTAGTCCTTTTAGAAGTTGTTACAAAGGATGTGACAGCCACACCCTTAATTTAGGCTTTGTCCTGAGACTGATAAAATGGTGAGGTAAAAGGTAATTTTCATCTTCTGACATGGAAGCTTCAGAATTTTTGAGCTCTCTTTATTCACCCTTAATTCTGCTGGAAAATCGGTCAGTTCTTTTTTTATACCTCACTTTGTTTTGTAGTATCTTATCCAACTGGTAACAAGCATATTACACAATCAATATTCTGCCCTGACCCTTTCTTGTCCAATGCTTCAAGTTCATTAGGTATATTTTCTATCTTCCAAACCATTACAGGTGAGTTTTGCCAAGTACATCTTCTTGAAATAACATGGGATGGCATGTTTCCAGCCTTCCATTACGGCTTTCTCACTGTCTGCCTACTGCCCAAGTCACAGGTACATGTTTTAGGTTTTCGTTAAGGGACTATCCTCCTTCTGATCCTATTTCTCCACCAGCCAATTATTATTTCAATAATGTGGGAGAATAACTATCTTAAACACAGTGGCCTACAGCAACAGGCACCTAGCCTCATATTTTCAAGTCTGTTCAACAGATCTAGGCTGGGCCCAGCAAATGTTGGCTTTGCGTCATCTATAATGTGTTTGTTGCTTTCAGCTCAGGCTGAAAGGGAAAGAGACACTTTGGGGATAAGTCCTTACAGTGTACCTGTAAGGTTGTAGCCCAGTTGAACCAATCAATACATTTAAAGCTTCTGCTCCTCCTCCTCCTCCTCCTCCTCCTTCTTTTTTTTAGAGGGGAAGAGACTTCCCAGGACAAAGGGCAGGGGAGCAGAGGTGAATAAGTTGGCCTTGTCTGGCAATTAAATGCCTCTTCCTCTCCCTTTCCATGTAACATTGGGATTATTGTTGGGCTAATTTATTTATTTATTTGTTTATACTTTACTTATATTTCAAAGGTCTCCCCTTTGGAAACCCCCAATCCCCTCCCCTTCCCCTGCCTCTATGAGGGTATTCCCCCACCCACCCACCCACTCCTGTCTTCTCTCCTTGGCATTACCCTATACTGGGGCATCGAACACCCTCAGGCCCAAGGGCCTCTTCTCCCCTTGATGGCCAACAAGGCCCTCCTCTGCCACATATATGGCCCGAACCATGGGCCCCTCTGTGTGTATCCTTTGATTGGTGGTCCTGTCTCTGGGAGAATCGGGGAGTCAGGCCAGTTGACACTGTTGCTCCCTCCATGGGGCTGCAAACTCCCTCAGCTCCTTCAGTCCCTTCTCAATCTTTTCCATCTGGGACCTCACACTCACGCCAATGGTTGCTGTAAAGTGAATCATGGGTATTCTGAACTTTTGGGCTAATAACCACTTATCAGTGAGTATATACCGTGTTTGTTCTTTTTTTTTTTTAAATAAATATGATTTTTTTCATACTTTATTTACATTTCAAATGTTTCCCCCTTTCCAGATCTCCCCTTTGGAACGTCCCCATTCCCTCCCCCCTCCCCTGCCACTATGGGGGTATTCCCCCACCCACCCACCCACTCTTGTAACGCAGTCACAAAAGAATGAACATGTTATGTACTCACTAAGTGGTTATTAGCCCAAAAGTTTGAAATACCCAAGAGTCACTTCGCAGCAACCGTTGGGCTGAGTGTGAGGTCCCAGATGGAGGACATGGAGAAGCAACTGAAGGAGCTGAGGGAGTTTGCATCCCCATGGAGGGAGCAACAGTGGTAACTGTCCTGACCCCCCAACCCTCCATACTCCCGGAGACTGAATCACCAACCAAAGAATACACATGGAGGGACCCATGGTGCTGGCCACATATGCGGCAGAGGAGGGTCTTGTTAGACATCAGGGGGAGCAGACACCCTTGGGCCTGAGGGTGTTAAAGCTTCTTCTTGCACCATGCTCACTATCATTCCATGGGATAAAGTAGATTCCATGGCTGAGCCTAACATGGTGAAAGAAGGGTATTTTATAATCCTCAGTGGTGCAACAAGATCACTCTGTCTATGGTAGTCTGAATATTTTTATGCATGTGTCTATTCATGTGTGTGAAGGTAAACATGTGTATGTGTATATGTATGTGTGGGATGTATATGTGTGTACATGTACATGTAAATATAGAAGTCACAGGACTACCTCATTTATTATTCTCAGTAACATGGTCTACTTCTTTTGAGATAGGACTTCTTATTGGCCTGGAGCTGATCAACGAGACTAGACTGACTGGCCAGTGAACTCCAGCAATCCTCCTGTCTCTACATTTCCACTGATGGGATTATGAATCTATACGACTATCTAGTTTTTTGCTATGAAGCAAGTGACTTACTGACCAAGCTCTCTTTCCAGCCTGGGTCTGAATTTCTGATCGAGTAGGGACTCAAATGATGATATGAGGATTGTTTGTAAGTTACCAGTGTCAAAGGAGGAAGAAAATAAATGGACTCTATGAAAACCACTGCTTTCTTACAGTCCGTTATGACTAAGTTCCTGTCAAGGAGACACAGGTGATGTGAGCTGCTTTTGGAGCTGGTTCATGGAAGGAAGTGGGCATGTCTCTCATTGCTCTTTCCAACTGCTAGCTGGCTGGAATGTGCCTACATGAGATGATTTGTCACTCACTTGGGTGATGGTGGGCTGACTAAGCAGTCATGGGTCACCACAAGAAAAAAATTTCAAGAAACAAAATTATCTTCAGCCACTTATTCTGTGTCGTTGTCAAAGCTGCTTAAACTGTACATAGCACGGCTTCTTAACTGTCACACAGTAAGAGACTCTTGTTTAAATAACTATATTTTTAGGTATCATAGTTATAGAAACTTAGTTTATTTCTTAACTAATAGAGATTGTACTGCTACTATTTATTCATGGTTATTATAGGGTCTAAATGAGACCATGTAGAAAATCCAGAACCTAGTAGATTTCATTAATAAGTGGGAGTTTTGGTAAAATGCATTTTTATTATATTAATAGTTTAATATCATGCAACATGATATTATAATTGATTGTTAAGATGGATTTAGATAAATTTTAAACAAGTCATTTGTTAACTACAGAAATATAATAACATATATTGAAATGTATATAATACAGTATATTTTGGACTTAATATAAAAGCAATTATTGTTATAAGTCAGGCACCAAGCATTTTCAGTTCAGTACCTGTCTTCTGCCTTCATCCCCCTCAGTGAAATAGCTGTCTCTGTCTTCTTCATTCTCAATTCAATTTCAACTAATTTTTGTTTAAATATCCCTGAGAATAATGAAGAGTTAGAAGCATTTGAGTTGGAGAACTTATGAGTGAGATTTGTTCTTTTCTTTTATTGAGGCAACATCTTGCTGTGTAGCCAATGCTGGCTTCAAACTCCTGATCCTCTTACCTTAGCTTTCCAAGTGCTGGGATTATAGACATGCACAGGCTTTTGACATTCGTTGGATTTAGTTGGAATGTTATGTTGGTTTCCAAAATAAAAGAATGGGCATATTTTACCATGTACTCTAACACGGTCTGTGAGAGCCCTCTCAAATCTATGTCGTTCATATTTGAGAGTACAGAGAGAGTGTAGGGCCTTCAAGGAAAATTCAATACCATCTTTAGACAATCAAATGTCAACTTAATAACCTCCCTGTACATTTGGAAGAATACATTTTCATTATATATTAAAGGCCTATGAAGGGGGTGCACAAGGAGTCTCTAGGACCTCAGAGAAAACCTGTCCCTCATTCTACAAGTGAACATTTATTAAGCACCCTCACACCCCCTACACACACAAATGAATTTTCTGTCTACAAAGCATTCACTGTCTAGCAGCTGTGTGGAAATATATGTGTATGTATAATTGCTCAAGACTTGATACCTAGCAGCTTCATGACCTGGGGCCATTTACTTTACCATTTGTGCCTCAGCTGCTTCGTAAGTCTTATGGAGATGATGGTGATGATGATGATGACAACGATGATGATGAAGATGATGATGATACTCCACAGGGTAGTTGCCACATTAAATAAGTTAATATAGGTAAAGTATACATAATACTGTGTGACACAGCATGATCATATCATATGTATCAGTTATGATCATCATCCATTAGTCAACAAGCTTGGTAAGGGCAAGAAATCTTGTCTTCTTTGCTTGCTGCTGTATCTTTGGTGGCTAAATTGGAACTTGGGAACAGTAGGTGTAGAATATGTGTTTGTGGGACAACTGGGTTGTTGACTATGACAGCACCCTGGGTTTTGATTTCTTTGAGACTCTTCAGATGGATAGTCTTTATTGAGTGCTTGCTGGTCTTCAGATTCAGTGCTACGTGACTTCATGCATTTGATCTGCAGCTCCCCAAGCTTTATGGGTCAAGTGTGGGTCTCACCATATATACAGATGTGGAAACTGAGGCTACAGGAGGTGAAGTAACTGGTCTGAGGTCGCAGAGATGCTAACTGATAGATCCAGGATTTGAACACCAGAATTTCTTTCTCAGAAACTTACATTTTTAACTGCGGCCTTTTCCTGCCTCCCTAGCTCTCTGTAGATGGCTGCATTGATGAGACCATCAGTATGCTGAGAAATACCAAGCCATGTTCTCTCACACAGGTGCCATTCACAGGACAAAGGAGTCTTGATGTGATGAGAGAGAGACAGAAACCAGCACTCTCGGTGTCTCGGCTGCCATGTATACTTCACATGGTTTATCAGCAGAGAAGTGGAGAGCAGATTCTGGCTCCGAGTGCTGAACGGCTCATTGCCTCTGCTCTTCCTGTCTTGCTTCATGTTAAGAAAACAGAAGATGTAGTCAAACTTTGAGTTAATGGGTCTGCTCCATTCACTATTTACCCAGGGTGGTGCTTTATCACAGAGGCTCCTAAGTGTTTGACAAAGAAGGCATCTCATTAGCGCCTGGGAGGTTATGGGTTGGCCAGATGGTGACTGTTTTCTTCTTTTTCTGGAGAGAAGCATGCAAGTGTGTGGCAGCGGTTTCAATTCTGAGGATTCTAGCAAGCAAGTCATGTGGCTTCCTCCCTGCTTCCTGCCTTACGCTTTGGTAAATGTGAAAATCAAACACTTTCTAGTCTCTTGCTGGCATATAGGTGCTACGAAGGTGGTGTTTTTGTGCGACAGAATCCTACAGAAACAAGGGGGCAGAAGGTCCCAGTTGCAACTAGTATCCTTGACCTAGTAGCTATTCTCAGCCCTGAGCATTTTGACAAAGGAGGTGGGGAGGGGTGACCCATCATCACCTTTAATACTTAGCTAGTGGCATATATATATATATATATATGTGTGTGTGTGTGTGTGTGTATGTGTGTGTGTGTGTGTGTGTGTGTGTGATGCAGTATCAAAAAACTAGTTAAATGTAGGTCTTTTAGGCCTTTCCCCTACTAAGAACCAGGGGTGAAGAGAACCATAACCTAATTAAGAAATACAGGATAGGAAAAGTTTTATTATGGTACAAAATGAATGGAGGGGCTAGTCTACATCTTTTATGTTGAACAAAACTAACAATTCCAACAATAATACTAATCATCACAGAACAGCAAGGACTGTTTTTTGAGTCTCTGTTGAACTAGATGCTTGGTGAGCTGAGCATCATCTAGTTTAGTCAGCAGACCGATCTCAGGAGGTTTTCATGTAACATAAATTAAGCACCCACTCCCCATCATTTTAGGCAGTTAGGATGGGTCTGGGAATGAGACAGCAGGGGATAACAAACCGTTGTCATAATAAATAAATTATATAGAACACTACAACAATGATAAGTGTCATGGAAAAAGAAAGGATAGGGAAATGTTTGGAGTGAGCAGTCATGAAAGGGATGGTAGTGCATCGGAGCCTTTGAGGAGATCAAGGAGGGAGATGGGAACAAAGGCAGAGCTAGTCAAAGGCTGAGGTGGCAGAGTGCTGGAAGCAAAGGCAGAGCTAGTCAAAGGCTGAGGTGGCAGAGCGCTAGATGCTTTGGGGGAGCAGTTGGACGGAATGTACTGTTGAGTGGTCTGGGAGATGAAGCTAAAGAGGTAAGGGGCCGGGGGGGGGGGGGGGGAATTATGGAGAAAGGCAATGGCGAGCAACGGAAGGGTTTTGAGCAAAAGGAAAAGATCTGTGGCGGAATAAGCAGTGTATTTTTCCTATTTTATGCTACAGCATGGGTTGGGTAATTGTTAGTGGCAAGAGTGAGACAGTTTTTTACGTAACTTTAGACCTCATGGCTTTGAGTGCACTATTGTCTCTGTGATATGATCAAAACCATCCTTCCTGCAAACAGATAATTGTCCCTCTTTTAACCTGCTTCTCCAGTGCCCGATCTACCAAGCAGGGGTGTGGTAACCTAGAAGTTTGATCTCATGCTATCAATGAATCTCTTTGCCTGCTTGCTTATGTGCAGACTCGTCTCACTGTGAGACAAAATGCTTCGAGATTCCAGTTTTGCTTTCCATTGCATCATAAAGGAGTGGGGACACATGGAAACCCCATTTCCCTTCTGGGCCCCTTTTGGGGCTGAGACTGATGTCAGGCATTGGACACCCTTAACACCCTCTTCAATGGCCTAGGGAGTTGATGGCAGAGAGATCATGGCTACTCAGTGGGAAACAGGGCTCTATTTCATTTCTTCTCCGGGAGTTAACACTCCTCTCAGCAGGGGCTCCTTTAATGAATCAATTAAGGAGGGTATTATTATTGGAAGCTGTTTTCAGCCCAATTAAGACCTTTTGGCATGTCAGTAACGATAATAAAAGTGAGTTAAGTCTCAATTTTTCTTTATAAGGATGTTTATTAGAAGATTGAAATGTTCATTAGGTGAAGAAAAGTGATAACATTCATCTTTGCTCATCAGAAGCACAATGGAACCTCAGTCGCACTCAGCTTTGCTGTGTTTGTGTGTGTACATGTGCATGTGTACATGTGTGTGTGTGTGTGTGTGTACATGCACATGTGTTTCTGGGTTATAACTCTACTTTGGTTCCATATAAAAACAATTTTGAGTCACAATTAGTTACTTAACTAATTTGCCTTAAGAATTCATGGTTGACCATGTCTTTTGCTTTGGAGTAAGATGCAAGGCCAATGTCCAGAATAGGAATGAGCCAAGTCTGGAAGGTTTGGGATCATAAAAGCTTATATTAGATCAACTTTGAAACTTCATAATTTTGGACCAAAAATACCATGTAGAAAAGTAGAAGTAAATTATTTAAGCCCTAACATTTCCGTCATATTTACTGCCTTCCTTTTAAAGAGGAACCATTATGGATTCAGCTGAGGCTTCTCAGATAAGCCCTCCTGATTTTCTTTGCTGGTCCTTCATATTCTTGTTTCCAAGAACTTTTTACACTTATAAATCTGGTGTTTATCATACCCTACAGGTTTTTGTACCGTGGCAGTACTGCTCTTGTGTGTGTTCATAAGAATGTGAAGTATTGTTTTGCTTTCTTCCTGTGTTGACACATATATGTGAGTTTATTTTCCTTACTGTATAACATCCTCTGAATTTCTATTGACCTCGATTAACTTACCCAGCACTGTGCTTTTGAACATGTTTCTAATTTTTAAAATCACAAATTACACTTCAGTGTACATTCTGAAGCATGTATCCTCAGGAACGATTGCAAAAGTTTCTCTAGACTCAAGCTATCATGTCTTAAAACAAGGTGGAAATGGATTTTACATAGCATTTCTTGTGAAGACATTCATATCTCCAAATAAAAGTTTTATGAAGCAATACTCCTGTATCCATGGAGCTCTCTGATATATAGTCTAGTACCTAGTTATCTTATTCTGTCCTACCCTATTCTTTACATTCTGTCTTTTAAACAATATTTATGTGTATGAATGTTTTACCTCAGGGTATGTATATACATCATGTATATGCAGTGCCCATACTGACCAGCAGAGGGCGACAGATCCCTGGGAACTGGAGTTACATATAGTTGTTAAGTTGATACAGCTGCTAGGAACTGAGCCTAGCTCATTTCTAAGAATACTATGTGCTTTTACCCGCTGAGCCATCTCTCTAGCCTCTGCCCATCTTACCCTTTCTTTCTTTCCCTTTTGACTTCATATTCATTTTTATCCCAAAGTATTCTGTTCTGGCTTACTAAATTGATTCTCTGATCTAGAAATGGATCACAACATGCAATTTGAAAACAAAAAGCTGTTCTGTAGTATATGTATTCAAAGGGAAAATTTTGTTCATTTAAAAATTTTCTAGATATCCGTAAGTTTGCTGTCCTGAAAGGCTTCCTGTATTAATTTTCTTGGGTTTTTGCTTTGAGCAGGTCTGTTGTAAACAACAATAGTTTCTGCTGGGCAGTGGTGGCGCACGCCTTTAATCCCAGCACTCGGGAGGCAGAGGCAGGTGGATTTCTGAGTTTGAGGCCAGCCTGGTCTACAGAGTGAGTTCCAGGACAGCCAGGGCTATACATAGAAACCCCGTCTCGAAAAACCAAACCAAACCAAACCAAACCAAACCAAAAAACCAACCCCCCCCACCAAAAAAACCCAAAACACACACACACACACACACACACACACACACACACAACCAAAACAAAAAACCACAAAACAAAACCAAAACAATAAAAACAAACAACATCAATAACAACAAAAAACCAACAACAATAGTTTGTTTAAAATAAATTCTAGCATGATAATTTTTGTTTTATTGACCATTTTATTTGTATATCTACTGTGGTATATTTATACATATTTTATGTTTTGATCATTCTTTTCTCCTCAATTCTATTTTCTTTTCCTCCTTTCTCTCTCTGTTGGTTGATAAATGCCTGTATTCCCACCATTAAGGGCTTGCATTCTCCCTGCTAGTTTGGAAGATAAAGACTATAGTACTATTCTTTCATGGATAGCCTACTCTGCCCTTCAAAAATGTGCTTTTCATGGTAAATGTAGGTAAAGAACTTCAACTTGTTAAACAGTAATGGATGCAAAATATTTGCTGCCCATTTTGCTCTTGTCTGAATTTTACCTTCACTCTTTTAAAACATATGAAATGTTATCTTTTTTTTTAATGATCCACAGTGTCAAATTTCTTGGCCTGATTTACTATTTTCACTTTTTATGTCTTGCATAATAGTAACCCTCTAAATTCACTTTTTTGTTGTTGTAGAAGTGTATCTTTTTGTGATTCTTGGTAGTAAGGCATATGGGTAATAAGACATATTTTTTAGTGGAAAATTACCTTGTTTTGGTTCATACTCTTAAACACATATATTTTTCTCTCAGCATTGCCATAACTCCATCGTCACCTGTCCTCTTTGTTGCTGCTGAAGTCAGCTGTCATTCCAACTACTTTTGCTTTTTAAGTAATATGACTTTTCTTTGTGTAGCTCTTGAGAGCTTTCTCCTCCCCCTTTTTAATGATGTTTGAAGATTCCCTAAAAAGGTCAGATATAGATTTGTACTTCCTTTCCTAAGCAGGTATCAAAGATAAGTGATTAGATGACACTCACAGTAGGTTTGGAAAATATTTAGTTCTTATCACTTTGTTCTTTTCTAATAGATACACTTCTCATCCTGATAGAAATCTCTCTTCTATATGCTTCTTAGCTGCCTTGTATCATATTTTCATTAGTTTTGTGACACAATTTGAGTGAATTTCTCAGTATAGCTTTTTTCAGTGTATGAACTTCCTCTTTACATGTTTTTCCAGTAATATCTTATTTGTAAGTTTTTAAAGTGGGATTTTTTTAAGTTTCTCGAGCCTTATAATTTCTAGCACTTGAAAAAATGGAAATGGTAACTTTATTAGTTTCCTTTAACTGAGTTTCTTTGAGTTCTCTAAACATAGTCAGTCCTTCTAGTTTATGTATATATGGCTTTATAAAGTAAAATTAGTATGAGTTGGATTTATATTCCAGTAGATGAGTCTATTGGCCATTTTCCCTAGCATTATATTTGTGTATTTTAGTGTGGTGACCAAATGTTAGCCTCTTTTTGTCTTTCACTCTGTGTCACTCTATCTCTTTTCTTTCCCTGTCTTCCTTCATTCACTTTGTTAACTGGCTTTAACATTTTACTCCGTCTTGATCCTGAAAGCTGGGATTAAATTGCTTCTATCTTGTATTCTAGAAGATATGGCTGTTCAAATCACCATGCCTTAAGCTACTGGGTTCAACTTTTGGTGGAGAGAACATGCTTAGTCTTCTGGCCATTCCAAGCCTATAGCTTGTAAAGGGGAATCTCCTTGCTAATGTGATCTAAAGCAACAAGTGCCCATCTTTTCTACATCTACAACACTGACTTCTAACTATGATTCTCTGTGTACAGATCCAGAATCCAGCAAACTGTGGCTTTATTCTCATTCATCATTTTGTATTTTAATTGCATTTCTTGTTTATAGAGAACTTTATCTTGGTATTAGGCCTATCTGTGACATTTTACTTTAAAATTTTATGTTTGATCCTTTATTACCAAATTCATAAAGTAGAGGGTGGTATAAAATATAAAAGTCTTGTATACTCTTTGATATGATTGCTTTTTTTTTTTTAAATGACCTCTGTTCCTTCTCTTTTCCTAGTCTTTGTTTTAAGTAAGCATTTCTGATATATTCTCTGTTTCTCACAAATCTAAGAACAGGCCTACTATCTAATCAGTTCTTAATGCTGTAATCTCATGCTTATTCCTGTTGTAGAACTCTGCTATGGGCCATCTGCTACTTCTGAAAGATCTTCCTTGAGAACTTCAGGGTTTCATAGACCCATCTAAATTGGTGTAGGAATGTCAGCTTTCAAATTTGACATGGGTCTGGATCTCCAGAATGACTACTAACTGGATGTGAGAAACATTATGCTTTGGTTTGATCAAGAGTGAAATAGAAATCTCAATCGAAATTGATCTTTAAAATTTGTTAAAGGGAGACAGTGTCTACCAAAAGCTTAGTTGGTTTAAACATTTTTGTTTATTATTATTATTATTATTATTTGTGTATGCATGTGTGCACATCATGATATTCATATGAGCAAACACAAGAGGACAACTTTGAGGAGTCAGTTCTCTCCTTCCACCTTTGTGTGTATTTCAACGATTCAACCTAGATCATCTGGCTTGTATCATTGAGCAGTAAGCACCTTTATTTACTGGGCTCTATCATTAACCCGTAGTTGTTTCCCTGATATAAGTATTCAATGCATGTTGAATTTATTCTTGTATTTATGAATAACTCCAGATACAATCCATCAGCATGAGAATGTTGCTAGGGTATTATTCAGAATAGAAGACAGGGAACAGGACTGGGCTGTTGTGAGGGTGAAGTTAGAAAGGAAATCCTGAAGTAATAAAAGATGACCTCTGATACATCTGTCTCCCAAAGTCTGTTTTGATTCTTAATAATTGTAGCGCAAATGGCTCTTAAATATTCTAAAAACCAATGGAATAAAGGATAACATTCTAGTTTCATTGGATCAAATCCCAAAGCTTGAGGCCAATGGGAGCAATGGTGTATTGGAAATGGCACTGACTTTTTTTTATAAAGGAAGATAGCTTGATTTTGGCATTTCCAGGTTGGATTGTTTATACCATTTCTTCAAGTTTGATTTCCTCATCTGTAAAGCATGAGTGATGATCCTGTTTCTTAGGGCAGGGTTGAGGATGGACTGAGATGATACGTCTATCCTCACATGATATCTAAGAAGCAAAGTGAGACTAAAGAGATTTGGCGACACAAGTGCTCCAAGCACTGTCTCTCAATACCTTTATGTGTAAATCTATCCAATGGACTGGGCTCATTAGGCCCATTTTCAGAAATTCTGTAGGCACAAGGCAGCAGAGGGACAGACTGAATTGACAAGGGAGCTATGTGACCAAGGTGGCAGAGACCCATTTTCCACCCTCATGGTAGACACTACCCTGAGGACAAAGATTATAGGGACTGCCTAAGGTTTGTATAATTTTAGAAATGGGGGTATTTCCTGCTTAAGGCTTGGAGTCTCAGTGTTCTGAGATGGAACATGGAGTGGATCTTACTTTCTCTTTGATATTTTTCTTTCTCAATGTCAAATTCTCATTGAGTATAACAATATTGCTTCTTACTGGAGTTCTTTTCTGTCCCTTCTCAAATTCTTTCCTACCTATTTCTCCCCTCCTCCACACACACACATACACACATTGTGTCTGTGTGTCTCTGTGCGTTTAGTGCATTCATGTGTTCATGTACACATAGAGGTCACAGGACAACCTCAGCTGTCATTTCTTATACGTAGTCCACCTTGATTCTAGAGTCAGGTTCTCTCATAGGTCTGACACTTATCAAGTATTAAGCTGACTGGCTGCAAGATCCATGGACTCACATGTCTCCACATCCTCAGTGCTGTGATTGCAAGCATGTGCCACCTTTGACATTAAAAAAACAAAAACAAAAACAAAATTTGGTTCTGGGCATCAAACCGAGGTCCTCATGCTTATAAGACAACCACTTCTGCAACTGAGTTATCCTCCCAGCCCCCAGGTCTCTTAAGGCTTCTCTTATTTGGCATTGAGGAATTAGTAAGGAAGTAAGGAAAAGGGATAAAAAAGATCTCTTTTACTAGGCTTGGAAGGGCACCCTTTCATGACCAGAGCATGGAGAGTGCAAAGCCCTTCTCAGATTACCTTCTTTTCCTCTTCTGTATCACTTTTAATTCAAATAGACACTAATTGCTGTTTCCCAGTCTGACACTTTAAAGTCAATAATTTTCTTTTGGGGTCAATAGTCTTAACTTGTCTCAGCCCTAAATTTGTTCTTATAATTTTAAACACAAATTCTAAGTGTACAAAAACTATGGTCTATTACACTTTAAGGAGGAATGCTGGCAAAATGGCATTAAACATCATTAACACAATTCACACTTTTCATGTTAAAGGAAGAAAAATACTGTAGAAGCCAAGGCATTTTACCTGTTAAGTTTAGAGAGAAGCTGTCCAGTACTCTACCCCAACTGGCTTCTGTACATCAAGTCTTGACAACTTTCTTTAGCTTTGCACTCCTGCCCTCCACTCCATACTTACTGAACTAGAATTTCTGAGGATGGCACTCAGTAATATGGTTTTACATGTAGCCCTGAGCAGGGCACTGGTAATTCTGGTACCACTTACAGGTGGGAAATATTGGGTCACATGTGCTAAGTATCTGTCAGTGTTTCACTGACTCACAGAATCTTAGCTATTCATGCATATTTAAAACCTAGGAGTTTTTGTCTTCTTTTTAATTGTTGTCAAAAGAGGAATACATTAGGTTTTGCAGTATTTTGGTATGTTCCTGGTCAACAAATATCTTCATTAAAGAACATCTTCAAACCAAATAAAGGAAGCACAAGGTGGGTAAACCATCAGTATAACTGGAGCTCTGACTCTAGCAGAACTAGGGAGGTGATAGTTGTTTGTTGAGGGTGAGAGAAATAAATGAATAATTTTCTTCTCACATTATAGCAGCTTTCCTTAACCTGCTGCTAGAACCTTTCTCCAGAGCAATTAAACCAGAGTCTCTGAGGGCTGTCCTCAGACATCAGTACTTTTAAAAAGAGTACCCTAGGTGATTACAGTATGCAATTGGGCCACATTAGAGAGATACTTGCTCTCTGAAAGAGGGGGGATGAGTGGCAGGTTGTTAGTGCCTGTCCCAGGCTAAGAATAGTAGCTCCTTTCTCATTTAAACAATCAAGCATGTTGGCTTAGATTCTGACACCTCTGTAGAGTCTGAGCAGGAGTGGAGGGGGAGAAAAAAGTGAAATAGACACAATTTGCACTTTAATTGAGAAGAAAGCTACAAATGCTGGGCAGGCTTTCACATGCTCTGGTCTCCAAACTTCTAAGGTAATGGCTCTGAAGTTTAACCTAACATCAAAGAATCCAAAACTAGACAACAATATTTACAACAGCAATAACATGGAGACACTGTGATGAGTGGATACGGCTGACTGTAGGGAATCTCACCCGTGCCTTATAGAGTCTAGAATCGAGACTAAGTATGGATGGGGGCTGAGAACAGGGATGGATTCTGTGTCCTCACCTGACCCTCAAACTCCTACAGTGTTTCTGGCTTGTATCCACCAGTGAACCCAAGTCCTGAGAGTAGGAGGGGAAATTTCAAACCCAGATTTTATTGTCTCTTACATTGTATTCATCTTGTAATGACAAAAATCTACTACATACACATCACTGCAATGTGTATGTGCACACAGATCCCTTGCAGGAATTTTTGACTATTCTTCTTTATTTTCCTCCTGGTTTTCTACACTCCCAGCTGGCTTCCTGAAAAACACTGTGATAGTCAGAATGGATGCTGTGGTCAAGTAAGGAGTGTTCTTAAACTTAATGGGTTTAAGATTCAAAAGATCTGCACACTACCACCCCAAGTTACATGATAAATGTTTAATGAAATATTCAAGCCATTTCTTGGGGTCAAACCATGTCTGTTTATTGACTGGTCACTCAATTTTAGGAACCATGATTTCAGTAAATGTCTCCTCTTAGAGGAATTGAAGTCAGGAATCTGGTCCTATGTCTTCAGCCACGAGTCTTTTACTTCTAATTTCTGGCCATATTTATCCATTTTATCTGCTAATACTGTCCCTTCACAAGGAAGCTGAAAAATTCTATTCTATTTCTTGGCCCAGCACATGTTCCTACTTTCCGATTGTCTCTCAATCAGAGCAGTGCTACCAAGGGGCCACCTGTTGGGAATTATCAAGCCCTTATCTCCACTGACTCCATCTGAGCCACAACAAAGTGGTGAGTTTGTTTGGGCTGGGCAACTTTGCAAAAAAAAAAAAAAATCTTTCAGCCCAGTTGTTTGAGTTGAAAGAAGTTGGTCACCCAACTTTCATACCTCTTCCATATAGATATCTGGAGTCTTTCTCTTTCTTGCTTCCCTCTACTAGATATGCAGTTCTTTATGAAACACTGCCTGCTGTTGCATTGTCTACTGTGCTTTGAGGGCAGAAGGCATGGACTCTACCACTATTGTTTCCAGTCATGTGTCCAGTGTCACAGACAACTATGTGTGCTTGTTGGTGGAGTGGATTCCCGGCTGCTCTGCCTCCTTCATGTCTCCCTTCTACCATTTGCTTTTGTTCTACAGCAGCAGGAAAGTGCTACTGCTGGGAAAGTGCTCACTTCTAGCAATGCTATTTCAGTGCAAGTTAGAGAAGAGAGCTTTGACCTCCAGAACATCAAGATTTAGCTGAGGAAAAAACCCCAATGAGCAAACATTAGCCACTGGCTGAGTCACTGTCCAACAATAGGACATTGTGATAGTATGAGTGATCCTGGGGACCCCTGCATCTGCAGAAATGACCCTTCTTCTTTCTTGAAGGCACTATGGGAAGAGAGTGGATGAGCTGAAGATGTACCATGGACTTGGGGAAAACTGAGGCATCTTAAAGACCTTAAAAGACCAATCAGAAATATCAAAAAAACCACCTAGTTGAAAACAGAAGGATTACCTCGGTGTTGGAGTTCCCTGAGTGTGCCTCAGAGAGAAGGGCTGTGCTAGCAGGTTTGCAGAGAGAGCAAGGATACTGATGACACACAAACTGGCTGCTTTTAGTAGAGCCTTCCGGGCAACATGCCACCATCGTGTTTTCTCTCCTATCCACTTATTTATTTATATAGTTAATTAATGGAAATTTTGACTCCCATTATACCTAGAGGACTCACTAATAAATAGTCACAGCATTAGGTGGGCAGGACCACTGGGGACAGTCAGGGGTCTTCTGTACTCTTGAATTCCAGGTACATAGCCCATGCATGGGTGGAAGAAACAAATGATGTCTCTACATACGAGATTTGCACTGTCTTTGGGCCACAAATCTCCCACTATCTTTGAGTCTCTTCCTCTTTCACCTCTCTGTCCTTTTTTATAGTCTTTGTAACCTAGGATGGCTTAGAAGTCACTATGGAAACAGATTAGTCTCAGATTCATGGCAGTACTCTAAGCCATCTGAATGTTGCGATTACAGGCATGAGCCACCATGCCTGGCTGAGTTTATTTTTCTCTAGGTCTCACAGAAAAGTGTCCTCTGCTAAGATCAAGTTAATTCACCTTTCTGTGCCTCAGGTTCCTCTAGTGAATCAAGCAATAGTACCTTCAGAGGTTTAGTAGGGGACTTACTGAAAGAAAGCCTGGGATATGATAAGCACTCTGCAGTGCCCAGAACGTGGTGAGTACTCACTGGATGCTAGCTATTCTTCCCATGATCAAGAACTCACATATGTGCATCTGAACATAGTTCCTCCATGGAAGCTTCTTCTAGGGAGTAGCATGGTGATCAGCCTCCTTCATAAAAGTCTTACTATGTCCCTGCTTTGAGTTTAGTACCTAATTTGTTGGACAGGCTCTTGTGGGTTATATTCATGGTATCATCTATAATTTTTTGCTCTTATGTACAAATCTTCTGTATGGTTATGGTCTAGGGTTGTGGTGTCAATGTGGGATTTACGTAAAGCCAAAATGCAACCAATGAGCACAGTGTGGCTAAGTACAAAGAGACTAAGGAAGTATTCCATGACATCTAACAAGAAGACCTCTATCCCAATATTGGCTCGAAAGGCTTTCAAGGTCTCCAGGTCAGCAGCTGAGGCAGGGTCAGGAGAGGGCTGACTGGAGATTCTCTATGAACTTTCAACTGCTAAGTTTAACTTCCAACTCTACTCATTAGCTATGAGAGCCAAGACAACACATTTAACTTTTCTGTGCCTCAGTTTCTTGACACACACGAAGCAAATAATAAGTGTTCTCCTGCTAGAGTGGGGAAGAGGATGGCGTGAGATAAAGAGGTTGTCAACGGGGATGCTTGGTGAATTCTCAGAAATGTAGCTGTAATGATTCTGTTTTATCAATCTTTGCTATTTACTCCCCCCCCCCCCATCATGATGACTGGGGTAAGGTGCTTTTTTAAGATATGGGATCACTCTTGTAAGAAGTTTGAATAAAAGCCCTGAAGGCCATTTCTAGGTCAGTATACAATCCAACAATGCTTAGTGCTGTATTGGTTAATTTTTGTTAACTTGACATAAACTAGAGCCACTTGGAATGAGGGACTGACTCTTAATTGAGGAATTGTCTCTATCAGACCAGTTAGTGGGGAAATATTTTCTTTATTGCTTATTGAAGTGAGAAGGCCAAGTCCATTGTGGGTAGTGCCATTCCTGGTGAGGTGGACTTGGACTGTATTAGAAGGTAGCTGAGCAAACCAGGTGAACAATCCAGTAGGCAACTTTCTGATCCTGCTTGAATTCCTGCCTTGACTTCCCTTAATAATGGACCGTCATTAGGATGTGTAAGCCAAATAAGCCCTTTTCTAACCAAGTTGCTTGTGTGTTTTATCACAGAAACCAAACCAGAACCTTGTCTCTGGGTGTTCTGGGTCCTTTGGCTTCTCCTTTTTGTCTGAGTAGATCCTTTCCTCTCTCTTCCATCTATCTCCAAAGAGCACAGTACCTAAGGTCCTTCATATCATTCAGACCAATATGTTTTAGTCTAAAATTGTCAGCCCCCTTTGAGCTAAAAAGGATCCACTGCTTATGTCAGACATGCTAGTGTACTCAGCATCCAAAGAGAAAAGGTAATTGGTGAGACAAGCTGGGGAGGTATCTGTGTTAAAGAACTGGGGCATGATTAGAAAGCATTGGGACTCCTGCTGGTAAATCTGCACTCTCACCTCACCTTGACCGCCTCATTCACTTTGCAGTTCACCTAATCTTGGACAGGACAGAACAGAAATAGGAAAGGTTCCTGGGAGGGCAAAACAGATGGGTGTGGGAAGGGAGTCTTTCCGTACCAAGAAAGATGACATATTTAGTTCTGAAAAGAGTGAAGGGGTGAGCGCTCTCCGAGGTGCTGAGTATAACGAATGGGGTGCAGCAAAGCAATTGCTGGCTCCTTCTCGCCCTTTCCCCTCATCTGAGAAAGAGGCAGCACTTGACAAAATTAAAAGGGAGCAAATTTAGAACTGATGAAAGGAAATTCTTTCCACACAATGTATAATTAACCTATGAAGGAACCTAACCTGCTGGCTATTAACTGACGCAGGTGGTTAGCTGGGCTTTCAGATGGGTAGAAGAATAACAGCCACTTTCGCAGTTATCCTGGTTAAGGCTAAGATTCCTGAGGTAATTCATCTTCTGCTGCAGGACATGAAATGGTCCCTAGCTTGAGAAAAGGCACATCTCTGGGGATGGGGAAAGGGTTGAAGTGAGATTGGGCATTTAGGTGGAGAGGATATTAGCAGCGTAAATGGCCATAGAAATGATCCAGGGTGGCACAGATATCTGACTGAGGGAACATAACCACTTAATGGAAGGGCCTGGAAGAAAAGATTTTTGCTCTGCAGACTTTGTCTTCTCTATCTCCTATGGCTTCAGGAAGGATTCAGAAGTGGAAGTGGGTGTTGCCACTGCTTCTGCACTGTTTTTTGTCCCCTTCTGTCTTTACAGTATGGCCAGTGGATATTTGCTTTATACTCAAGACAGCCCAGGGATAGAAAAACATCCATATAGGCTGGTATGGGATATTGTTAAGTGTTTATTAGTTCTAAGCAGGAATTTTGGCCCACTTGAAGTCCATTAAATCTTAAGACTCCCACAAGGAACAATAACAATAGTCAAAATATCTTCCATAGACAACTCAATGGAGGAAGGATTAACTGAGCTTGCAGTTTTTAGAGGGTTTAGTCTATAGTTGAATGTCCCTATGCACATGGGCAGAACATCATGTTGGTGAAAGTATGTGGTGGGGGAATTCTGTTCACCTGTGGTGGACAGAAAAAAGAAGAGAAGGAGGGGAAGGAGGAGGAGGAGGAGGAGAAGGGGTAGGGGGAGGAGGAGGAGGAGGAGGAGGAGGAGGAGGAGGAGGAGGTGCATATATGACTCCCCTAGTGACCTATTTCCTCTCCCTAGACACAAATATTCATCATGCAAACTAGTGGTGCAGCATTTTGTATTAAAACCCCAAGAATCATAGAATAAAGTAGATGGGATTTGGGTTTGTGGAGGAGGTGTTAGTAGATTCAAATGCCATTAGTACATCTTAGATTCACAGCCTTGTGTTCCTTATTCAGTCTCCACTTTCTGTTTCATTATCTTACTGGTTTTAATGAGAACAGCAAAATCATTTAGTACAAAACAGTATTGTATTTTGTAGTAAAAACTGGTGCCATACATGCAAGTAACTTATACACACACATTAAGTAGATAATACATTTAAAAATTTAAAAACAAATTAACTATATGCTTCTCTGTAACATGGATTCACCTTCATGAAAAGTGATGCTTAGGAAGGGCATTTTGTACTCATTGGGAATTCCAGAAAGCATTCCTAGAATCTGAGCTCTCAGTACAATGAACCATAGCTCCAAGTGAGGACTATTTATTATAAGGGAGTATTTTGAATCACTCAGAAGGAGTTTAAGATAGCTTTTGGTGTCTGAGAGATGCTGGTCAAAAAAGCCTTAGTAAATGATGAAGAATGACTCTGGAGGAGAGCCAGGGCTCTTCTAAGAATTTTTCAGGTCCTATGCCTGAGAGGCCTCATCCCAAATCCTGACAAACATGCTAAGCATACAGTATGCTGAAATTGGCCTCCACATTCTCCACAACATTATTGTTATTGTTAATAATATTATTATTATTAATCTATTTGCCGTAAAATTTTAAATTAATTTCTGATTCTGGATGACAGGTGAATTTTTGGCAAGCATGTTCATAATCAGAAAGCTGGATGAGAAAACCTCAAATGACCATTTCCAATATGACTTTTTGGGTAAATACTAGATTGAACAATTGGTGAAGTTGAAAAAAATGCAGCACCTTGTAGACCTCCAATTAGATGCTAATTTCTGTGGGATACTGTCTTCTCGTGTTTGGAGCCATTTCCCCTTGCTATGCTTTTTAGCTCTAGAATATTTGTACAGATCATTAAAGAGTTCTGAAAAAGGAGCTCTCCTGCCTCTGGGTGAGCAACCCCTGAAATGGCAGACTTATTCCCTCAGTAGACTTAGGAGTATGGCTAGGTATCAGCTGAATAGACTAAGCACTTGGCAGTGGGACCTTCCTCAGCTCTCAAAGGAAGCTTGATTCTTTCTTCTTGTGTCCTGCCTTCTTTTCTATACACTGGTCCAGTACTTACTTCCTGTTTTCTCCCCATGGCTTCATCTATAACAAAGCCAATGGCTCTCTACATCCTGGACTACTTACTGTGCTCGTGCCAGCGGGGACATTTTTGAGATCAGTGAGAGCCTCCTAGAAGCTGGGTTGGCCATCCATCCGGCACTTTCAGAAACCAAGACAATGGTGGAGACAGTTTGATTAAAACAGAAAATTAAGCATTTTTGATATATATGCTTTCTTTACAAAAGCATCATTGAGATGTCTTCTATGTGGGATGAGATGCTGGATTTTTTGTTCCTGGTATAAAACCGTGTAGCGGAGAATGACCTCTGGAGTGTTCTTTTTAGACTGCATTAGACATTTGGTACTGTCTTGTAAATGCCCTTCTTTCCCTGTCTGCACATCTTCTTTTGTGTTCCTACTGATCTTAATAGAATTCATGTATTCATTAAAGCAATGCCCATCTTTATTTGTGGTTTTATTGAGACATCTTATTCTCATTGTGAGGTTTTTCTGTGGGTAAAGCCCAGACTTCTTTCACATTAGTTTATATATAAGCACAATATTCAGCATTCAGACTGGGATAAAGGAATGAGTTAACCTTTTGGAAACCAAGGATCCTTCCTTGTGCCCTGAAGTTGATTTCTGACATTACTTTTGTCATCTGGAAACCAGAGTAGCTATGATTACTCAGAAGAGACATTCCCAAGATCAGAATAATTGCAGCTCTTTACAGAAGCAAGAAGAGTCTTCTTAGTCTGGTCAAGTCAGGGAAATACACATGCTCCATCTATTTCCAAGAAATCCTGATGAACATTGAATATAGCATCTCTTCCTCCAAAGGTCATCAAATCGTAAGTCATCAGCTTTAAGGTCTACCACCAGCATCGGTATTAAAAACAGGATGAAGAAGCAAAGGTACGAATAGGAATAAATTCTCCCAGTGGGGGAAGCAAAGTGAATCAATATCACTTCTCAGTGTCCAGAAATGCTTAATAGGCATAGACTACTGCCAGCCTGTTAAAAAGTGTTTAGGTGGCAATGAAGGCAGACATAAGCTACAGGAATGAAGAGACCATCAGCTTTTCTCATCTCAAGAGGAGAGAACTTTTTCTTTGGCATTAGATGAATTTCAGTCCATGAGATTCATTCTGAAAGTGCTGGTTTTGCTTCCTGGGTCTAGCTGGTGTGAGCTACTCAGGGTTGCCAGCCAATTCCAGTTGGAGATAGTTGTTTAGGCTCATGCATTATCCTGAAAGACTCCAAAGGGTCACTAGCCCCTTAGTTCATCATCTCATGCACCATTGTTGGATTAGAATAGACTTATGTTTCTGATATTCTGCCTAGTTTTCTAGTCTCCTTAGCAAGCTCCTTCCTAGGCATTTCCCTCTCAGGTTCTGTGAAGGTTCTACTGGACTACAGGTACCACTCTGTGTCTCTTTCTCAGACTAGACAGGTTCTCTCTCTATCTTCTTTAAACTCATTGCTTGTTTTCTACAGCTCAGTTCAAATCTGATCCTTCACCTTCTAGAAGGCACTGGCTTAACTTCTTTTTTTCCCCTTATCTTTGTTTACCCCATGACAATGGACATGTTTAAATTAATTCACATTAATTGTACATATAAATGAGCACATTGGAACTCTGTCTTCCGGGTGTGACATGGGTATTGGCATTTAGATATGGGAGCAGCTACTTAATCACAAAGGACACTCAAATACCAGTCTTAATAACATTTTTTCACAGAAGGATGGGGGTAGTCATCAGACTCTCATTTGAGATTTCACCCTTCTTCATCAATTGTTTAGAGTTCTGCTCTAGCTGCACATGGTCTCAGAGGCTGTTAGGGCACACAGGACACAGAACACTGTGGGAGGTTGAGCTGTAGTAATTCAGCTTTCTTAAGGAATCACAGTCTTTGGTTTTTAGTGAGGCAGCTGTGTTTGATTCTTCCATGATCCTGTAAATAGCTAATAAACTCATTGGTACTCTAATCTGGATTTGGATAAAATAATTTCTTTTGTTAGTTTCATGTCTGGGTAAATAGCATTTTTTTGTGTTTCTCATCAGTGATATTGGTCTATGGTTCTTTGCTGGCTCTTTGTAATAAGACTGGCCCCATTGGCTGAGTTTGAAAGGTTACTCTCTAATTCTTTCAAATAGATTGAGAATTAGAATTTGTTTTCTTTAAGTCTGGTGAAATTAAACAGTGTAGCTGGGATTTTCTATTATGAATTCATTATTATTCCTTTTTATTCATGTTTCTAAAAATGTGTTTTTGTGTACAACAGTAAGGCATTAGAGGTCAGTTTAATATTGTCTATTTAGCAGAATAATAGAGCAGGTTCTCATCCTAGGGCCTATGGCCTATCTAACCCCAGGATCCTGGGCCTGGTAATAGTGACAGTTGTGGGTTTTATTTTGTGGATCAGACCTTAAATCTAGTCAGAAAGTGGTTGATTACTTCCATGACATTTGTGCCACTATTACATCAGTGGGCATATCTTGCCGGACTGCTGCAGAGTATATAGCTGGGTAAGATTGGTGATTCCTTTTTTTTTTTTCTCTTTCTGGTAACATGCACAATACTTTTTACTACTAGGAAAACAACCCAATAGGTTGAAGTTTCCAGGTAAGTACCAGCTTGATAGCTCCATGTTCTATAACTCAAGTATGTGATGCCTTCAGCAATAAGGTGTTACTATCAAGTTCTGGAGGGCAAGCAATACCATTAGCTATAGCCTATAATGTTTATAGGTTTATGGGTACTCACAACAAATCCACATCAGGTAACTAATTGCTGGCATTGGGCTTTTATTGATTAGCCTTTGTTATCTTGTAGAGGAATTGGGTAGGAGATTATGTGTGCCATATGCATGCCTGGTATTTGAGAAGGCTAGAAGAAGGCATTGGATCCTCTGGAACTGAATTTACACATGGTTGTGAGGGGCATGTGAGTTCTTGGAACCAAATGTTAGTCCTATGCAAAAGCAGAAAGTGTATTTAACCATTGAATCATTACCTAGTCCCCAAAGCAAGTAAATAAATATTGATTAGGGGAATCTCCATAATGATATATAAAGATATACATGGACATGAAAAGCTACTAAATTCAGGATACACATCACTGAAAGTGGGAGAAGAGTGAACAATTTGGGAGGGAAACAAAGATATTTTCAACAGTATTGGTAATATTTTGCTTCTTAAGTATGTGGTAGATGCATGCATACACAATCACTGAATTACTTGTGTTTTTAGGTATGGTATAAATACTGCTGGAAATTCTTCTTTTGTAACATTTTTATTAATAATTGAGAATTTGACCCAATCTTGATCACACTCCTCCTGATAATGCCTCCCCACCTCCACTCTATCCTAGCAGCATATCCTCTTAACTCTGTAAAATTTTATTTAAATTTTTAATGCTCTTTAGCTTATTTCCAGAGACCACTTCTTTTAAATTAAAATATAATTAAATAATTCATCTCCTTCTCTTTTAACACTCAAGATCATCCCAAGTACCCCCCACTTACTCCCTCAAAAGCATGGCCTCTTCTTTAGTCACTACTGTTACTTGAATGTGTGTAAGTGTGTGTGTGTGTGTGTGTGTGTGTGAGTGTGTGTGTAAGCAAGGATATATATGTATGTACATGAATGTATTCATGAGTGTGCATGCTAGAATATTAGATACAATATGCTAAGTCCACTTTGTATGTATAATTTCACGTCTGTCTGTTGGTCCTGGGTAGCAGGTTAGGAGGCATATCTCTGGGGAGGCATTGCTCCCATTCTCAGCATTCTTTAGTCACCTCTAGGTCTTTGTCTTTCAGTGAGACCTGTGAGATTTTCCATTTTAATGTTAGCAGGTCTATTGGTGTTGTACTTCTGCAGATCTTGGTTAGGCAGCCACCTGCACATGTGAGCACGTGCGCGCGCACACACACACACACACACACACACACACACACACACATTCAAATTCAAATTCAGGTATAAATAAGGCAGCAAAATGGAGTGGTAACAAGAAGGAACTATGGGGTAAGGGATGATTGATTGACAGTGTGACCTCAAATTTAGTTTGCCCAGGACAAGTAAGATACAAAATTAAATGTTTGTGTTTAAAAGTTTATCTTTGGTAGATAGTGCAACCTCCTACTTTCTCTTTAGTGTTTAGGATTTTGACAAGTGGTGTTCATTAGCATCTTCACCAGAGAAGGGAGAACTCAAATCAGTCCCTTTGGATACTAGAGAAGATTATTTAGTAACAGACTCAGTTGGGGAGGAGTTTGGAAATAACTCATTTAAAGGAGATTTGGGATTACCTTTGGTTTAAAATGATGGAGCTTTGAATAAAAAGATCTCATGAAGTGTATAAATTATTTTAGGCGTTTTAGAGTGTATGGTTTCTGGAATTAGGAAGGTTTTCGAATAACAGGTAAAAGCCATTTCTATCCATGGCTTTAGGAAAGTAGACTAGGGAGACGCTTGATGTAATTGTTATTCTGTACAAGAGTTCTCTTCCCATTAGGGAGTGGGTACTGAGATTTTGTTTTTTCCCTAATAGCAGGTGTAGATTTATAAGGATTCGTTCCCTCTATTTCCTAGAGCCCATTTGGATCACACATATCCATTAGTAAGATAGTAACTATAACAAAATGAATAAATATACTAAATACAAGAGAATCTATTGTGGGCTATGTGCTGCTCTGGGCTTCAGGGGAGATTTTAAATAAATACTTTAACTTCTGTGCAAAGTAAATTTTATGACTTCCATTATTTTGTAGATGAGAACTGAAGAGGAGAAGAATTTCATACCAAGTTTGAGGACTGGATTGGAATGCAAGATGTTTAGTTTCAAAACCTGCACTCTCTACTTTTCTGTGCAGCCTTCAAGAAAGACTTATAGTCCTAAATACAGGATCATTTAAAGCCCATGAATCTCAAATTCCTGGCCAAAAGAGCAACCTTTCCCTTATTTCATGATGCTTTGTGTGGTCATTTCACAGGAGACAATAGGGGAAAAAGGCTATTGTGGGGAGTAGAGCAATATGTCAGTTAGATGTTCTGAAGATCTGGAATGAATTGGGCATGAAACTGTGGCTACATGTGGAGGCCTTCCCTTTGTAAACATCTTGTTTCTAAAACATCCACAGTGACTCTTATTGGGCATTATTTAAATGAGCAAGTGTCCTAGTTTCAGGAGACAGAGATTTTTATTTCATCAAATTTACTGCACATCTGTTTAAGGAATGTGGCAACACTATGCATAAATATCCAATCAAAATATTACAGAACAAGCCAATTTTATAATATTAAAAATGTATGGGGCCAGACACAATGTGCAGAAAATAGGATATTGCCCCGTGGTGCTTTTTCTGCTCTGCTTATATTGGACTGTTCAGCCTCAAATTATATGTTGTTAAAAAAATTCACCAACAAAAATGGAATTTAACTTGGCTCAGAACAATTAAACTGACGTTATAAAAGTATATCTGTATAATATGCCAACATTGCATATTATCTATTGCATAAAGTGATAGATTTTTTGTAGTATCTTAAACAGATTTCAAAACATTCAAATTATATATGCCATTACATGGAATGATGTTTTATGAGTATTGGAAAATATCCTAATGTAGAAAAATTTTAAAGCCCCTTTTCTAGACGATAGTCGAATCTCTTGTAAGTAGTAAAGAATCTGGTTTCAGAGGATTCCCAGTGAACACTGGTACTTTATTTTGTTGGGCAATGTTGGCTCTTGACCAGAAACCACTTAGGTAGGAAGCTGTCTGATACCCTCAGGTTTTGGAATAGGACTGTGTCATCATCCTCTGTGGATTATAACTCCTCCATTCAAACTGTCCCATTGAATTCTCAGAGTGTCCCTATGAGATGATTTTTCGACCTATTTTACAATTGGAGAAACTGAGGTTTGGAAGGTTAATTGATTTTCAGAGCCCTCTGGCCTTGACTTCTGTGCACACTGCAGTACTTGACATTCACAGTATTATTCCAGCTGCATTACCCTGGTTACTTCTGTAACTGTGCCACATGGATCAAAAAAATTGTATCACACACTAAAGGTAAGTGCCTCTCCCAAGATCACTGGTGGTGGGACAAGGCTTTGGACTATGAACTAGAATTTTCCAATAAACTACACAGAAATCTACACTGTGAACCAACATCTCTCAATTGCTTGAGCCTGTGAAAGAACTCCAAAGAAGACATGGATTACAGAGAGGAGAGCACAGAAAGGAACAACTTGAGAATTTTCCCAGCAAGCCAGTCTCTATGATATTATATCTGATCCAGAGAAGCTACAATTAAGGATGTGGGCATGCTGGGCTGTTAGAAATGCCCAGAAGCTCTCTTGTAGGATTATATAGTTGTGTGATGGTACCAGAGGGCATGTGGATGTTGGGAAATTGTTTCTTTCTTGAGTAGTGAATCTTCAGCTCTGAGTGGAACTAGCAAAGAGAAACATAGAGCAGAATTACACACATAGATACGGCTGTATCACCCAGTGGAGGAGTCAGAATAGGGTGAATGCCTTGTGGGTAACATTGCTGATGGGATTGGACCAAGGAAGACAAAGCCCTGGCTGCAATAAGGAAGTAAAAAGCCCACATGGTCTTCCAGAAATATCTGGAAAGGTTTGAGTGAGGTGTAGCATTGAGAGAGAACAAGACGTGGCAACTACAAACCAAGACCAAATCTTGAGTACATTTAAAAAGGGGAAGCACAAATATATGTACCTGCCTTTGGAGGGTAGGGATTGGAGGTTGGAGGGATCAGAGTGAAGGGGGTGAGTATTGGCCACAGAGCTGTGAATTAACATCAGAATGAAAAGAGAAAGAACTCCATAGAAGATGTTCTAAAAATGGCCAGAATCAGAGATAAGAACAGAAAGCAGGGGAATGTAAATCTCAGGAGGCTGAACTTGTATGACTTGAAGATTTTTAGAACAAGGTGACAGGGAAAGCAGAACCAAGCCTTAAGAAAACGAGTGAGAACTATTATTTTTAGAGTGGAAAGAAACTTGGAATCCAATGACATTGGTTGGGATCATTAAATTCAGGGTTACTTATTCTGCTCAGAATATAGGCTTTGAAAAGTGAAATGCTCACTGCATTAGCTCTGTGACCATTCAATATAGCATATCAGCTTTAACATAGAGTGAGGGAGTGAAGAGAGGTCACTTGGCTGGGAGTCCCAAAGAAGAACTGGTGCTATGGGTGTAACCAAGTGCAGGGGCGACAGTTTGTTCCTTGAACATGAAACAATTTCTGGTAAAAAAAGAACAAAGTCTCTGAGTAGGGACAATGTCTGCCATTGAGAGAGTCAGGGTCTGCTTGACTCCAGTTAGGAAAGTGTCAAGATTTAATGATCCAAAGATATCAAATGAAGAGCAGCAAGAGCAGTAGATGATAGCCAAGAACCTAGTCTGGGAAGCGAGACACTCAGATGTTGGTCTGGGAGTTGCAGGCAAGGCGATTCTGGGCCTGACTTCTAATTCTGAATGAAGTGAGCTGATATGACTGTATACTTGTGGTGGTGACAGGCGAACGTTGTGATGATGTGTAAAGAGACACTCACTGAAGAAGTTAAAATGAAATAGACATGAAATAGAGATTCGGAGAACACGGGGCAAGGATTTGGGAGATGTAGGTTTCAGAAGTTAGGTAGTGGGGAGAACTATCCCCTTTCTTCTCTCTAGCTCCTCTGTCTCTTCCTTTAGCCCCTCTCATGTCCTCTCTTCTTCTCTCACAGTTCCAGGTCTCTTTTCCTTTGATTATTATTGTTACAACCATACATGCATAAATATGTAAATACAGCCTACAGACTCCATTTACATCGCTTTTATGCACATGATCGGAGTTTTCTGTCTTCCCCCTCTACTTTCTTCCCTTTATACACCCCTCCACCAGGAGGCCTGATCACCCACCTCATGTTGGGTCTCATCTCTTATAGAAACTTATCATTGTCAATAGCTCTTTCTATTAATATTCTCTTATCACCTCTGTCATTAAACTTGCCACATAATGTGTGCTCCTTTTATAGAACGTCTCCGAGGGCAGTCAGTTCTGAGAAACTTTCAGGCAAGACTCATGTCTTATTCACCATCACATCCTCCGTATCTTTCATGATAGCTGGCACACTGAAGACTCCTGATAAGTATTCCGAGAATTATCGAGATAACAGCAACTGAATTAGGTCAGTGCTGCAGGGGAGTGAAGTGAAGAAATAAATTCCAGGGGCACCATGCAAGAGAATTGACAGGAGCTAGGGAATTTATTAATGAGTGTGCATAAGTGCACAGGAGTGTGTACATTCATGAGAGTTTAGTGGAAGAGAAAAGACACAGAGCCTTCCTTCCGGGTCTCAAGTAAGAGTCTGATATCATTAGCATAGATGGGGAAGAAATTTGGAGATACAATGGGAGAAGAAATGCTAAGTTCAGGACCAAAGCTGAGCTGAAAACCATAGATATCAAAGAAACAGTTGAAAATGGTTGCCTTGGGGGTAGGAAGTGGTAAATTAAAAGCAAAGAAAATCAAAGGAGAAGAAAGAAACAAAAGGAAGAAGCTGGACCGTTATAATGCAAGTACAACTTCTGCCAATTTCCCTTCACTGCTACAGGCATGCATGCAGCATGCAGCACAGGAGACTTCTCTCCTACAGGCATGCATGCAGCGTGCAGCACAGGAGAATCACTATTTCTTGTCACTACTATTTTTGTCAATACATGGATGCTACAAGTTTGCTTAGGGTTAATTTTGTTTTAATGTAAAACACACTAATTTCTGTTACATCATCTCAGCCCCCAACACTTTCCTGATTGGGAATGGGGTGGGTGTTATCAGTACTTTGCAGAAGAGAAAGAGATGCAGGTGTTTAAAACCTCAGCCTGGGCAGAATAGCTAGGGGAGGGACTCAACACTCTTCCTCACTGCAACTTCCTGCTACCTCTCAAAGAGCAGAGGGCATGGTGGGTAAAATCTTAGGTGTTTGCCTGTGTGTAAAGGCTTCTATTTTGTACTAATTTTCAGTAACCTACTAGAATTGCAAATATGCTCTGCGTATTTGTGGCTCTTCTGTCTTTATGGTCCTTGTCATCAAGAGAAGTCACTTCCTGGTGGTGATGCATGGCCATTTGTAACTGCAAGGTTACACTTTTGCAACAGCTCCACAATTTCATCCTTGAGGTCCTTTTTACTCTTGGGTGGATGCCATCTATGTTCCATGATTTACTGTTTCTAAGTTTGTCAATTAAGTCTGAAATGCCGCTATTTTGTCATACTTCTGCCCCGCTTTTCCTGTGTTCTAAGAGAAATTTGGGGCTAAGAAATATTTTAATTTTCATTCAATTTAAAATACGTTCTAACTCCCCCTTTGCTTTCTTATTTGATCCATGAGTTAATTTAGAGTGGTTTTATTTAATATTTAAAAGTTTTGAGCTATTTCCCATATATACTATCTAAAATATTTTTAAATGTAAAAATATTTAAAAAATATTTACAAAAATATTGTAAAAATATCTTTGACAGCTTCAATATGTTTATCAAGTATTTGGTCATGGCCCCTCCCACTCTCCCACTCTCACTCTCTCTAAACTTCTTCCCACCAACTCCCTCTTTTCCTTTCATGTGTTTTTAAAATGATGCACGGAGTTTAATTAGAGTTGCTTGCATGAACATGGGCAAGGGGTTATTTTATGGAGTTTGGGCAACTTACCAGTGGCTAGACCACTGAAGAAAAATGACTCTCAGTTCCCCAGTTCTTCAGGGAGAGGTGAGGCCTCATGAAATCTCCTGTTTCCCATATAGATTTTAAAATGTAATTTCATTGTGATCAGAGAACATACTTTGGATGACTTGAATATTTTAAAATTTAGTTAGGTGTTTTTAAACAACTAAAATGGTTATTGTTTATTTAAATGTAATTTCATTGTGATCAGAGAATATTTTTTGTATGACTTGACTCTTTTAAAATTTAGTCAGCATTTTTAAACAACCAAAATGGTTGTTGTTTATTTGTTTGCTTGTTTTTTTTTTTTTCCTATAATGCAGAGGGCTTCAACTTTGCTGGAATCCTAGCTATGATGATCAGCTAGCTGTGCCTGGACTAGCAATTTCCTGCTTTTAGGAGACAATATCCGAATGGGTTGATTTCATAAAACCTTTGCTTCCTGTCTTCATCTTCCAAAACCTTTATACCCCTCAACATCCACATGGGCCTCTGCAGAGCAAGCATGAAATGCACCTATTTGTCAGAATGGGAGGGAGGAGTGTGGAGTTAGGCTGAATAAAGCCGCGATAGGGAGAGGAGCAGAAATAAAGTAGTAATCCAAGGAAGGCTGAGCTGTGGCTGTAAAGCGATATTTTATATATATATTTTTTTTGGCCCATAAACTGACTCAGAAGGCAATTCCAAAAATGTTTTGAGCAATGGGAACACTTCTGGATGAAGAGTGTAGCCCTGGGGATTACTTTGAATGACAACACTTATTGGGATATATGAGCTTCAGAGGGCTTCAGAAAAAAAATTAATCATTATTTTTAGTTAGGTATGGAACCATTTTTGTGAACATTCTAAACCCAGCACAGCACAGACTTGAAGCAATTATTCTTCCTCTGATCGCTGCTTTCAGACAATCTATGTCAAAATAACTTTCCTCTCTAGTAATGGCTCCAAGGGTGTTTTCTCTGTTTTCTGGTCACCTTTAGTTATTAAAAGTCCAGCACGATCTTATTCAGTTTGTAGTGTGGTTTCTGGAATTGACAATGTCTTAAGGGTCTGCAGTGAGGAAGGAAGAAAATCTCTTCTCTCCCCTCTCATTCCTTTATCTTCCAACAGAGAGACTGAGATTGTCTTGGCCAACAGAGACAGAGATTACCAGACAGCTCAAATTCTGCTGTTGCTTATGATCCAGCTCTGCCAACCTAAGCGTGTGTGTGGTAGGGAGATGGTCCTTCTGAGGAGACCACGTGAGGGTCAGACTGGTGCCAACATTTTCTACTTGGACATTAGCTTTTCTAGTTCTGGAGATCTGTGTTCAACTGGAGGAACTTGCCAAATTTTTCTTTTTGATCCACAAGAATCTCTCATATCCTAGGTATGAAACACAGTGAATATTATTAGGTCAGCTTGCATTAGCCCCATCTCAACCATGGGTGCCTCCTGCCATGCTCACACAGACACAGCATCCATTAATTAAGCATACATTTAACAAGCAGAGACAGAATTCTATTTTATTTTATGTTTTCCTTGTGTCTTCAGTTTCTGAAAATAACTGTTGAAACCTCCTTGCTATTTGGCTTGGAGGATCATAAGGTCGATGAAGGGAAGGAGAAACTAGCGATTCTTTTCTTTAGTATAATAGCCAGGAATTGTTGGGTTTTGCTACAGTAACCCAAAACCTCTAGATTGCATAAACTTAGGGCAACACAGAATAATTCTTATGTGAGATGCTTACCTATTGGTTGTTGTCAGGGAGACAGTGCTCATGAACCCCCACTTAAGCCACCATGACAATGGTACAGGCACTGTGGGAGAAAGTAAGGGCTTGGGAAGGTTTTACTGACAATTTGACACTGTGGCCTAGAAGTAACATGTGGTCCGTTACCAGATATAGTCCTGACAGAACTTAAGAGTGGGTATAGATGACTCTACTGTATGCCTGAAGGGATATACAATTCCTTATTGACAGCTCTAGTGATTTCCATACTCTCTCTTCTATACTTCCAATGTTTCTCTCTTGAGTCTCCTATGTTCCTCCAACTTCTGCCATCATAGAGAGTTCAGAAGAAGATGGAGGGGGGAGGTCACAGAATGTAGACAGTGAAGGGAATCAGAACCTCCAGCACTCACTGCTTACTGAAAATCCATTTGAAGTTGATAATTTTTGGGGGAAGGACACTCACTCTGTTTTGAGGATATAGCCACTGAAAAGGTTTTCATGCTTCAGTGGATGACCCCACACCCATAAACATATGGGCAGCATTCCTTGGACTGAGTGGATTATATGAAACAAAAAGAGAACGCAAACAGATGTGAAGTTGAAAGGAGGAGTGTTGGGGCTTTTGGGATGAAAGAGAGAAAAATGAGGGTAGTTATGATCATAAGTCATTGTACATATATATGAAATTTCCAAGAATAAAGAAAACTGTAAAATAATATAATAGAGGTCAAAGGAAGAAAGTTCAAGACATAGACTTGATTAATATTGGTTACGGCTCAGGTGCATCATGTACAGGCTAAAGATGAAGGCAAATTCAAGGGTCAAGAGGAAACTGCTGACCTTGATGGCCTGATGGTCTGAGAAAGAGGGCATTGTCTTACTTTAAAAATACCTGAGTGGCAAATTGGGTGATTGCAACATCTATCCTTATGGGGGAAAAATTCCTAGTGAGAAAAATGGATCAAACTAAGAATTAGGAAGCAGCTGGTGTGAAATCTTTAAGGTTTTTTAAAATTCCACTGTCAGAGGAGCGAGGGTGCTTTTTCATTAAAATGGCACATCACTCCACCTCACCCTTTGTGGCATTTCTACCTAGGCAGTTTTGTTCTTGATCCGAATCTCCCTAGACCACAGCAGCTCACATTCTTTCCTCTGAACTACAGCTCTGGGAGATATTTCATCCCAGTTGCTCTTTCCTGGGTGGGGCTGGATGATGGTCTGGGGGCAAAGTCCAACACTCTTAGAAGCTCCACTCTTTATGGATCTTGCTAATATTAAAACAAGTGCAGGACAATATGTGTCTATGGTGGGTATTCAGGAGTTAACAAGATTTTATGAAGGAACTTTGATTTCTGTTCACTTAGGCAGATTTTAGTCAGAAGTGAGATATATAGTAACTTTTTGGTATTTGGTGGAGGTAGGAAAGCAATGTGTTGATTCTGGAAACAGCATCTGAGACATATGGATTTAAGCTTCCTGGCACCAGAAAGCAGTTTAGGGAAGATAGATGTGTGGGAGGAACAATGGAACAAGCCTTGATCCCTTACAGTTCCTCCGGTACAGTGTCTCAGCAAATATTTTGCAAAAGGATTTTCTGAATGAACTTCAAATGGTAAGAGGTTTGGTTGGGAGGCTGGAAAAGTCAAGAGAATGATTTTTCAAAAAAAAAAAAAAAAATGAAGCTTGTTTCAGATGACATTTAGACCTTCCGTCTCTTTCTCTAGCTTGTCACTTTGCTTCATTTGTTTCAATCAAACCTACTTCCCAGCAGAAGAGAGACAGTTATAGGGTATAAGATGATAGCATGCAATCCTTGTGTCTGCCACAATATAACCCAGAGCCCTGGCAAGCTTCTTCCTCCCTTATAGATCTGATAGCTCCCATGCAAACATCAACTTTAAATACTACCACAGTTTAAATTAGAATGATCTAGTGTGGAGAGTTTTTCAACTATATCTTCTCTTTTGGCTGAAGCCTGAGACACTGTAAACTCAAGGACTATATGAGAATGTCTAATTCTTATTCTATTCTATTGTTTACAAATATATGTTTGAATATTTCAGACCATATATTTGCATCTGTAAACATTACCTTCAATACAAAGAAAGCTTTAATACAATTTCTCTTTTAATCAGTTCTTTTAGAATTTCCTATGATATGTTTTGATATTTTTTCTCCCTCTCCTCCAAGACCGACATCCCTGTTCCCTACCCACACAACTTTTTGTCCTTTTTTGTTTATTTTGTTTTGTTTTCATCAACCAACTCAAAATTAGCTGCCCATACACCCTTGAACACATGGCCTTCCATTGGAGTGTTATGGACTTACCTGGGCCAACATGTAAATAAAATGGACCCTCCCTCTCCCAGCAGCTGTTGATTGTCAATAACTCCTCAGTTAAGGGTAGAACTTTCTTCTCACATCTTCTCTTCATATTGGGATTTGGTCTGGTTTGAGCATGTGCAGGGCTTGTACATGCTGTCACAATTGCTGTGACTATATGTGAAGCTCTCCTGCTATGTCCAGAGGATACTGTTTCTTTCTATTTATCCACCACATCTGCCTCTTCAGGAATGAACCCGGAGCCTTTGGAGAAGGGACTGTGATATAGATATCTCATTTAGGGTTGAGCATTCCCCAACTGTTTTTTCTAGGTACCTTGGCCATTTGTCGATCTCTGTGTTAATCAGTGTCTACTGCAAACAGAAATTTCTCTGGTGAGGGTTGAGAGATGCATTAATCTATAGGTATAATGATAAGATATTAGCAGTCAGTTTGGAATAGATAATAGTACCAGCTTCCTCCTTGGGCCTATGGCATGCCTAACCATAGGTTCTTAGCCTAAATAATGGTTCTCGGTATGGACTTAAAGCCAATCAGAAAGTGGTTGGCTACTCCCATGATGTTCATGACACTGCTTCACTGGTAGTTACATCTTGCCAGGCCAGTCATTACTGTAGCTAAGAGGATTCATGGCTGGGTAAGATTAACACTTATTTTAATCTTCTAGTAGCATGCCCAGCCCCCTTTGAGCACCATGAAAGCTAGCCAGTAGGAATAAAGTTTCTAGGTCAGTACCAGCTTGTATTTCTTTCCCTACAGCTTGATATTTCTACGCTTTGTGAGTCATGTACATGGTGTCCTCAGCAATAGGATCTTACCATCAACTTTTGGAGGGTAACCAATATCACTGGAAATAACTTGTGGTATTTGGGGATCTATGGGACCTCACTGGATAGCTACTCCAAAAGAGGTAGCCCATCCCTAGTCTTAGGATTTTTATTTGCTATCTAGAAAGAGCATTGTTGCTGAGTCCAGCTTGGCCATGACAGGGATAGAGTGACATGGTTTCTACCCCTGGAACAGAGTCAGCAGGGCTTGGCCCTCCACAAGTGTCAATGGTTGGTATATACATAGGGCTTATTTGTATAAAAAATATATTTTACTTCATGTTTCCTTCTGTAAATATTCTCCTTGCTAAGGTTGTTCCTGCCAAGGTTAATTACTCCATGATAATTAGAAACAGCATACGTCTAGGAGTCAAGGGTGTATCTATGTCTCAGCCAAATTGCTGAGACCTTCAGGACAGCCCGTAAGGCTTTGGGAAAGAACTCTGAAAAACATAAGTTCAAATATATATAATTTATCAACTATGCAAAATATAAGCATGCAATATGAATTGTGTAAGGAGCTTCACAGACCTAAAAGAACAGAGGCAGCTGCACTATGAATTAGCTTGTCAGAAAGATACTACAAAAGGAGATTAAGAGACTTAGAAACTAGTAATTACAGGGCAAGATCCCACCCAACTAAGTTTTTTGTTTGTGCTTTTAAAGGCAGATAGATTCTTGAGTTCAAGGTCAGTTTGGGACAGAGGGAGTTTAGGTACAGGCCTAGGCATGGTAGGAGAGGTAATTTCAGGGTGGGGTTTTACTCAGCTAGCTTATTGTCTGTGCTTAACAAAGGCAAGTAGATTTCTGAATTCTTTTGCAATATTAAAAAAAAAAGTGCTTGCTGTCTCTTTCTAAGAACCAAGGGGCTGGGGTCATGGGATGCTGATTCCTTGGATAAACAAAATGGACCCTGAAGTACTGACTGAATTGATGATATGTAAATAAGAGACTTTTGGTCTGCAAGTTATAAGCTCTCCAGAGAGTTTTTAGAATTGAAAAAAAAAATTTGGAGGGAGGGAGGGAAGGAGGAAGGGAGGGAGAGAGGGAGAGAGAAAGAGAGAGAGGAAAAGCTGTCTCGAGCAGAACTTAGGCCATCAGCTTGTAACCCACGATTTGACTTCAAGTTGTTGCTCTTGTCTTCCCCAGACACCCCTTCCTCAGAAACCCTCTCCAAGCTGAGGTGCTGAGATTGGTCCTTGGCATGTTGTCACCTCGTTATAGGCTAAGTCTATTTAACTCTTCACACTTATATTAATAGGTAGGCCTCTATATTACTTTTTAAAAATATCTTTAGTGTTAGTTGCCCCTACCCATGTTCCCACTTGTATGCTGTCTTTTGGAACCTCTGCACAATTTAACTCTTCCTGTTTTGTTGATCCTCTTTAAATGTTTAAACCACTTCATTCCATCTCTCCTTCCTTGAAAGTACCTTCACAGTCCCTTACTGATTTCTTGATCTCTATGAGTACTCCAAATGAACCATAAGTACCACAAGATTCAAAGCTAACATCCACAAATGATAGAAAACATGTGGTATTTGTCTGGATTATCTTACTCAGGATGATTGTTTTCGGTTTCATCCATTTGAATGAGAATTCCATAATTTTGTTTTTCTTAACAGCAGATCAATATTTAATTGTGTAAATAAATATTCCACTTTCTATTTCCTGATTATTGTGACTAGAGAATCAATAAACATGGATGACTGGGAACCTCTACAATAATATATACTATAGAGAGCTCTTTGGGTATATGCCATACCTGGATCATGTAGTGTATCTACTTCTCGCAGTTTGAGGAACCTCTGCCCTGGTTTCCACGGTGGCACACCAGTCTTCATTTCTACCAGTAGTAAATAAGTGTTCCTTTCCTTCACATCCATGCCAGATTTTTTGTCATTCGTTTAAAAATTTCTTTAAAAATTTTTCATCTTAGCCATTTTAACTGGGGTAAGGCAGAATCTCCAACTATTTTAAACTTTCATTTCCCTGAGGACCAAGGAAATGGAGTATTGAAGTAGAAATTTCTGGTTTCTTTGGAGACTTAGTTGTGCCATGTAATGTTTTTTCTGGAAACTGTTTTTGCTGAAGCAGACATGTGGGAAGATGTTTTGCTAAGAAGAGACACGTGATGTTTTTCTGGAAGCATCCTGGAAAAAGGGCATGTGATGCTTTACTAAAACGTGAGAACATGTGATGTTTGGAAAGGGTATAACTATAGCCCAACAGACAGTGGACGATGCTGGGTGGTACTGGTGTGCAATACCAGTCTTTGCTGGTCATTGTTTGTCATAACTTCAGAGAGAAAAATGCAGCAAACAAACTTCTGGTGGTGTTCTGCAGGCTTCTCGCTGCTTCCATGAACTCAGGACAATTGGCAGAGCCTCGAGGCTGATTCCTGTGAACTGTATTCTAACCTTCAGTCAGCTGTGTAACTGGTAAAGATGTTTTTCCCATTCTGTAGGCTGCCTCTTCATTGGAATGATGTTTTCTGCTGTAGAAAAACATTTTTTCTTTGTTTTTGTTTCATGAGTTCCTATTTATTAATTGTTGGTCAATGCTTGTGATATCAGGGTCTTGTTCAGAAAGTTCTTTTTCGTGCCAATGATTTTAAGCATAGTTCTTTATTATTTTCTCTATCAGATTCAGGGTATCAGATCTCATGTTGAAGCCATTGATTCATTTTAAGTTGAGTTTTATGCAGGGTGAGAGATAAAGGTGGATTTTCATTGTTCTGTGTGTAGACATCTAGTCTGACAAGCACCATTGTTTAAGATCCTGTCACTTCTCCAGTGTGTATTGTTGGTCTCTGTCAAAAACCAGGTGGCAGTGGAAGTGTGGGCTTATGTGTGGATTCTTGGTTCTATCCCATTGATTAATGAGTCAGGATTTATGGCAGTATCACTATAGTTAGCACTATAGTACATCTTGAAATCTGGGATGGAGCTATTTCCAGCATTTTAAAAGAATATTGTTCTTCATTGTTTTGGCTATCTTGGTTTTTCTTGTATTTCTATATGAAATTTATATTACTTAATTTTAATTCCTATGAAGAATTATGTTAATGCATTGTCTTGTGTAATCTTTGTCGTCTCTGTCAGTGGTCAGCACACTGTGGCTTGTGTAAATAGATTTAGCTTTATGTCTATTCAGTATAAAGTTGGTTTGGGGCACAGAAATGCTCATTCTATACACAGTGTTGGTGGCTGTTGGCTTTCTTACAATGGCAAAACTAAGCACAGCTTATGAAGCCTTAAATATTTCCTATCTGTGGCCCTTTGCAGGAAAATCTTGCTAGGTCTGGCCTGAATAAATTTTAATAGCAATACATGAGAACCTTAATTTCCCCTTCTTTATCTCTCTATTTTCATTCCCTCATCTGCCCCTCTTTGGTTAGGAATCTCAAGAGAGAGCATACTGAAATAATCATGCCCTTTAATTCATAAATTTTATTATGAGTCTGAGAAGGACTTCTTTTTGTTTATTTTACCCCCATATTTGAACTGCATTTCTTTCCTTTCAATAGGCAGTCTTCTATTTTTGCAATAGTAATCACTTTGTTTATATATATTCCTATAAAATGTAGATTTCAGCTTGTAAATGTAGATGTGGTTTTATTTTTGAAAGTCATATTGAACCAGACATGGTGGTACACACCTGTAGTCTTAGCAATTGGGAAGTGGAGGTGAGAAGATCCGACATGTAAGGTCATTAGGGATTTGAGCCTGTGAGATGTGAGAACCTGCTTCAAAAATAAAACAATAGGTGCTGTATTAAATATCTCATTCTATTTCTGTAGTTTTCTAATAGTGATGCTTTATGAGCTTGTATGTTGGTGTAGACACGTAGCTGTTCATTATAATGCTGCACAGCACCCTTTAGCAGGTGCCTCCATACTTACTCAGTTGGAGGTGGACACATCCATGCCTTCTTGGCAGTCATCTGTCAAGACCAGGTGCTGCCATTTGCCTAGGCTACAATGTTCCTTAAATTGAGTATTATGAATTGGTCTTTTAGACCTATGTGAAAATTTCTTTTAGGTATATAAGCTATAAACAGACTTGCAAAGTTGTTTGGTGTATGTATATATTTTTTGAGTCACACAACATGTTTCTCTGACAATGGCATTGCTCTATATTCCCATGAGCAATGCATAGAAGTTCCATTATACTTCCCCCTTTTCTAACAGTTGGCACTATCTAATTTTCTAATTCTCTCCAGTATAATTGGTGTTGAGTAAAATCTCAATGTTTTTGTAATTTTCATTTTTCTGGCTGGTGTGGAGTTTGAGTGTCTTTTGGTATGCTTCTCAGGCTTTGGATTTCCTCTTGAAGGAACTGATTGTTTATATTAGCTGCTTTTCTTTCTTATGGAGATGTATTCTTCTAGATGCCAATTTGCAGTTCTATATTCTAGATATTAATTCCTTGTACTTTTAAACATGGAAATCATCTGCCTTTTAATTAAAATGGTTCAGAGTACTTTTAATGCATATAAATACTATCTTTTGTTGACTAATATTTATGATTCACTGAGTTTAATGCTTTATGATTTACACAGAATATAATTTAGGGAGCTACATATTCATATATAATAAACATTGGTGAACACCATGCAGAAAGAGCTGAGTGGCAAGTGATCTTCCTGGTGGCCCATGGTTTTGCTCTGTTATGCTGGGTGTACCCTGGAAAGTCATGGCCCCAGGGACTTTGTCCCAGAATTTCTTCTTGCTCATGATGTGCCTTCTCATGTTTGACATTACTATATCTCTCATATACCTGACATGGTGTGATTGGGTATGGGAAGACAGAAAAGAACTTGTTATTATGGACTGGCTTACTGAAACTTTGTTAATGTATGACCAAAGAATTATTGCTTTGGGGTTACAATGAACTTGTGGAAAGATAGATGGGAAATGTTTAGTTAGGTATGAGCTTCAAAAGAAGTGTACGTGATCAACACTCCTGTTGTGACTCCCTTTTGTGTTGGGAAAGTTTCTTAAAGATCAACATGAAGACTCTTGAGATAACGCTGATTGGATGGATTAATGATTTTATGGAATTCCTGATTTAAGTAGTTTTAGGAAGGTAGTTTGACTTAAATAATTTGGGAAGTTAGGGTAATTGATAGAAAATTTAAAGTTAAACTAGAGTGTGCTCCTGTTTCATAGAATAAGGATGCATGGATGAGAAAAGGGATAGAGTGAGCGTTCATGCCTTACAAGCACATAATTGTAGTAGAAAGAATAATAGGCTTGGGGAAAGCTTATAATCAAAGGAAACGTTCATTCTAGGTTGGATCTGAGTTTCTGGATCTTATGATCTAAGGGTGTGGCTATAGGTTTTGGTGTGTACCATGAATATACAAGATTATGAGTAAAGAGTAATAATTCTATTTTTGAGTATAAGAGTAGAGAATAGATGATTAGCCAGTCTAGATGAACAAGATTTCAAAAATAAGATATAAGATATATGATGATTTGTTTCTTGGTAAATAAATAGAAATTATTGGCAGGTAAGCATAGAAAAGAACTTGTTACTATGGAGTTTGCTCCATCCACCAAATATGTGTGTATGTGTATATATGTAAAATGATTGGAGTCAGATTGTTGAACCTGTTCCATCCATCCAATATGTCTGCCTGGTTATGTATGGAGCTGTTGGAGTTTGTCTTGCTTTATCCACTCGTGTGTGTGTGTGTGTGTTAGTGTATGTGTGGGTGTATAATTTGCCCCTCTTTTCCTCTTCTTCTCACAAGTCCCCCCAAGAATTTAAAGAGCTCACAGAGTTTCTCATTGGTCACAGGAATGAATCAAGCTTAATTCCCTCAGAAAAATGTCTGCAGAATGATTACTCTAGTTGTTGCCTGCCATTAACAAGAGCCCCCACTGACTACTGTCTGAACCAGCCCCTGTCAGCTCCTCCAGTGCTGCCCTCCCCCCCCCCCATCGCCCTCCTTATCCTGTAGGGTCAAAACTGGTCTTCAACAAAACATAGTCTATATTTCTCTTATATAATGTTAATAAGGGGATCATGTATTTTTCCTCACTGAGTCAAATTCTGTCAAAATAGCTGTAATTTTGTGTGTAGATGTGACCAAAATTCTCATGAGAACAACTTAAAGGATGAAAGATCTATTTGAGCTCACCGGTTCAGAGGTTCATGTAGTCCAAGCTCATGGTCTCATGAGCTTGGGCAGAACAGTGGTGGAGCATGTGGCAGTAATGGGGGTGTTTGGAGGGGGATATCATTCATTTTTGACTTTAGCCATGTCCCAATAAGGTCATCACATTACCAGTCAACAGATTAACTCATTGATTAGGTTAGGGTCCATCACTTGGCAAACAAACTCAAAATATAAAAGGCCTTGGGAGGAATTTGGTATTTAGGCCATAAAAATAACTAAATTGATTATTTTCTTTACTGACTGACAATATTGTTTTATTGTAGATTATAGTTCTATTACATCATAAGTTCCTGAGAGCTTCTTTAGGCTGTTTTAATGTTAATGCTACAGGGTGTTTAAAAATGGCATTTTATAACAATATTTTGCAGGGAATATTCCTTCCATGTAATCTTCTCTTTTAACGATAACTTACTTATTTGTAGATACTTTTCCATATTCATGTTAAAGTGTGTTTATCATGTTATACAGAAATTTAACTTACAATTTTAATTTGGTTGATTTATATGTAATTAGGAGGTAATCAACATCTTTAGACTTTTAAATCACCCCCTCCAAGAGCAAGAAATAGCTTCACTTATTATATTTGAATTATTCTCTTCTTTAACTTTTTGTTTTACATTTTCTTGTAAAATCTGAACATTACCTTTCAGATGCTTTGTGGTTTTCTTGGTATCGTAACTGGTATTTTCTTGTTTTAAAAATGTTATTTTCATGTTGAGTTTTGCTATCATAGAGAAGTAGTTTTAATTTCCTCAAGTTGACTTTGTGTGTAGAATTGTATTAGTATTCCTGTATAGGTTATTGCATCTATTTAGAACATTATTATTTTCTTCCTATTTTTATCTCTCTTTTCTCATTGCACTGACATCATGTGCCAAGTTCAAGTAGTGGTAGTAAGGGGATATTCCTTCCTTTACAGTTATCAATAATTAACTGATTTTTTTTGTATCAATTGATATTATTAAATACTACACATATAAAAATATGTTATATATTTAAATATATATAAACAAATATAAATATGTAAATATACATATGTAAAATTTATAAAATATAAATATATAATTTTTCTCATTTGAACTTTAGAAATTATGGTTTTCAATGTACTCCTGGATAACAGTGGTCAGGCTTAACCGTGTACTCATTCACTCACTCACTCATTTACCCACTCACTCATTTATTTACACAACATATTGTTGACTGTTTCCTAATATTTTAGTGTCTATATCTGTGAGTGAGTAAAATGCTTCCAGAATTTTCTTTTTTCCTATTTTTGCTAACTGCTTACAGAATCAATATTTTTCTCATAAAATTATCTAGATGGCTTTCTTTCCTCTTGTACTTTTAGGAACAGCATTTAAGACTGGAATTCACAATCTGCTGAAAAGATTTTAGAATAGACTTGCCCTATAAACAAGCTCAGACAGGAAGTTAACTACCAAAGGGTTTGTTTTGTTTGTTGCTTAAGAAGAATAAACTATAAAGGCTGCTGGAATGTCTGATCAAGAAGAAAAGAGGAAAATGACAACACTTCCTCACAGGAGGAGTTTGCCGTTACTGTTGTGCTTTATGATTTCTGCACTTGCTGTTATTATCTGTTATTATCTTTATTTCTTTCAGTTTTCTTAAAGCCTCTTTTCAACTTCCCTCTTTAGCTCCATGCTCAGTTAATATGCTTTTAACTTTTTATATTTCTGAATCAATTATTTGAAACCATAAAAAATTTCTCCAGGCATGACTTTACTAATGTCCTACAGATTTTGACAGGTGGTGTTTTTAATTATCATTCACTCCTAAATATCTCCAAATTTCTTTCGTGTTTGACACAAGAACTGTTTAATAAAATGTGATTTTGATTCCAAATATGCTGTGTCTGTCACTCTTTTCGATAATTCTGAATTCATTTTTGTTATTGTTGAAGAAGTAGTCTGTTTGATATGGTTCCTTGGAAATTTATTGAGTTTGTTTTAACAATTTAATATAGAGTTTATGTTTGTAAGAGGGCTTGGATTAGAACTACATTCTCTTCCCATTGTAGGCAGAGTTCCCATGTATTTCCTTTCTTCTTGGTAAGACTACCTGATCGTGGAGTCAGGGTTTTCATGTCTCTATTTTCTGTTGTTCCACATATTGATTTCTAATGAATTTTCCACAGTGGTCACTATTCACTAGTGCCCTTTCCTCTGTAATCTAGGTTGCTGTTATTTTATATACAACTGTATTAGATGTGTGTACATGTATCTTAGCTGAGCCATCTTTTCTTCCTTTCCTTTCTTTCTTTCTTTTTTGCCTCTCCTGTTATGAGCTGCATTTCAAAATCTTTAGCTTTGAATTTTTGTCCTGTCTATCTACCAAAGATCACTACTAAGCTTTCTTTAGGTCATGTTTTACTAACATGTATTTATCATACGTTTATATCTAACACTTTTGTGTGCATGCATGTGTGTGTGTATTTTGCAGGTGATATATTGTCAACTTAAAAAAATCAAAGAAGTTTTGTCTTGTAATTAATGCGTTCAATTAATTTTTATGTATCCTAATTACTGTAACTAGACCTTAGTTCTTTTATCTCACTTATTTTTCTATTTATAGTATTTTCTTTTCCTCTCTATTCCTTGAACATGTTTAGTTAATAATAATTTTGATCTTCTGATAGTTGCCTTTAAGATCCAAACTGAGAGGACTGAGTTAGCCAGAGCTAAGCTGACTCCATGACAGGCTGCAAATTGGTAGTTTGGGAGACTAGGCCTAAGTTTCTGTTTCCCAGAAATGAGAATCTGGATTCAGAAACCTGTGGTCAGCCAACCACAGCCACAGGCAACCAATCAGAGGACACCTTGTCATTTGGCCTAAAGTACCAACACTTGTATAAATTTAACCTGTTGATGTTTAAAACCAGGTACTCATCTCCTCTCCCTCCCCTTCTTCCTCTCTCTCTCTGTCTCTCTGTCTCTGTCTCTCTCTCTCTCTCTCTCTCTCTCTCTCTCTCTCTCTCAACAAGAAAAATATATTGACAACTCTAATATCTCTGAATCACTACATTTGATCATGTTTGTATGTCCGGAAATTTTGTTTCTGTAAATATTAATATTTTCATTTCTTGGACTTCTTTAAACAAAAACCAAGAAAAGAATTAGAATTACTTGGTTAATTTTAATTTCAGTAATACCTGCTGTATCTAGTGGGTTTATTTCTCTGCTTTGAGAATTCTTCCATTATGTCTTTACTATGGATCCCTTGATTAAACTCTATGATACTGTATGCTTTATTATTCTGTGGTGGCTAATCTCAACTTGATTGGATTGAGAAATACCTAGAAGACTATTAAGGCATAATACTGGTTGTTTCTGGGGGCCTTTGGTGTGCTGAGAAGAATAATCCACTAAGGGGTTCATAGTACAGTGACATTTTTGGAAGACAGTGAAAAAATAGGAGACAGGAACTAGTCAGAAGATGTAGATAGTTGGAGATAAGCCTTTGAAATTATACATGGTCCACACACCCTTCCTTGTACTCTGCTTCCTGTATGCTGTGAGGTGAACAGTCTCTTCCTCCATGTGCTCTGTCAGCATAATGTGCTGCTGCACCCCAGGCTGAGAATCAATGAAGTCAAGGACCGAGGACTGGAGACTCTGAAACTGTGAGCCAAAGTAAATCCTGTGGTGTGATGAGAAGGGCAGGTAATACAGATGGCTGCAAGTGTGAACAGCATGTTGCCTTATTTAGTTCTAGGTTTAAAGTTCTTACAGGCACTTTACACATCTTACATCATCTCCTCACTGCTTCCAATGCTGCTACCAAGAAATCTAATAACAAACTGATTCTTTATAAATGCTTTCTTTTTTCTCTCAAAAAATTTTAAGCAAGTAATATATGTTTTTAAAAATTGCTTTGTTTGACATTCTGGATTGTTTTGATATGTTGGATTAATTAATAATCTTAATACAGTCTTCTTTATTTTCCTTCACTATCTTTGCAGAATCTGTCATTTGATGGTGAAATTCTACTTTCCCTCTTCCTCCGATTTTGAGCCACATATCTTGTCATCTTGGTATAGTGGTAGTTTGAGTTTTCAGAGTCTTCATGTTTAGATTGTGGGTATAGACCCACTCAGAGATACTAGCTACTCTGGTAATGTGCTTATAGATGGAAAAGTCAGTCTCTCATGTGCTGATCATGCTGAGCTGGAGGACAGAAAGGAAGGTTCTTTTAGGATAGACTCTCCAGGAACCAGTTAACCTGGTTTGTACCATGCCTGTCCCCTTCCCAAATGGCATCTTTAAGTCAGGGTTCCATGTTGAGTCTTTTTTTTCCTCTCAAGTTGTAATCTCATGCTGGTCATTCTTCTCTGGTGCATTTATTTCATCCAGAGATGACATGGTAGAGGGAACCAGTCTTGTCCAGAGCTGAAAAAAATCACTTTGGTTTTGAAGCTCACCCCCGATTTATGAGACAAAATAGAGTCTTAAGTATCTCCCTTGTAAAGCTCAGAGGAAAGGCAAGACAAAAATCATGATCATTTGAAGTGGTTAATTTAAAAAAAAAATCACATTGACAACAAAGAAGGACCACCTGTGGGTAAAGAGAACAGACCTTAGTTCCTCCTGATTGGAGCTCCAAGGCTGCCATGACGACCTTCCTTGAATCTCAGCATCAGCTTCTAGAAAAAAAATTCTCCACAAACACACAAGCCATACATTACTGCTTTTTGTTTATTTATTTTTTTTAAAAAAAGCCTTATACTTTTCTTTTGCTTAATTTAATAAAAACCGAGCAGTTAAACAAAATGTCAAATTTAAAGTAAAAGATACACAAGACAATTTGAAAACATAAATCTGCCAGATTTATGCTCAGTTAAATTCGAGATAAACAACAAAATACTTCTTTTTTAGTGTAATCATGACTCAACCAAAATTTTTGCTCTTCTTCCAAGGTAGTTACACCCCACTGAGCTTTCCCCCTGAATAAGGGAGTTACAAAGTCTATCTTCCTTTCTAGCTGGGTGACAGAGAAGTAGGTTTGATGACATCAGCTGATGATCAGGGCCAACTGCAATAAGATCTGCAAAAATCTCCACACAGGAGAATAATGGGTATCTGATAATCTTTATTTCTCCTTATTTTTTTATTTTTTTATTTTTATTTTTTCAAGACAGGGTTTCTCTGTATAGCCCTGGCTGTCCTGGAACTCACTCTGTAGAGCAGGCTGTCCTCGAACTCAGAAATCCGCCTTCCTCTGCCTCCCGAGTGCTGGGATTAAAGGCGTGAGCCACCACTGCCCTGCTATTTCTCCTTTTAAAGCAGAAGTTTTGCTCTCCCTCCCAAACCAATATCAGTGATTGCGTGGTACATGCGCATGGCATCTGAGGAACAATGTGCCTATGCTATTACTAATCGGACCTAGTGAATTATAAAGAAAGGACCAAGTTGGAGGGGATATATTGGAAGGAATGTGAGGAGAGCTGGAGGGAAGGAATCGGAATAGTCATGACCAAATTTCACCAAATACCTGGATGAAATTATCAAGAACAAAGAAAAAATAAGTTTGTTTTCTTAAAAATATAGTTTGGTTTAAAAAAATAAAAAGAATTACAGATAAAATACACATTTTGATGACTCAAAAGCATGTATGTGTAGGCATAGGACATATGAGCCTTAATTTCTTTTTTTTTTCTCCTGTCCTTGGCTCTTTCTTGACATGCTTAAGGGCTAAGGTCAGTTCGCTTTGAAGATCTACTTACATCTAAAGAGAGTTTGAATATCACGTCAAATGACTGAGCTGCATGTTATCTGTGTGAATTTATTTTCAAGAGAAGCTGAATAAAATAGTTAATTCTACTTGTAACCAGAAGATCCTTGTTGGTACAGGGACTCTGGTTTCACACATGACAATCTGCTTTGGTGTTTTCTCAGGGTTAAGCTCTTCAGTCATACTGTGCGATAACAAGATGATAACCCAGTAAGAACCATGACTATCTGTGAATGGTGACCATAATGGAGATTCATGAGCATTAATCATCTTTCTATGTGTAGGTGCACACATGTGTATATGCATGTGCACATGTATGTGGGTATCTGTACATGTGTATGCCCATGCATATGTAGGCCAGAGAACAACCTCGGGTGTTGTTCTTCAGGTGTTGCTGACCTCTGGTACCTTTCTGCTTTCCATAATTATTCTTACATGGATCCAAATATTTTAAATAAGGAAACCCTCCATATACTCCAAATGTTCCCTTATTTAATTTTAACCCATTATAAGAGGCTATTAAGGACACAGACCTGGATAGACGGTTACAGTATCCATAAACTGTCTTACACTAGTGATCCAGAGTTATATTAAAGGTCTGTTCTCCTGTAAGATGAAGTGCTGTAGAGTCTTGCACTTCTTGTTTTTTTCCTTTAAAATAAGTTTTCCAAATCCTCTCAATGGTTTCTCCTGCTCTAGTGCTGAGGCAGCAAACTGGGCTAGAGGCTGTCAGTAGAGCTAGATGAGGGAGGTAAGGCTAGCCTCGCTGTCCTTCACAGCGTAAGGACTTTAGGAAGAGCAAGATCCTTGCTGAATTTTACTTCGAGCATGGCCACTGGGGCACAGGCAGGTGCTGTGGGGACGATTTCTTAGACTTTGCCTAGGGTCCCCTCTTTATTTCCAATCAGTTTAGAAAAAGATAAAGGCAGGAGAGAGTCTAAAGAGGGAAAAATGAGATGACGGAGCTTGGTGGACCCAATAGGGCTGAGGTATCTTTTATTTCTGGAGTATCACCCTCCTATGAAGCTCTAAGTCTCCCCAGATCTGAGGAACACAGTACATATTTCTGAAAGTGGCAGTGACAGGTGAGAATGCAGCCAAATATCCCACACCATTTGTTCATCTCATGTAACCAACTGCTGCTGTACAAGGGTCCTGTGTGCCAGCTTGTGCCAAGCATCTCCTCAGCCTCTGCCTTCCTCTAGGGAGACAGCTGACTGTTTAACCTTGATTGACCTTGGGGTAGGTGCTGAAGAAGTGGGTTGACTTCTCCAGAATTCCTGCTGAATGCTTTAGTGTGCATTCATTTTATTTATCTAATAGCTCATAAGATAGACATGACTTCCTGTTTCCGGAAAGCATAACTGATTTCCCGAAAGTTAGTAAATCCTTGCAACTAGAGTGGAATGCAACCTCTTTCTAGAATTCTTGCAGTCTCTCTGGCAAGAATGACTCCTCTCAACGGTGTTCATTCAAGTCCAGAGGACAACTGTCTTTAGCCCATGGAAAATGTGTACCAGAATGAGCAAGGATGGTGGTCATCCGAGGGAGAACAGACAAATCTTCCACCAGAACCCTCGTATACTGTCTGAATCTGACTTGTCTGATTCATGGAAATTAATGAGCTACTAGATCTGGACCTGGTTTGCCTTGATGAAATGACTTATTTTTAGTGCCTTAGCATTTAAAAGAATCTGTTATAATTTCATGCTTAAATAACAGTGAATAAGGGCTTGTGTTTGTCTAGCATAATTGGAAGAAGCAAAGGAAAAGGGAAGCATATTTCTAAACAAATGGCATGAATCCATTTGGGGAGGCATTTGAAGATAGAGGGCCCCCAAATAAAACAAATATCCAGAGTTCTACATTACCTGAAGGCTGTAAATGGCTTTGAGGACACAAGGACCCACACAGCCGGAATAGAGACAAGCAGGGTGAGAAGCCAGGGGAGGTGGCCTTAGTTAAGAAGTGTGTCTATCCATCAAACAGCCAACTAGTGCTGCTTGAAGCTGAAGCAGAAGAGGCAGGAGGGAGTGTCTTTTCCTTCTAGGACTGTCTCAGGGATGATTTATTGACTTGTCCTTTTGCTTCTTCATCAGCTTGCCCATGGCCTCTGAGACCACTTGTCAACGTACCCGAGGCAATGGGGAAAGCTAGCTGAAATTAAGACATGGGGGAAAGATGAGGGTCCACGGTTGTATTCCAACTTAGGCATTATCCACGTGACAGACTGTCTCCTGCACTGCATTCTCCTGAGGCTTCCTCTTGAAGCTCACAGGTCTTCTGTTCCCTCCTTGTCCTCCTGTGGTGACGTCCCTTACCTGTCTCAGAGGCTCTCCACCGGGTCCTGACTGCATCCAGCCCTTTTCTCCCATGGTAAAATTTTGCTCTTTGTGCATTTGCATTTCTGCTGACTGCAAGGATCAGTTTAATTTCATGGGTGTCATTTCCTTCAAGAAATCTCTGTCTGAGCAGCGGCCCATCGAATCCTCGATAAAACATATTTTCCTACGGTAATGATTTTATGGGCCCATAAGTCATGAATTTATTATGATCTCAGCCCCTGCTGCTGATTGCTGTAAAATGCAAAGTAATTAACAGTGAGCGGTAGCAGTTATTCCCACCTGGTAACGTGTTCCTTCGTTCGCTGATGGGTTTGATTAAAGTAATGACTAAAGAGTGAAGCCGGGCTGTAAAATATTAGCATGATTAATGCTGTATCCCAAATAAGAAACAAAACTAACGGGGCACTGTCTGAGAAGTTTAAAACTAAAAATATACAATCTGTCCTCTTCTCTTACTCCCACTTCCCTTAAGCAATTGTTCCAGCTCATTTCTGGCATGTCTTCCTTCCCATTAAATAATAAATAGACTCCAAGGCCAGGGGCTGCCTAGTAGAACATATCTGGAGGTTTTCATAACACCCGGAGTACTGGAGTTTATGCTTCACACCCTCAACCCCCAAGTTTCCTCTTGGATTTGCTGGACAGAACCTAGTGGGAAGGCGTATTTTGAGCTGGAGTCTACAGTTGCTGAAGGGTTCCTCAGGCAAGGCTCAGTTACACAAACCAAGGGAAAGACAGGCAGAGTCAAGAAGAGTTTAGACAAAAGATGGAGCCAAGAGAAAATTGTGGGATGTGATAAAGCATTGCCAGGAGCACTGCAGCCAGAAAGATGGCAATGAAGATGATTCCTTAGCTTCATCTTTCCAATATTAAGAGTAGCCTAGACACCATTGTAACACAGGTTTTCGAGATGTACAAAAATTCGTGTAAAATACCTTCTATGGTCCTACTAAAATTCCTTGGATCTCCATGTATCTCAGAAGGGATCTGAGTCTTTCTTAGAAGACCAATTGGAAGACTTTCTAGGTAGTAGGGTTGGAAGAAGCTATGCTAATGGAATGTGGGCTCAGTCTTGATTGCTCAACTCAGAGAAATTCACATTATAGGACCAAGTAACCACCATCAGACATTAGTCTCTAGGAGTCACTGTGGGTGTGGCAGGTTGGAGGAGCTGGCATACTGTGTGGGTCTTGAACAGGCAGAAGAGGAATGCCTTTGTTCTTCTCCAGTGACTGTGAAGTCAAACTCTCAGTTTGGTGAGCTAGGGGAGAAAGAGTAGGAAGAAAGTCAGGATACACAGGAGGTTCTTGGAGGAGAATCCATTATGGTTGGCTTTGGAAAGATAGAGGAAAGCCTTTCTGGTGAGAGGTTTGGCCAAAAGCTAGAACAGTAGAGCTTCAGGAAGATAAGAGTCCTTTTTATTAACACCTTGCTGGATGCCTCCTGGATGTCAGGCACAAGGAAACAGTCTTTACTATTAAAAGAAATCTCCTGGTATAGAAACATAAGATAAAAGGAAAGGAAAACTTCATGGTCAATGAGCCAACACAGGAGGCTGAGACCCGAGGCAGGGACTCTTGGCCATCAGAGCTTTGAAAGGCATGAAGGAGGGGCTGGGGAGATAGCACCATATTGTCTCTCTCAGCAATACCATGTCTGTCTACCTAACCCCTCTGAATCCCTGGCAGATTTGAAAGGGAAAGACTGTCTTGTATGAGGACAAATGGGTATCATATACTAATTCAGAGATGTGGAGAGCAGGGAAAAAAATTCTTAATGAGTTACAACTCCTTTTGCATCAGGAAAGTTTGAAACATTTAGGAACTCTGAGATCTGTATGGAGGAAGAGATTGAGAAATAAGACTATAGAAGTTCATTTTGAAGATTCTAGAACATGAGCCAGGAGTGTAGCTGGTAAAGTGCTTGGCAAGCATGTGCAAAGCCCTAGGTTCAGCCTTCAGTATGACGTACATAGACTAGAAGTGGTGGAGTATTCCTGTTATCTTAGCACTCAAGAGGCGGAGTCAGGGGGATTCAAACTTCCAGGTCATTCTTGATTGCACAGGGAATTTGAGGACAGCCTGGAATACCTAAGACTCCCTTTAACAAAACACATATTTGAGGACCTAAGAATGATTAGTTTAAATTTTCTCTAAGGAAAGAGCAGGTCAGACCCTCAATAGTCCCTATTATCTGACAAATGGCCAGCCACTCAATGGACTGTGTTTCACATGCCAAGCTCCTGGGGGTCCTGTTTCCAAACCAACAGGCCACCTGTCTGTGTTTGGGCAATCAAAACAATACCAAAACACTGACTCTGCTATCAGCCCAAAGGATGTCACCTGTGCCACCCTGGGAAGGGACTCAGGAGAACAGGCTTCCCTCTTCAGCAAAAAGACAGTTGCTTTCCAAGGAGAAGGTCTTCCTGAGTTTTCCTAATCGTGGATGAAGCAGAAACAAGAAGTTATGGGCCAGGAGATAGGAAGCAGATTCCTTGCCTCATTTTTTAAGCCCTTGAAAAGAATCATTCCTGTTGCAGGATGCTTCAGAAAAACATGTGAAGAACTCGTGCCATTCTGCCTTTTCTCCACTGGCCATTGCTCCTCCCAGGGATGGAGGAAGGAAAAGTTATTGAGATCAAGGTGTGAGCACCAGGAAGACAAACACAAAGCCCCCTCCACCACCACCACCACTGAGCAGGTCAAAAAATGATTGCACTGGGCATGAAGGATTTACGTCTGCCTTGAGTCAGTCAGAGTGTCAGGGTAAATCAAGGCTGACATTTTTAGCATCTGGGAAAAAAAAGCAATTGTGTTTTATGTCTACATTTTGCTCGGCTAATCAAGGTGCGGAAGAAAGTCTGCCTGGGGAAACTTTTCCACTTTTTATTATTTAGGTAGGGTTTGGTTTTCTCCATAGAAACATGGAATGGGTCTGTAATAGCTTCAGTTTAGGGTGTGGGAGAATGGAAAGGGTCTCCCTGTCAAACTCGATTTGGAAAGATTCATTGGCAAAATGTCCCAGCGGCTGAGGAAAAGGACCTTGGCAGAGCTAGCTGAGAGTTATCGGAGCAGTCTTAGGGACAGCTCTGGACAAGAACGTGCATGGCTCTCTTTGTAAAGAATTTCTTCTCTCCACAGGCTTCCATCAGGACCTGGAATTCGGCAGAAACACTGAGGAGAAACTAGTTGGATGCTTTTGAGTAAATTGGCCATCTGCTAATTGTCTATTAATCAGTCCTTTAGCAGAAGCAACCAGCGGAATAAATGAGTAGATCTGTTAACATTCTAAATCAGTTGATGCACATTGACAGAAGCCATAGCTAATATGTGCAAAACGAAAAGAAAAATGAACAAATTAGTAGTATCTCTTTTTAGCTTTCGATTTCCAAGGTCAATTATTGGTTTATCTAAGTTCTTTGCCTTAGTAAATGGGGATGTATTTGGATTTCAAAAGTTTATATTTTCCACCAGGGATTAGATTCAACGTATAAGACTTTCATATGTTGATAGTTAATAATTGTGACAGAAAATTTTTAGTGATGAGGGGACTAAGTATATAAAGCACTTAAACAATTTATACACATTACCTTATTATGCCTTCAAGGCTCTTAGACCCACTTACAACCTCTATTTTACCAATAGGGAAATTGGGCCTTAGTGAGATTGGCTGATAAACTCAGGGTTCTCTCCAGCTCTTCCGAGCTCAGAGAGAGCTAGTAAAGTTCTTGAACCAAAGCAATTCTGACTCCGTAGGCTTCTCCCCTATCTTTATGCACACAGTTTCAGGTTTGATCTAAGCGGAAATGCACAGCTTTCTTAGATCCAACAAGAACAGACTGCCATATGTTTCTAGATTTTCTTTTTTCTGGCCCTGAAAATGTTTTGGAAGTAGCTACTGTTCCTGATCACATGCACTCCCCGTTTGAAATAAGAGCTAAGAGCTTTGTCCACTTGTCAGGAGCCAGGCCCTAAAGCTGTTTGTAAGGGCACACCCACAGAATTCTCAATAGGTCTGGGAGCCTATTATGATCCTGTTTACTCAGTGAAGTAATAGAGGCATCCAGAAATTCAGAAAGGTTCCCAAGAAGTGACATCCAGGATTGGAAGCTGGGAACAACATCAGGGTATCCTTAAACATTCCACTGGACAGTGGTAGCTGTGGCTTTGACTGATCTATGAAATACATTCTTGGTGAAAATAGTATTGGTAGTGATAGGTTATTTACCTTCTCATGCACTTGTGTGTGCTCCTGTGTGTATGTGTGTGTGTGTGTGTGTATGTGTGTACGCGTGCACTTGTGAGTATCCTCACATAATTGATTTTCGATGTCTGACTTAAGAGATTTCAAATTCTCTTTTGTTGTATGTGTTGTGTGTGCATACATATACATATTCACATGTATGTGAGCAACACATCTGTGTGATTGGAAGCTAGAGGTTGACTTTGGGTGTATTCCTCTTTGATCTCTCTCCACCTTAGACACCAGTATTGAGACCCAGCACCTGGCCATTCTGCTGGTCTAACTAACTGGTTTGCGTCTGGGAGCTGCTATCTTTGCCTCGAACTGGGCCATACCCACCTGGCTTTAATGTAGGTGCTGAATTCTGGTCCTCACACTTGTGTGGCAAGCCCTTTACCCACTGAGCCACCTCTAAAATCCCATTTTTTTTTTAAAAAAAATATTTATTTCTTTATTAGTACATATAATTTAAAAGGAATATGGAAGAAGAAAATCTTTTCTGAGATTTATTTCAAACAGTTCTTTCTTGTCTGGGGCCCTCAGGACTCCTACAAGTCCTAAAGTGGTAGTGGGGACCTTAAAGTTATGCTCAACATAGCAAACAAGCCAAATTAAAACTGATTTACTTATAGTAGTGCATCAGGAGAAACTCTAACACCAAGTTCATGGAATTCTGCTAACTTGGTTGGGTGTTATTGCACACTGCCTGCTCCTCCATGAATAAAAATAGGAAAATGGAATATTCTACAATAAAGATCCTCAATAATACAAAATAATATCCACCATAGGAAAGCTCCTAGAGAAAAGAACAAAGGGGGTCTCTGACGACAAAAGGACAGGGAGCCCCTGACACTAAGGTGTTTTTTTCCTCATTGCCTGGTTATTTGTTGGAAATGTTAGCAAAATACCTTTCAAAGTTCAATGATATAATTTACGTAAAGTGTTATGCAAAAACTAGTTTTTGTTATTAATATCAACAGCGATAGTTATGGTAATGATCCTACCAGAGCATGTGGTTTCAAGTAATAATTTTATCAAGAAACTTTACCTTTACATCTCCCCCTCTTCCCCCCACCTCTTGCATTATGTTTGTGAAGTGCTGTGAGGTGCTGTGGACTTTACGTGTCTATGCCTGTGCAGTGCTATGCCTCAGACCTGCCGTGGGCTGTGCGCACTCATTTGGGTAGGGTTTCGTTGCTGCCCCTCCCCCACCTCTTTGCTTTTCATAGCTGCACATTACCAAAAAACAAAACAAAACAAACAAAATCTCAGGTCAGAAAACCTATTTGAAAGGGTGATGAAACATTCGGGCAGAGGTGTGGGTTTTCACTCCCACATTTTTCTGCTATTAATTAGACAAACTTTGACACCAACCATCCTTTCCACGGAGGATGAAGGCTCTGTGAAAAACCGGCTGTGAGACTCTGGATGTGGTTGTGTCAGGCCTGTGTCTACCAATGTGAGATAGTTTGTACATCACAGCGACGAGGTTGGGAAACTGGACATTTCCAGATGTGCTTCAACATGTGCTTTAATGTCAAAAAGAATCCAGTTCCACTCAGCCTTCCATCCTTTTAAGCTAGTTGTTTCTAAACACGTTGGAGAGCATCTGAGTAACACTACTAATTGGACACAGATTAGCATGTAATCAAATCACATCTGCTTAAAAAAAAAAAAATCAGAGCCCCGTTTATTAAAATAGCATACAGTGTAAATTGATCTATGGCAATCTATCTACTACTGGTTTAAAAGAATAAGAAGCCAAGTGAGATCGGTAGTCGCTGTAATCTTTAATTGTTACCAATCACTTTGTTTTTTTGTTTTTCGAGACAGGGTTTCTCTGTGTAGCCCTGGCTGTCCTGGAACTCACTCTGTAGAGCAGGCTGTCCTCGAACTCAGAAATCCGCCTGCCTCTGCCTCCCGAGTACCGGGATTAAAGGCATGCGCCACCACTGCCCAGCCAGTCTTTAACTCTGCTTTTCTATTTCTTTCATCTTCTTTCAAAGGGAACCTTCACATCCTCTCCCGGCTGGCTGAGGTTATAGAGTATGTCCTAGATCTTTCTCCAGTTCCTGGCTCATGCTTATCATAGTCGAGCCCTGAGGTCTCCTAAGCACCCCACCTCCCCTCTGTCTCTGTCTCTGTCTCTGTCTCTGTCTCTGTCTCTGTCTGTCTCTGTCTCTGTCTCTGTCTCTCTCTCTCTCTCTCAGAAAACTATTTTTTTCTTTAGCTGAGTCTTGAGCTGTAGCTCTCAAGCATCAAAAGCAGTGGGACACCCCTCCCGATGCCTGTGTACAAGGCGATTGGGGGCTTTTAGATCCACAGCCGCACGGCTTCCCAACTACCATGCAGCTTCTTCCTCCCTCCGAAGCTTTTTTGTTTCTTTCACACTGAGTAGGCCTCCTGGCCACTTCTCTTTTCACAGCCTGCCAAAGAATTTGCCAACACTTTAAAAAAAAATCCTTCTCTCTTATTTCTGTTACTTAGATCGAATAATCTAGTGAAAATTCAGTGTACAGGAAGGGAAGGCATGGCCCTGGCCTTCACAGGTTGCTGTGTCAGGCATGGGGTTATGTGCTTAGTTTAACACAGACTAGAGTCATCTGAGAGGAGGAAGCCTCTCTTGAGAAAATGATCCCACAAGATCTGGTTGCAGGAGATGCTTGTATACAGCATTTTCTTAATTAGATTGATTGATGTGGACCCCATCCATTGTGGGTGGTGCCATCCCTGAGCTGGTGGTCCTAGGTTCTATAAGAAAGCAGGCTGATCAAGCCATGAAAAGCAAGCCAGTAAGCAGCATCCCTCCATGGCCTCCAGATTCTCATCCTGTTTGGGTTCCTGTCAAGCTCAGCAATAGCAACCTTAACACAAGTTAGGTGGGTGGAGATGTGAGTTCACATGCAATGATATTGTGTTTTTCAAGGTCTTTTCTGCAGATCTGAGGAGCTAGACCTCACATGAAATACACTAGTGGCTGAAAATAGTCAAGGACCTACTTTCTAGCCCAGCAAAAGTAGGAAGATTTTAGGGTTTTCAGTTTGACAAGTCTGAATCTGGGCTTCCTAATTTACTTCTGAGCCTCAGCTTTCAAGTCAATAAAATGGGGATGCTACTTACCTCACAGGAGAGGGTCTGAGAATAAATGTGATGATGTATTTAAGGCAGCCAACAGACCACATAGTAGGCCTATGGGAATCATGTGCTTTAGAAGGTCAGGAGGGTAATGATGAGCCTTGGCTTCTCCAGAACTCTCCATTGTTAGTGCAGTCATACCTTGAATGAATAGGTGAAAAAAGAGGCTGCCAGGAGTGAGTTCCTTATGCAACCCCAGGCTTTAGTGTCAGCAGAACCTTACACTAACTGTGCACAGTGGATACCCAGGGGACTTTGCTCCTCATGTGACAGTGAGGCAGGAGGCATGCAGCTGACTTGAATTCGTTTTTCCCCCTTTAGGCAGTGCCTCTAGTGGGAAAAGGACAAGACATAAATCTTTAGAAGCTAGGAGAAGGGAACAGAAGATAAGTCCCAGAAAGATTTGCAAGTCAGAAAGAGTCTCAGAAGAAACTCAGCCTGGAAACGTCTTAGAAAACCAAGTGCAAAGAGTCTGAATATGAAAGTACAGAAAAAGGAAAGATGCAAACATAGGAAGACTGAAAGTAAGCGGGAAAAATAGCACTCTGTTGGAATTTCAGTTAGAAATCAAGGTTGCACAAGCATAGATGAGAAGCCCTATTCCTAGTGTGTGGTGTTGACTCTAGAGACGTGCATGAGGGGGCGCAGGGGAAGGGTGCACGCATTCAGGCACAAATGTGCTCATGTTTTCTCTTACTGGGGACCCCATCCATCTCCAAAGGTTTCCAGGATCCCAGGTTTTCCTATCGCAGTCAAATCTTCCACTCTCTCCTCCCTTCAGCATCACTAGTCCCTTCATTCCTCACAGCATTATTTCTAGCAGTCTGAATGCACTCTAGTAGCTTCCAAGTTAAAGTCAAATGGAAACAAAAATTCTGTCTTCATCCACTTTCCCCTGCCAGCTCATGCCTCAGTTCAACATAAAATTTTGTCTCTGATTTGTCAAATTAAAATTTTCTGACTCCTTAATTCATTCCTTAGTCTTCTCTTTTGCCTGAAAGTAGCTCAAGTTTACTGACCTCATCCTGATCACATCACTGCATCACCCAAGAGCACTGACTTTTTTATCAGTTTCCCAGTTATATTCCCTGGGAATATGTTTTCATATTCCCTGGTTACTGTTTTCAGCAAACTCCTTGGCTTCTCACATTTGCTGGTAATCTTTCCCCCTGGCTGCTCCCATGGGTCTCCTTCTCCAGCACTGGCTCTTGAACATAGGTATGTTCCAGGGTTTGTCCCTGTGTGCTAGTGTTCCCCAGAGGAACATAAATGATAGAATAAATATATATTACAAGAAGGATTCCTGAGTTTGGCTTATATGATAGGAGCTGAGTCCAATGATGGCCATTTGTAGGCTGGTGAACTAAGAATTAGATACTTGCTTGGTCCACAAAGCTGGATGCCTCTGGAGTCCCAGCCATCCTAGTCTGGTGTTGAAAAACCCTTTCACAGGGGCAACCCAAGATCATGGGAAAACACAGATATTTATATTATGATTCATAACAGTAGCAAAACTGCTATTATGAAGTAGCAACAAAAAATAATTTTATGGTTGGGTATGAAATATGGTTGGGTCCACAGTATGAAAAGGTCGCAGCAGTAGGCAGGTTGAGAACCACTGGTAGAGGATCCTTGAGAGCTGCTGGTCTTTAATCTATCTTGGAAGGCTGAAGAGGCTGTGTTCTGGTGGGAGCAAAGGGTGGCAGTGGCAGTAGTAGCAGCAACAAGACAAGAGGGGTTTACCAGCAAGAAGTGAAGGCAGGTAGGGACACAGCATAGCTGGTCCCTAGGACCTCTGTCTCCTAGACCCCCTGGGTCACTGCTGGAAAGTTCTGCTCACTCTGAGGAAAGGGCTTCTACCCTCAGCGGATCCTTTCTAGATCTCAGAGATCCACCTAGAGATCTCTACCTTGTGTGGTAGAGACAATCAAGCTGGAGATCCAGACTAACAGTGGCACAGGCCTTTAATCCCAGCACTCAAGAGGCAGAGGCAGGCTGATCTCTGAGTTCAGCCTTGTCTACACAGTGAGTTCCAGGACAGCCAGGGCTACACAGAGAAACCCTGTCTCAAAAAACTAAGCCAAACCCAAACGAAAAAATTAACCATTACAGCTCTGGGTATCTCTCTTCTCTCTCAGTCTGCTTCCTAGGTTATCCACACAATCCCTGGGGCTTTAGATGCCATCTGTATTCTGATGGCTTGTACATTTATGATTCTGGTCCAGAAGTCTCCTTTGAGAGTCAGACTTATGTATCCAACTTGCTTCTTGACATTGCTACGTGGATGAAAACAGGCATCTGTGAAGAAATGTGAAAATGGCGCTTCCTATTTCCCTCCTAATGTCCCTTTCCAAGAATATTTTGTCTTCCCAAATGATGTTGCTGTTAATCCAGTTGTTCAAGCCCTTATCATTCAAACCATTAGCAAATCCTGTCATATCTATCACACAAATTCATTTATTTCTTTCAATTAACAGTTGTAGTCAGTTCTCCTTGTTTGTGGTAACTATATGCTACAAAGTTGCTGGGAACCCTGATTTAGTGCATACCAAACTGCTGTTTTAGGGAAAATGCAGGTTAGGCTCCTGCTAGCCTCTCTGCACATTTGTTATTGTTAAATAATCAATACGTTTTATGTGTGTTTCTGTTTAAAGGACGACCTCTTTAATAAGTGTTGTTGGCTCATCAACATTGGCCTCTCAGCCAACAGCCACAGCTCACATCTGAAGGAACCCTATCTAACACTTGCATTTCCCCTGTAAGGCACATCGGTGTCTTCTTGTGTTTTCCAATACGAAAGAGCACTTCAGCTTTAAGCGTGGGCCATTTTAGAGCAGCATACGTGCACACACACCAATACAGACAAATATGAGAGAAGTGGCAGGCACTGCATAGACCATGGGAAAGATGCTTAACTATGTGACACCTGAAAAAGATATCATGGTCTTACCCATTTCTGTGCACCACTCAATGTTTTTACCTATCTCCAATGAAGGCCAATGTGCCATAACCATTGATTTTTGTGGTTGCAAATAAATCTAATGAGTGGATTCACAAATACAAGATCAACTTTAAGAGGTTCAACTTTAATCCTATTTGCAGTTGAGACAGTGTGGAGAGCTGAATACACACTGCTAAGTAAAGCACACATGGTTCTTTTCTTCATGGAACATAACAGTTCAGACTTCTGAGCATATTTCGAACCCATTTGCTTCGATTAAGTTCTTTCACCAACTACCCTTGCTCTGACCACTCATGGCAGTTAATTTTGACCAGACTAAGCATACCCATGGAATGGGTATAGCATTGCTTCTGGAAGGTTAGTGTGTCTATGGGTGGACTGAGTGTGTGAGATCTGCCCTCACTACAAGCTAGGGTCCAGGCAGAGGAAAGATTAGCTTCCCCCAACCCCCGGCCCTTTGTTCTAGAGTAGAGACATTCTGTCCTTCCATGGCTTCAGTCTTACAGGCAATCTGGCTTTTGGCCTCCAGGGCTTAGCTGGTAAAGCCCTGGTTCTGAGGACCTTGGCCTCAGGCTGAGAATGATACCACTCTTTTTGTTGGTTCTGAGGCCTTTGTACTTGGATTGGGCCATGTTCCTGCCATTTCAGTGTTTCCAGCCTACAGGGGCTGTGATGGAACCTCTCAAGAGTCTAGAAAGAGACAATCCCCCTTCAAAGGCCTAGCTATCTACTTACATATCTATTTGTTTCTCTCTGGAGAGTCCAGACTAATACACCACTAATATTTGTCATTTGAACAATTTCCAGTTAAATAATCCACTTATAGTCTTCTCATCTATCTTCCAAATATGGCTGGAGTGACTCCTTTACCCAGAAACTGAATTGTTCCATCCAAACACTTCCCAGGGCAGTGGGGCCCTGTTTGCCTCTACAACCTCATCTTAAACCACAGCTCCCTCAAATGATTCCCTTGCCCTGACTCCCTTTCAGGTTTTTATGTTGTAGAAAGTTTTTTACTGCTTCTGAGTCTTTGCACCTGCTGTCTCAGTGCCTGCAGCACTCAGAGAGCCTCCATGCATCCTTGGATCTATCTCTTAGAGAACCTCCTTGAATACTCCTGCTTTGTTATTCCATACACAAACACACCTCCTTTATTTTTTTAACCTTCTTTTATAGCACTTATTTTTTTTTCCTTCTTAGTTTGGTATGATGCCCTCATTAGATTTTAAACCCATGCACACAGAGATTTTGTTAATTTTGTTTACCACCCATTCCTCAGCACCTAGTACAATGTCTGGTATAGCAAGTATGTGATCAATATTTATTGAATACATTAGTACATTTCTTAATAAATTCCTTAAGAGTGTCAAAACAGTGCTGTGTACCAGCGTATGTTAGCTCAGGCAGAAAAGCTGAAGTCTAACTCTCATTCAGCTTGTTTTCTTTTTCTGTTTGGTCACGTGAGGGATCCTGACACATTCAGTCATGTTCTGACTTGCATAATTAGCCCTTGTTATAGGGGAACAAGAGATGTCACATGGACTATGTGTTCTGAAACATCATCCACACCAAACATTCCTGTCAGTGGTTTGTAGCTCAGGCCATCATTCTTAAAATACTTCGAACTGCACAAAAGAGAACGGATATCCATTGCTAGAAATCTCATAAAGTCCTGTCTGGACCTCATTAAAGGAGAACTTTTGAGCAGGCAGGTAAAACCAAAGTGGGATGCTTGTGTAGGTAAGCTAACATGGCTGCTTGTGTAGGTGAGCTAACATCCAGTCTTTGGAAAGCTGGAAGCCGCTGGCTACAATGCTGCATAAAAGATTCTCTTTTTTAATGGGATATTTTATTTATTTACATTTCTAATGTCATTATCCCCTATCCCATACCCTCCCACCCCCTGCTTCTATGACAGTGCTCCTGATCCACCCACTCCTACATTATTTATACTTTGGTCTATGCTCCTAGCTTTCCTAGTGTGCTCCTGTGCACCTTCTGCAGTGAAATCATCCGTAGTTGTTAGAGGACAGTGAGATTCAAGGATGGTGGCCTTGAATGGTTGTTTAAAAGCCATTTCCCCTTATGGGTGCTGTAGAGATGAAGTGTGAGCCTCTGAGCTCTCAGAATTCCAGCCCCAATGGATTCCAAGGTTGAGTTATACTTTCACTGTTGGGGCTTATGAGCCCATAATTATCTGGTTCATATCCATTTGATAAATGTTTATTGACAAGTTCTAAGTGCCAGTCACTGGTCTTGGATTTGGAGGTTGTGATTAATTTACGTATCAACCTGACTGGGTGCTTTCGTTTGGATCTTGAATGTCCTCCAAATGCACACGAATGAAGGCTTGGTCTCCAGCCTGTATCAGTATGAGAGGCTGTGGAAGTGCTAAAAGGGTGGGGTCTAGTGGAAGGAGGTAAAGTTACTGGGGGTGTGCTCTCGAAGGAGATAGTGTGATCTCATCCCCCCTCCCCCTTTCTTTCCTAATTACCATGAAGTGAACAGCTTTGCTGTATTAAGCTTCCTTCCTGCCTCTGTCATGTACATCTTTGCCTTAGGCCCAAAGCAGTGGGGTTAGCTGATCTTGAAAAAACAAACAAACAAACAAACAAACAAACAAACAAACCCCTGTGAGCTCCAATCAACCCATCTTGCCTTACATTGTGTAGTTGAGCTCCATTTGTCAGGACTCTATAGAGAGAAATGCACCAAAAAACTTCTGGTGGTGTGCTGTAGCTTCTTGCTGCTTCCTCAAACTCAGGCTGATTGGCATAGTGATGCCAGTTGAGACAGATGCACATGCTGACACATGTGCTGAGTCAAGACCCGTGGAGGACATGTGATGTTTGGAGGGTATAAATAGGACTCAACGGACAGTACAGGAGGCTGAGCTAGCTTGCTTACAGAGCTAGCTGTGCAGTGCTTGTTGGTCTTGTATCTTCACTGATCTTCACTTTGAGCTGAGAACTTTTCCTGGCATCTTTCTGGGTCCCGCCTGCTGACTTGTGCTGAGGCTGAGGTGTGGCTGTCTCGGCTAGGTAGTGTCACCTCTACCAGACTGGACTGCTTGTGTGTCCTCGAAGTGTTTTCGAGGGGATGGAGCTGCCACTGCTCACCTGGGAACTGAACTGCTGATTTTCAGACAACACAGATGGGAGTAGCTCCAAAGAACCTTTCTAAATAGGTCCACTTCCCCCATATCCTTTCTTTTCCACTACCTGTGGTGGGTTGTGGGTTACGAGGGAGGTTAAAGCATTTAAGAACCATCATTAAAAATAAGGTTTGAAAAATTAAACTTATACTTGTCCCTTGCCCCAGATTCTAATTGGCCAGTCTTCACAATTATAAGACACAGATAAATATAATATCAAATATAGCTTAAATAAAAATGATATATCTGGCTAATGTCCATCCAGAAATTAAAACAAAGTTTCACAGAAAGCTATAGCCTTTTCAGTGTTTTAAAAATATGTTCAAACTTTTTTGTTTGTTTTTGAGATAGAATTTTATGGCTCTCAGATTGGCCTCAAAACTGTCTATGTAGGTTGATCCTTTTGTCTCTATCTTTTGAGTTCTGGGTTACAGGCATACAGTACCATAGCCAGTTAAAACAGTGCTGGGAGTTGTACTCTAGCAACTGAGCCATACCCACAGCCCTGTTGAAACTTTTATGGCCTAACAGATGGGCTGTCTTCATGAACATACCATGCAACTTAAAAAACCATGTATTATTAGTTAACCACAGAAAGTGCTTAAAGTGTATATGGCATTATATATGTTTTTAATTTCTTGTCTGAGATGCTGTTAATTATTGACAAGAGTATTAGAATCTCTTACCTGATTTTGTGCCCATTTCTCTTTTACTTTTGTCAGACATACACGACATTGGTAATTATTGCTCTATGTCACACTACTGTCAGACACACACAATATCCATGATTATTTTCCCTTCTCAACAAGCAGCCTGACTTTTATTTAGTTTAGAGGGTTTAGTTCATTAACATGTAATATCATTTTTAATATGTGCGGAATTAGGTTAAACATGTTATTATTTGTTTTCCATTTGTTCTTTGATTTGTTTTCTTGACCTTCAGACTGGGTAACTTTTAGAACTTCACTTCATTAAGTTGCACTATGTTTTATGTCTTTAGTTTTAATTGGTTAATGTATGTATCAACTTGACTAGGTACTTCTGTTAGATCTCGAGTGTTCTCCAAAGGCTCATGAATGAAGGCTTGGTCTCCAGTCAGTATCCATACAAGAGGTTGTGGAAGCTGTAGGAGGTAGAGAAAAGTAAGGCCACTGGGGTGTGCCTTCAGAGGGGACAGACCCTGCCTGCCTTCTCCCCCTAGCTCTCTTGCCTAACTACCACAGTCATCATCTTTGCTTTGTAAGAAGCTTCCTGTCTCTATCAGGTCCAGCTTTGGGGACATTATGTAATTTCATAAAAAATAAGTGAAACTTCCTGTGTGTTCATTTCCTGTCCTTCCCTCAAGTATCCTCTGTCACTATCACTGTTATGTATAAAATCTAATGACATAATTTTTAAAAAATATGAACATGTATTTTATAAAAATTCAAAAGGAAGCCATATTCATATTTATGCAGATAGCTACAATTTTCAATGTCCTTTACTCTTTCCTATAAAATATGGACCATTACTTGGCCGTATTTTCTGTTACTCTCAGAGACACTTATCCATTACAGTATAAATCCTATTGCAACAAACTCTTACCTTTAAAGAGATCTATAAATACATGAAGTTTGATTAGCTTTTTGACAGTGTCATACATTTACATCTTTTGGATCACACCCATTCTCCATTACTCTCTTGTCCTTCCTTACTCCTGTACAACTCCTTCTTTTCAATGAATCCCTCTCTTACTTTTGTGACCTTTCTTGTGACCCAATGAATTTAACTGGGGTTGCTCGTGTGAGCATGGATGGGATCTATATACTGGAGTTAGGGTACCATACCAATAGCTACACAACTAAGGAAAATTAGTATCTCTTCTTTGGCAAAACATTAACTATCAATAGTTCTTCGAGGGAGAGTGGGAAAGAGCACTGTAAAACACTAGTAACACGGCTACTGCCATTGTGAGCCCACAGCAGCTACTTACCTCCACAAGACTAGTACGATATTGAGTACTATATTGGGCCCATCAACACTCCATCGTGGATGGGGAAGTGATCCCACTCTCCCGCTCCACTCTTCTTTTTATTTCCCCTCCTCTTCAGTGTTCCCTGGGTCTTGGAAAGGGTAACATAGATGTCCTATTTAGGGCTTGAGTACTTGTCTGTCATTTAGTTTTAGCCCTTGGACCAGATGTGAGTCCATGCATTAATACCTGTCCATTGCAAAAAGAAGCTTCTTTGACCAAGGCTGAAAGCTACACTTGTCTATGAATATAAGAACTATTTACACAGGATTTTGCTAACACATCCATTTACTGAGACAACTATGGATTTCCCTCATAGAGTCTGGTATCTCTTCAACTATGGACTTTTGAGAAGATTTATAGTACCATACATGAATTCTCTCTTATAGAGCTGCCCTCAATTACAATAAGAACATGGTTAGTTGTGTATAACATTCATGGTATTATTATACTAGTAGGTGTATTTTCCTAGTAGGTCAATATTACAGCATGTAGCATTCATGGCTGGTTAATGACTATTGATAACCTCTCCCCTCGGGAGCCTACATAGCACTTTCCGATGCTGTGAATACTACCCAACAAATAGGAGGTTTCAAGTTAATTCCAGTTTGATTTCACTGTGTTCTTCACTGAAGTGTGTCCGAAGTGTGTAGTGTTTTCAGCAGTGGAGTCTTTTTTTTTTCGAGACAGGGTTTCTCTGTGTAGCTCTGGCTGTCCTAGAACTCACTCTGTAGACCAGGCTGGCCTGGAACTCAGAAATCCACCTGCCTCTGCCTCCCTTGTGCTAGGATTAAAGGTGTGTGCCACCACACAGTGGAGTCTTATCATATAGTTCTGGAAAGTAGCCAGTAGCAATGGCAATACTACTTTGAAGACCTCTGACTCAATAACTCCATGACTCATAGGGAGGTAGATATCTTACACAAGGCAGTGGCATTTTTGTTACATAATATTTGGATTCTGGGAGCATCATTATTTATTTATTCAGAGTAAGTCCATTTAAAGTCTTTTGTATCTTCTTAAAAATAAATTATATTTTTAGTAAGGTCTTAAGATAGCTGGTTTCAATATGTTGTCTTATAAAATTCCTAGTTCTTGCTAACTCTTCCTCTCTACCTCACCTACTCCCCCATTCTCTTCTCAGTTTAATGTTCCTATGAATATTTCCTCCTTTACTTTCATATCATATACCCCCCTTATGGTCTCTTTACCTTTCCCACATGGTTCCTCTTGGCATTCATGATTCCCCACTCCAACTTAAACATAAACATGTAAAATTTTGAAGTGAGGATTTGCATACGAGAGAATGTATGGTGTTTGTCTTTCTGGGCCTAGATTACCTCCCTTAGTATAATATTTTCAAATTACATCCATATTTCTGGAAGATTTTGGCTTTGTTTTCTATACAGAAATAAAATTCATTTGTGTGTATATACCACATTTTCATGATTCATTAATTCTTTGAACATCTAAGCTAATTCCATTGATATACATGTCTGTTTTTTGTATCAATACTAGATTCTTTATTACTATAAAATTAGATACAATAATGCCTCTAGCATTATTTATTTGTCTATCTATCATCTATCTATCTACTATCATCTATCTATCTATCTATCTCTATCTATCTATCTTCCCTATCTATCTCATCTATCTATTATATATCTTCTATCTATCTATTATATATCTTCTATCTATCTATCTATCTATCTATCTATCTATCTATCTATCTATTATATATCTTCTATCTATCTATTATATATCTTCTATCTATCTATCTATCTATCTATCTATCTATCTATCTATCTTCCCTATCTATCTCATCTATTTATTATATATCTTCTATCTATCTATCTATCTATCTATCTATCTATCTATCTTCCCTATCTATCTCATCTATCTATCTATCTATCTATCTATCTATCTATCTATCTATCTATCGCTTTGGATTGCTTTGACAATTTGGAAGGCTTTTTTTTTAAAAAAAAAAGTGTGGATGTATGTGAATTTTAAGATTGATTTTTATATTTCTGTGAAGAACAGGACAGAGATTTTTGATTTGGATTCATATTTTGCTTTTGGTAGGATAGCCATTTTCACAATATTATATTCATTCATGAGCATGGGAAATCTATCTTTTTGTTTTTAAACTTTCAGAAACTTTTCTTCAGTGTCTAAAAGTTTTCTTTGTACCAGTCTCTCACTTCCTTTTATTCCAAGTTTCATTTTTTTTTCTTGAGGCTACAGTACATAGGATTGTTTGCATGATGTCTATGGAAAAACTACTGATTTTTATATGTTAATTTTTTAATCCTGCTACTTTGCTGTAGGTGTCTGTCAATTTGATGAGTTTTTATTAGAGTTTTCAAGGTCTCATGAACAGAATCATATCATCTGCAAATAAGAATATTTTGATTTTCTTTCCTATTTATATCTCTTTTACTTCCTTCTCTTGTCTATTTCTGTAGCTAAAACTTCAAGTTTTGCATTGAATGGAGTAGAAAGATGTCATGTTTCTGTTTTTAACAGAAATGCTTCAAAATTTTCTGCATTTATCATGATGTTGGCTATAGGTTTATTGTACATTGCCTTTATTGTGTTGAAATGTGTTCCCACCATTCTTGGTCTTTCCAGAGCTCATCTCATTAAAGGACACTGGGTTTTGGTCAAAAGCCTCTTCAGTACCTATCCAAATAATATAATAAATTGGCATAAGTTGAACCACTCTTATATCTTGAAATAAAGCCAGCTTGATCATGGTAAGTAACTTTTTGATATGTTCCTGTACTTGATTTACAAGTATCTTGTTGAGAATGTGTGCATCTGTGCAATTAGGGAGTTTGGTCTATATGTCTTTCTTCTTTTTTCCTTCCTTTCTTCCTTTCCTTTTATTTATTAATTTTGTGTTTATTTGACTTTGATACTAGAGAAATACTGATTTTATAAAATAAAGTTTGGAGTTTCTAGTTCATTTTGTATTTTATGGACTAATTTTAAAGGTTTTTTTTTTTTAAAGATCTGTTAGATTCTGTGGTGAATCCATCTGGACCTGTACATTTTTGGGCAGCATATCTTTTTATTGCTGCGTCAATCTCATTGCTTGTTATCAATCTGTTAAATTATTTATCTCATTTTAGTTTAATGTTGGTAGGCCATATGCATGTAAAAAACTGTACTTTTTAAGTTCTATTTCCAACTTAGTGGGAATGAATTTCATTGGTATCTATTGTAATGTCTCTGTTTTCCTCTTTAATTATGTTAACTTATTCTTTTCTCTCTTTTTTTTTATTAATTTAGTTAAAGGTTTGTTGGTTTGTCAATATTGTTTATTTTTCAAAGAACCAACAATTTGTTTTGTTGATTCTTTGTAGTTTTTCCTTTTTATTTTATTAATTTTTCTGTCCTCAATTATTTCTTCCTGTTTACTCTTTTCAGGATTTTTTTTTTTTTGAGCTTTAAACACTATTATTATTTGTGTTAATTCTCTTTGACTGTTTTCTTTAATGTAGGACTTTAGATCTAACTTTACAAACTTTGCTTTTAGGATGACCTGCACTATTTTACATAAATTTTGTTACATTGTTTTTATTTTCATTCAATTGTAGAAATGTTTTATTTTCTTATTAATTTCTTTCTTTTAATTTTGGAGATTTTATTTTTATTTTATAGATTTGGGCATTTTGCCTGTATGTGTGTCTGTGCATCACATGTGTGCATTACTAATGAGTGCCAGAAGGTGGCATGGGATCCCTTGGAACCAGAGTTATAGATGGTTGTGAGGTGTCATGTGGGTGCTGGGAATTGAACCTAGGTCTGCTGGAAGAGTGGTCAATGCTCTTAACTGTTGAGCCGTTACTCCAGTTTCTTGTTTTTTTCAATGACACATTCATTATTTAATAATGTATTGATTAATTCCTTTGAATTTGAGTATTTTCTATTTTCTTTAGTTTCTCTTGTTGATTTCAACCTTTTTATTCTGCTGTAGTCAGAAAAAAATTAAGGTTTGTTTTTTTATTTATTTATATTTGTGTGAATTTCCTTTAAGTTTTGCTATATTATCTATTTTAGAGTAAGTTTTATGGGCTGTTGAGAATAATGCATATTTTATAGGGTTTGGGCAGAATTTTCTGTAGTTATCTTTTGGATATATGTCCAGTGTTTCTCTGTTTATTTTTGTACCAATGTTATGCATAAGGTAGATAGATAGATAGATAGATAGAGGAGGTTATTAATATCATTCACTGTTCATTGGGGTTAATATGTGACTTTAAATCTAATAGTATTTGTTTTATAAAATTGAGTGCATTTGTGTTTTATTGTATGTTTAGAACTGTAGTATGCTCTTGGTGGACTATTCCTTTGGTCACTGAGAAGTGACTTGTTAATTTCTTCTGCCTTATTTTTGCTTGAAGTCTGTTTCTTCATATATTAGAATCGCTACACTTGCTTGTTAACCCATTCTATTAGCCTGGAATGTGTTTTTCCATGCATTCTTTTAAAGATTCCAACTAAATTGAAGGGTAAAGTGTGTGTGTATGCATGTGTACATGTGTGTACGTGTGTGTGTATGTTTAATCATCAAAACTATGGACCTTGTTTTTAATCCCAATTTTCTAGTCTATGTCTTTTTATTGGAGAGTCAAAGCCATTAATATTCAAAGTTATTGAAAAATAGTTCCTGTCATTTTTGTTGATTTTATATTGTTTGGTGTTTTCTTTGTCCTCATTTGTCAACATTTCTAGCACTATTTGTTTTTCTCTGTGTAACCTCTTGGCTATACTTTTACTTCTCTTAGTTCTGATTTATTTGTTCCTGGGTTCTCTGTGGGATTGATTTTGCAGTTCTGCATTCTTTTAATTTATTTTTCTCATGGAGAGGGTTTGTCTCTCCTTTAATTATAACAGTTAGTAGACTTTTTGTAGGGTACACTGATCTGGGTTGAGTCTATTGTCTTTCAGAAAGTGAAATGCAATCCATCAAGCCTTTGTGGCTTTTGAAATTTTCACTGAAAAAAGTAAGGTTATTCTTATAGGCCTCCTTTTATGAGTGACTCAGTACTTTTTTTGTAGCTTGAAAACACATTCGTTGTCATGCATATTTAGTGTTATTATATGATATAAGGAGTTTCTTTTTTATTTCTGCCCATTTGGTGTTCTGTATGCTTCTCATACATGGACATCTCTCTTACCAGGTTTGGGAAATTTTGTAGGACTTCACGATTCTATACCATCTTCTTCACTTATTCTTTTTATGAAGATCTTGAACAGTCTATTCATGCATTTAAAATATTTTTATTATTTTCTTTGACTGGATGATTTAATTTTCCAATCGTGTTTTCTTTCTTTCTTTCTTTTTAAAAAGATTTATTTATTTTATTTATATGAGTACACTATTGCTGTCTTCAGACACACCAGAAGAGGACATCAGATCCCATTACAGATGGTTGTGAGCCACCATGTGGTTGCTGGGAATTGAACTCAGGACCTCTGGAAGAGCAGTCAGTGCTCTTAAACACTGAGCCATCTCACCAGCCCCTCCTACCTTGTTTTCAATCTGTGATATTTTGTTTTCCATATAATCTGTTCTGTTGCTGAGATTTTTTGACTGAGCTTTTTAGTAGACTTACTGCAATTTTCATCTCCAGCATAATTTCTATTTGGGTTTTCTTTGGTATTTCTGTCTCTTTACTGAGTATATTTTAATATTCATAATTGACTTCCTTATTTCATTCATATGTTTGTCTGTGTTTTCTTGGAATTCATCCAGTAATGTATTCTCATTCTCTTTAATTTTATTTAGGAGTTTATTTAAGTTCTATTTGAAATCTTTGAACATATTTATCAGTGATCTTTTGAATTATTTGAGTTTTGTTTAGGTTCCTCTCAATGGGTACCATTACTAAAGTATGGGCATTAGTTTTTGAAAAAAACTTAATGTTTTATTTTTTTTAAATGTGGAGATATCTGCATTTGGAGCTAATATTTTAAATGCATGGATAGACTGTTCAAGATCTTCATGAAAAGAATAAATGAAGAAGATGTCATAGAATCTTGAAGTCCTACAAAATTTCCCAAACCTGGTAAGAGAGATGTCCAATTGTTGGTTAAGTTTTTAGTATTAATTTCTGGCTAATCTGCATGAGGTGGACTTTGTGATTTAGGTTCCTGGTTATTTTGGCTTATCTGATTTTATATTGGTTAAGAGATGTTTGAAGTTCAGTTGTGAGAACACTCAGTACTGATTTATGGGTAGGGTAGATGTGATGACTGTAGCTTGTCTAAGCATCTGCAAGTTGGCATGGGGAGTGGTAGAGTGCTGACATTTGCAGGGTGTGGCCTCTGACATGGGTAGTGGATATATATTTTGCAGGGTCCTGTGGCGGCAGAGACTCAGGTCCTATGGGTCTGTTTGGATGTTGCTTGTAACATGTGAAGTAGGAAGACATTGTTAGATTCAATGGTGATGGATGTTGGAGTCCTGAACGTGGGGGTCTGATTTATAGCTTCTGATCTGGGAAGCAGACAGGGCTTTGTTGGGGTTCTGTGAACATAGAGGTAGTCAGTGGGTATGTTGTCTTTGACCTAGGGAGTAAACAGGTATTTTGAGCAGTCTTGTCTACAGTTGGACGGGTTGCTGGGTTTAGAGATTCAGTGGAGGTATGGCTTTTAATCTGGGGATCTAACCAGAGAGTGGGAAGGTGCTCTGTAGTACCTGAACATGGTGGTGGGTGTTGGGATTCCAGGAATTGGTTTGATGTGGCCTTTGACATGGAAATGTGATTGGCTCCCTGCAGGGTCTTATAGTGTGATGAAGACTGGGGGTTCCAATGCTTAGCTTTGTTGTTTTGAGAAAGTGTCTCACACTATAGACAAGGTTGGCCATTAACTCCTGGTGATTCTTCTGCTTTAGCTTTTTAAGTGCTGGGTCTATAGGTGGGGGATAAAAATTTTATTTTACTTAATTATTAGTATTATTTTTTATATTTTAGCTTCTAAAATTTACAGCAAGAGGTCTATGGTAATCCTTTTCTGTTGCTGTTGTTGATCTATATGTAATGTGCTGTTTTTATGTTTCTGCTTATGACACTCCCCTTCCTCCACAACTTGGTTGTGATATGCCTAGACATGGATGTTGTAGTAATAATTATATTGAGATTTTTTTGTTATTTTTGATCATGTAATCTTATGCTTATCATCAAATTAGGGAATATTTTTATCCTTATGCTTTATGTTTTGAATATATTTCATTCTCTGTTCTTCTTCCTTTTGCTTTTGTATTCCATTTTACATATGTTAGATTTTCAGATATTGTTCCCTTGCTTTAAAGGTTAGATCACCCTTTTCTCTAATTTTTTGAGTGTGTAATTCTGTTTACTTCTCTTTAAGCTTTCTGTTTGCCATCTCTACATTCTGTGAATTTTATTATTTCAGATATCACACGTTTCAGATCTAGAATTATCAGTTTTAAAAAATAGATTCTTCAATGATATTTCCTGTCTACTATTTGACTTTTTTCTTTGTATCAAAGGGCATAGCTATAATAGATTTGTTAAAATTCTTTTTTTGTTTACCCTGCTGATTAGAATAATTTTTTTAATCTGTCCATTATCTATCCATCTACCACTTTGAGATGTATTCCTTTAAGTTTGATGTTACACTTTATTTTTCTCATGATTATTTTTATTTTGATGGCTCTCTGAATGCCAAATACTTTTGATTTTATCGTCAACATTACTAATTAATTTTTTCATGTGGTAGCTCATTATTCACTTATATACTCTGAAATATCTTGAGTTCTTCTTTTTACCAGAAAACCAATATTATTGGATTTAAACTAAAAAATGCTGTACACAGCCCTAAACTCTACTATAGTTCCTTTATCTTTAAGTGCTTTTGGGTCTCTGTGGCACTGCACAGTTCCATCATGAACCAGATGGGTTGGATAGATGACTCAGCAATTAAGAATACACTACTTAGGCAGAGAACATGTTTTGTTGTTGTTGTTGTTGTGTTTTTGTTTTTGTTTTTCCCAGCACTTATTCTGGGAAACTCACAACCACCTGTAACTCTAGCTCCAGAGGATTAAATGCCCTATTCTAACTTTGGTGAGCACCTGCATACCCATGCACAGATTCCACAGTTGTACATGTAAAGAAAAATAAAATAAAATAATTTCTAAAAAGAGTGAAGTTTTCTATTTGAAGTTAAGTAATCTTATAAAATGCTGGCTTGTTCAAAGTTATAAGAATGGGGGAACTATGCAATTTAATGCCATCAAAATCTTCATACCCTTCCAGAATCTGTCTGCTTTTGTTTTACATTTTTCAGAGTCTTTAGTAACTTTCCCTTTTCTGGATTTTGTCCAGAGTGTGTAGTAGTTATTATATGATCAAGTTCCAGACTCTTTTGAACCATATGCTTCTTAGAATAGATGGATATAAAAGGCAAACACAGAAGTCAAGGTTTTGGTGGCACCATGCCAAAGAGAAGGCACTATCTGTTAACTTTGCTCACCATCGCGTGAGGTGCTTCATAGAGATTAATGAGGAAAGAAGGATCTCCTATTTTTCTATTGGTGGCCACTGAGATTAGGAGAAAGAGCATTATTAAACATGGATGTCAAAATGATGCAGGTCAGCTCCATGTTACTCCTTATTTTGCCTTTGGCAGTTGCTAGAAACTTCCTAAGACTTCTTGCTGGGAAACAATGTTTTCCTACCAGTTGTAGTGGCAAAGAGTCAATAAATTCTTAGAGACCTCTGGTGTCTCAAAATAGTTTATTCTTCTCCTGGTATCTTTAGAAATGGCTTAGTTTGCCTCTCAGTAGACAGGTAATTGTTCTTAAAAGTAATAGTAGGATTTCATTGGGTTCTAGGGTGAATTATAATTGATTAGGTTCTAAAATAAAGATACCACTATATAAAGTGGATAAACATGGATTTAGGAAATAACACTCTGGTCCCAGACTCAGCTTTTCCACTACCCACAATGCAGCCTGAACCACTTATTCTCTCTGAACTTGTGTTCTGCCCGTGAAATAGGAATAATAAGCCCTGCCCTATCAAGTGTTGTGAAATTAGCATAAAATCATGCTCACTCACTCAGCTTTAAAGCACTCACCAGCTCTTGCAGCATAGTAAGCACGCAATAAATGTCATCTTTGTCATTGCTATTTGTTATTCATCTAATAAAATGGAGGGGAGTAGAAATTTCTGATTTGAAATTTGAGAGAAAAATTCACAGGGAAGATGGTGGAGTAAGAAGCTGTGAGTGGGGGAGGGGCGAGGTTGGCTTCCATAATGGAGAGACATCATTTCCTGATAGTGAAGCTAAACCATCCATGGAGGAATTATGGAAGAACCATATGGAATTCGCCAGTGGAGTGAGGCAGACCCATTAGGCATTTTCCTTAAGGGTTAAAGGTGAGTGAATATTTAGGTCCATTATAATTAATTAGGTCCTTGGAGACCTTGTGGGGCACTCCATACTCACAGTCATTCTCTTTTGTGTCTTCAGTTTGATGAGCTTGTGTAGCTATTATCTCTATATAGTCACTGCTCTGTTATCCTGCACTTGTCGGTTTAGTGGACAGGAGATAGTTCTGTGTCTGAGAGCACAATTTCTGAAACTGGACTGTGATTCCCATGGTGACAAATTTGGAAACTGTAGAAATGTTCTTAATGTGTAACAACCAAAAATTAATTCAAAATTACATCATAATGAATCTGAGGTGTTTCTGGCAGGACTCACCCATCATACCATGCAATATCAATGAACACTACCTGCAACACTTGAGCTCATATCCAAGACTATTGCATGCAGTGAGTGATGGTGTCTTTTCTGTATATAGGGGGTTTCTGCCCCTAAGAAAATAATGGTTTAATTGTGGAAAATAAAGTCAATATTTTCCTACTATTTTATCTAAAGGCATAAATATCTAGTTATAACTTGGGGTTGTATTATGTTAGTATGCTTTTACTTTAAAACTAGTTAATTAAGTTGCTTACTTGAGTTTTATAAAAAAAAAAAGTAAGTGAATTTTTGGCTTGGAATCATGACAGAATGCACAACAATTTCTGAAATGACCCTCAGCGTACTTCTGCATACTTATGGGAAGAGGCATTTTTGGTGTTAATGATCATAACATCAAAATATCAACCAACTGTACATAATGTTGTTGATATTCTATGTATTAAATACTCAGCCAGTGTTTAATATTTTACATAAAAATAATAAAACACATCTATTCCATCACTATTAAGATTTTTATTTTGCCTTTAATATGTGATAAAATTATACAAATACTGAATGATTGTTTTAAAGTAAATGTATAATTTATTTTCATTAAATGTTGGATTTGTACATCTATTTTATGGACCTGTTTTCAGTGTCCCATAAAAATTTCCCAGATGAAAGGTGTTACTAGTGGAAGAATTTTAAGAAGGTCTACCCTAGAGGATTTGGTAGCATGCTTACACTTGGAAGTAGGGAAGTATCTTGCAGACCGTGGAGGAAGGAAATCTCTGTCCCTTCACTGACACAGAGGTGGCAGGGAAAATGAAAAAGGGTCTGATGGGAACAGTCACTTCTAGAAGACAGACCAGCACAGGTAACAGTTTAGGGAGTGGAGACTGGATGCTCCTCAGATAAAGAAAGAGACAGAGAGAGGGGACAGGTGAACCACAGCAACCTCCAAGGACTTATGGGATCAGCCTTCAACTGCTCCCTTCTTCAGCCAGGGAATAACAAGATGGCCCCATAGCCTTTACACATCCACGTGATGCTTTTGATCTGTCTGACTTACTTAAATGGTATTTCTAGCTCTGAGGTCTCTGGACCTAGGCCAAACCACCACTTGACATATAATGTAGAACCAGAGCATGTTTTAAAAACATGTGAGGCAAGACAAGCTAGAAATTGAACTAGAAATCAAGGACCCAATCACAGACTTCCTATGCATCCTGAGAAAAATCTCCATTTAATGCCATACTTCAGTTTCTGTATTTTACAGTAACCTCCATGGTACCCACAGGTGATGGGTACAGAGTACAGAACGGTCTGTCTGGTCTCTATGCCCTACCTTACAGAAGGTGATAATAGAAAAACAGATGGTGCCCACTGTGGACCTCTGTCGCCACTTCTGTTTTAGTAAATTCTGCTAGCATCCTTCTAGTGATAGCATCTGTTTATTCTCTTCCTGTTCTCCTTGTACTCTCAGTTAACTGGTCACTCTTGATTCTAACTCACACATATTCCTAAAGTTAACCTACTTGCTCAAAACTCTACTGTCACTGAATTGATTCAGTCCATAGCCAGTCTTTGCTTATCAGTGGTTCTCAACCTTCCTAATGCTGTAACCTTTAAATACAGTTCCTCAGGTTATGGTGACCCCCAGCCATAAAATCAGTTCATGACCACTTCATAACTGTAGTTTTGCTACTGTTATGAATTATAATGTAAATATCTGACATACAGGATAGCGGGCTGAGAACCACAGCTCTATGATAACAATTTCCTAAATGTCCTTATTTCCACCCTTGTTCTGTATACTTTCTTTCCTAGTTTCTCCTCAACTCAGAGTTCTATCTAAAATGTGAGTCTGATTCTGCTGTGCTCCACTTAAATATTTTAGAGGTACACTTCTGTCCATAAGTTAAAACCTATACTCCTCAACTGAGTGACAGGCCTTATAACTGTACCCTGCTGAGCTCTCATAGCCTCTCTTATCGTTTGAAGGCTAAACTACTCTGGTCTTTAGATTTAGTCACAGAGCTCCTCTATGTGTCCCAAGGCTCATTTGCCTGAAGCATTCATCCCCTGCCTCCTACTCTACTTCCCTCAGCCTGTATTTTGAGTTAGCTTGCAAGTTCAGCTTAGCTCTGACTTCTACAAGGAAATCTCTAACCTTTCCAAGTCTGAACAGGAGGTCCTTCTGTCTGCAGTTGTGACTCTTGTGATCTTTAATTACTATCATAAGTATTTTGCCTTGTCTTCAATGAGCAGTAAAGCTGAGCCATGTCTGTCACTCTCATATGCCCACCTTCTAACACTGTGCCTGGTGCCAAACAGGAGCTCTTACATAGTTAAATAAGCAAATATAAAGAATTAGTCAAAGGTAAGCCATGGCTTCTCAAGTGGAGGAAACTGATTATTCATTTGAAGAAGAACGAATGAGATTATCTCCTCCCAGAAGGTCACTGGTTGTAGTGGCTATTCCTGGTTGTCAACTTGACTATATCTGGAATGAACTACAATCCAGAATTGGAAGGCTCACCTGTGATCCAGATCTTGAAACTGGATGGCACAAGTTTCTGACTGGATCTTGGCATGGAGATTGCCCCAGCCCTCGGGGTCATCAACATGGACCTAAGGAGGAAACAGACGAATGAAGAGACAAGAGACACAAGGAACGAGAACAAGTCTATATTCTGATCAAGCTCTGTCAGACCTATGTACTATATATAGTTTATATAACGAAGAGCAGGGAGGGCGCTGGGGCAGGAAGAAATTCCGCGAAGCAATACAATCTTCTGTAAATGCAATTCCTTATACAAATAGGATGTACTATCTTACTGCTTAATTGCTCAACCACAATAGGGACACCTGGTCAAATATCTCTACTGCTTAACTGCTCAATCACAATAGGGATACCTGGTCTCTGAGAAGCTTTCAGTTACTTCTCAGAAGTAGAAATTTAGGACTACAATCACTCCAAGCCTAACTCTAGAACAAAATGGCATTACCTAGGTTAATAAGAAAAATCCTAACCCTGTTGGTCCCCAGCAGGAGATCTTGATGCATACTGGCTATGAATCCCAGGAGACTAAGGCAAGGAGATCCCTGAGTTCAAGGTCAGCCTGAAACAAAACAAGTCCCAGATCCATGCGAGGTGGTATATGCCTTTAATCTGGGCCAAACCTTCTGCTGGAGACCTACATAGGGACATTGGAAGAAGGAAGATTTGTACTTCCTCACCTGCTTGTTTTTACTTGCCAGCACATCTGTTGGAGTCTACTAGCCTTGTGGGACTGAGCAACTACTAGATCCTTGGACTAACCATTCACAGCTGACCATTGTTGGGGAGTTGGATTACAGACTGTAAGTCATCATAACAAATCTCCTTACTGTATAGAGACTATCCATAAGTTCTGTGACTCTGGAGAACCCTGACTAATACACTGGTATTTCTCCAGAGCCTTGTATACCTCTCTAGAAATAAGTGGCATTGTAATTTGTCTCTGAAAGCTTTGTCTGGGAGGTCTGCCTATAGGATTTGCTAAATTAGTTTGTGAGGATCAACACTTGAAGATAGAAACTAGCTTCTGAGGAAAAAATAAGACCTAATAGTTCTTAATTGGCTCATCTGGATAACCGTAAGAGGGAGATGGTCTGGAAGAAATGGGTTCTCAGTGGACTACGGTGTCCTCTCTGTATCTGTGGGCAATTGAACACAGAAAGGGCACACCTGATGCTAGTTGACCAGACACCATGCTGGGAGTATGTTTGAGCCTCAGAACAACTCTGCAGCTTGGTTCCCTGTGTGGCTGGATGACAGGCTGCCAGCATGAGCTTCCTTCCAGTGTCTGCACAGTGCCCTGCTGCTGAAAGAAGAGGAAACAGTGACACTTCAGTGCAGGCCCAGGCCCACTGGGAAGACAGGCACTGGGATAGAAAAGTTTTTATTCTGTCACCTAATGTAAAAATCAAGAGGACATAGTGAAATCATAAGAAGTAGATGAAAGCCAATGTCTCCGGCTTTATTATGTACTGTGAAGCTGGTCTTACCGTGGCAACAAAATTATAGGTTTTTATAGTACCTTTCTTCCCCGGGGCACTAGGTATTTCACTGTCTATTAACAGGCTTCCAACTGAAAAGCTCTCACTTCTGGCTTCATGCATTCTCTCTCTCTCTCTCTCTCTCTCTCTCTCTCTCTCTCTCTCTCTAGCATTAATCTCTTTTTTTATTATAGTGAACAAAAAAAGAAATATGATAATCCATTATTGGTATGCACAGATACACAGATGGTGTGTGTGTGTGTGTATGTGAGAGAGAGAGAGAGAGAGAGAGAGAGAGAGAGAGAGAACACCATTAAATATTAAACAGAATTAGGAAGACACATGAAACAAAAAATGGAACTAAAGAAATAAGAAAAAAATACAGACCATTATACTTCACATGTGGTGATGGAAAATCAGGGCCAGTGTGCATTTTGTAAACAATGAGCAAATGGGAGAAAGTTTTCTTTTTTTCTCCTCAAGGACATTTCCTCTTCAGCAGAATCAATCTCTCTCTCTCTCTCTCTCTCTCTCTCTCTCTCTCTCTCTCTCTCTCTCTGGCTCAAGCTGAACCAGCCCACACTGGTGAATTTCCACTTAGATTTTCATAGCTGTAATGCTTATAAATATTAAAAACAAAGTTCATATTTGAAATATCTCCTCACATTCACGTGTTTACACACTTGGTCCATAGCTGATAGTGCTGGTTGGAGAGTGTATAGAACTTTCAGGAAGAGGGGCTTAGTGAGAAATGGATCACTAGGAGTGTGTCCTTGGGGGTATATTCTCCCTGGCTGGTTTGTCAGTTCTCTGCTTTTTGGTCCAGCCATTATTTGAAGAGTTCCGTTGCACATTCACCACACCATTAATCCACTCCTCCATGTGTCCCTGTCATGATTGATTGCTCTTCTTAAAACTATGAGACAAAAATACACATTTTATTTTTTGCACATTGCTTATAATTCAAAAATATGTTTAAATATATGAGATAGAGTTATATCACTTTCCTCTCTCCCTATCCTCCAACAATCTTTTCTCAGGAGCCTTTTCTTCCAACTCCCCTTAAACTTACCCCACTCTCAAGTTGATATTCATGTTTTCTTTAATTATTATTGTTTCACACACACACACACACACACACACACACGAAATATATAAATAATACCTGCTGAGTCTGTTTTTGTTGTTTGTGGTTTCAGAGCTGACCATTCAGCCTTGGACAAGCAATAATGGGACTCCTCTCTGGGAGAGGATAATTCTTCTCTCAGTAGTCATTAGTTGACTATGGTTCATTGTCCAGGGTGGGACTCCATGACAATTAATCTTTCCATGTTAGCATTCCATTGTCACTCCCATTGCTCTGCTCTTGTTTATGTAGCTAGAAATAGCTACATAAGCCTTTTTCACCATGGATTTCCTGGTATTTTTGGCTTTTACAATTATTCTTCTTACTCTTTGGTAATGTTCCCTGAGCCATAGATGCAGGAACTGTGATCTAGGTGTGTTTATTGTGGCTAAGGTCCCCACAATCTGTTGATTTCTGCATTGGATCTAGTTGTTGTTTTTTGAAATGTGGTTTTCTTTACAGCACTTGCTATAAAGAAAGACTTATTTGATGTGGGGTGGCAGCTAAACTTATCTGGCTTATCTATGGGTTTAAGTATAAGGTTCAGAATGTAGTAAGAAATTATGTTGGTCTAACAAAGTGGCAGTAGTAGATCCTTTTCTAAAGTCCCTGGCCTCACTAGCCCTACAAAGTTACCTAGGTTTCAGTACCAGATGAATGACAACTTGTGGTTACCACTGGTATGTGAGTGCACCTTTATGTACCATGCTGATCATTGTCATAGTTCATAGGTGTTGGAGATGGGAACGATTGTTTAATTGCTTCCCTCATTTGGCAGCTTTCATAGTATTTTCTGGAACTATTGAAGCTAGAACATAGGAAAGAAGTTTTCAGGTACAATCCAATTGGAATAATCTTAGTCATGTGCTCTAAATGTGAGGTGTCTTCAGCAAAGAACCCCACTCCTGAGAGGCAACCAAGGCCTACATCAATAGTCTATATTGTTTGGGGGAGTAACTTAGACTACGTTGACTAATTTCCAAAATTAGTTTTCTCAGCTATTTAAAAGAAGAGATCTCATGCCTGGCGCTGGGAATTTTATTAGTTCTTGTAGAAGAGCACTATCATCTCAATTGGCTTTATATGTGTGTGTGTGTGTGTGTGTGTGTGTGTGTGTGTGTGTGTGTGTGTATACATACACTTACATGTATTTTGTATAGTTTAGGTAATTATAAAATAGTATGATTCCTTGAAGCTTCTCCAAACAGCCTTTGTGGTATTTGCCCCTCATCCATCCTTCTCTGTCTATACTGTACTTCCTTCCCTCTCAATAGTTGGAGCTTCTTCCACATTTTTCTGTTTCCTTCTTGATGATTACCTTTCATCAAAATATCTTGAAATAAACCTAACCAGGGAGGTGAAAGACCTCTATAATGAACAACTTTATATCTCGAAAGAAAGAGATTTAAAAATACAGTAGAAAGTGGAAAGGCATTCTATGTTCATGGGTTGGTAGAATTAATATTGTGAAAATGAGCAGCTTAGCAAAAGTAATTTATAGGTTCAGTGCAATCACAATCAACATGCCCACAACATTTTTTTTTTTCACAAAAATTAGAATGAACTATCCTACAATTCACATGAAGCCAGAAAAGACCCCAGATAGCCAAAGCAATCCTGAGCAAGATGTAGAATAGTGGAGGGATGGTTATCCCAGACTTTAGGGCATATGATGGAGCTATAGTAAAATAAATAAACAAATAATATGGCACTGGCATATTTTCTTTTTAAAGTTGCTTTTGTCAGGCCTATTTTCACATCAAGAAAAGAAGTTATATACAGAAAATTGGTATTAAGAAGTGGGGTTATTGCTGTGATAAGCCTTACTCTGTGGTTCCTAGCCCTTTGGGGTTGATTTGCTGGAGGAGTGAAGAAGAGTTTGTGTCTGCAGGCTAGAGGTGACCTAGAATTTTTATGTAGAGCTTAATAGATATCCTGATGGGAGTTCAGAAGACAGAATCCCATAGAAATGCAGGCAGAGAGGGCCCGGATCATGAGGTTTCAAACATAAACAAGGAATCTGTTGGGCACTGGACTAGAGCCCACTGTGTTATATATGGCAAAGAATCTGGCTATGTTTTGTCTGTGTTCTAAAGAACAGGGTGTGACTGAATTAAAATAGACTGAATAATGGTGATAGACTGAGATGGTGAATTGTCTCAGCAGGTACAGACACTTGGTACCAAGCCTAATAACCTGAGTTGTCAGGACCCATATGGTAGAAGGGAAGAAGTCCTCTGATCTCCACACGCATGTAAGTACACATACATATACACAGACAAATAAATAAAATGTAATACAATTTAAAAAGTATAATAGCCTAACTTATTTGGGGAGAGAGAATTTCAAGACAGCATAGCATTCATGATATTATGTGGTTATTACTCATTGCTTTTAGGTAAATTTATGGAGAACAAAAAGTGGCAAATAGAGATTTGAAAAGAATGATTTGAAAGTTTGGTGAGGGAAAGAGGATACGTTCCTTAACAGTGAAGAAAGTAATGCAAACTAAGTGAGTGGAAAGAGATTAGCACCATCAAGGTATTCTAGTTTGTGGTGACAGTAGGAGAGGTGGCTTGAAGACAAGATCCCACCCTCAAAGTTTCCAACCATAAAGTTGCAAACAGATTAAAAAAGACAATCCTTTCACAAAGAATGTAATGCTTCCAGGGCACCCTGGTGGGAAAAGGGCCATGGAGGGAGTAATTCCTCATATTTAGACACACAGACACTCAGCCTTCCCTGCAGGAGTGGTTAAAGGGGCCAGGTTACACATTGACTTGGCAGCAAAACTTTTCATTCTCCATATGGTGCTGGTCTTGTTGGTATGCAGAATGCAAGAGTGATTGGTCATGAGGGATTGCACTAAAGCCCTAGGAAAAACCATATGGGGACAGGTAATGCATAGCAGGCTTAGATTTCCTACATGAAGCCCGTGAGAGAGCTGTTTGTGAAGCTGAAGTTTTAGTGGGGGCTCTCAGCATGTTGGAGATGCCAGGAGAATGGGACATCTGGTTGAGGAAACAAGTGGAGCCAGCCCTAGAAAGTGGCCACCTGTGCTGTAGATATCAGGTCCATAAGTACAGAGCTATTTCAGTACTTTGGAGCCTAGATAATGCAGCCACAATCCTGAAACAACAGCATTTGGTGTTTACTATGTTCATTTCTGATGTTGCTTGATCCCTCTCATTCTTCATGTTTGGAATGGAAACATTTACTCTGCCACTGCATATTCTAAATGTGTAAGTTAGTTTTCAGTGAGTCTCAGAAGAGACTCTGGACTTGAACAGTGTTGGAAATAGTGAAACTATGAGGCCTCTTGAAGTCACACTACATGCAGTTTGCATGTAGTCTATGAGTCATGGGTCTATGTAGCAAGGCGCAACGTGCCTCACAAGCTCCTGTGTTTGGATACAAAATCACTAGGTAGTGGTGTTAGACTTGAAGGCTAGAGTCTCTGGGAGGTGACTTAGAGCCCAAGAGGTCACTGAGTGTGGGCCATTGGTGATACCTTATCTCTGGCTGTTTCCAGTCCATTCTTTACTTAGTTTTCTGACTGTGATGCATAATTCTACTATGGCTTTTTGTTCCCACCAAGCCAGCAAGATAGACTGCCCTCCCAATCTGGGAGTCCAAATAAATATTTTGTGTTGCTTCTGTCATACAGTTTTTAAGAGCAACACTAAGAACAGAAAGAATATGCATTTATGATGATTCAAGGAAATTGATTACTAAACATTAAGAACTAATCAATTTAACAGTAAAAGTAAATATATCTTTAGTCATAGTATGGTGGGGGGTTATTAGGAACGTAGAAAGATCTTGTAGTGTGCAAAACTCTGTATAGAATATCTAATGCCTCATCCTCTAGGGAAGATATGGCCTTGCACATAGTTGTAGCTAACACATAGGTGGTCCTATGTGCTTATGTATACCTGCTCGTTGCCCAGTAGCCAGTGATGCTTTGTCTTTGCCCACTTCAAGTGTTTGCTGATTCACAGTGTCCATGTACAATTGAGTTTGGTTTGAAATCCAACCAGGTGTACTTACTTCTCTCACCAATGAAATTGCTGAATATACCATGCAGTTCCTGCCTCTGTCTGGACAGTCAACCAAGAAGTCAACTCCATCTCTCCAGAGAACTTACTACCTAGCCAGCTAGCCAAAACTATCAATATATCAGGGTCTGACTCAACAATCAGCCAAATTGTACACCCTGTATCATTTAGTCCTATAGCATAGCTGGATGGCTTAGGTATTCCTGAGCTCATTGTTTTTTTACAGTTTTGCAGGTGGTAGTTACACACCACTGACTTTGCTGTAGTACCAGTGTGCACCATACTAAAAAGTCATCTAGGGGTACACTCTAAGGTGCTCAAAGTCAAAGACAGAAGTCTAAGTCAGAAAAAAAAAGGATGTCATGTCACATGTAATGTACTCTCTATCAGACTAGCAGATTTTCAATGGGATTTTTGGAGGGCTGAGGAGAATACTATGATATATTAGAGTGCTGAAAGAAAATAGACATTCATCCAAGAACAATATACCTAGACAATTGCTTTCTGCCATACACCCATACTCTCTCAAATGAATGAATGAATGAATGAATGAATAAATAAATAAATAAATAAATAAATGTATAAAGACCATAATAAAAATGTTCAAAATTATAAGCCCATCAACAAAATTAGATATACCAATAAGAAAGGAAAGACCTCAAACATCACTGTAGAAAAGCTACCAAACTACAAAGATTAGTAATACAGGAAGATGAAGGAAATCTAAAGCAATTAGAAAAAAGAAAAACGTCAAGATCATGGTGTCACCTATTTATCAACAGTGACATTAACCTTGAGTGTAAATGGTTTGAATTTGCCAATTTCAATTGGCAACATATAGACTGATTGAATAGATTAAAAAAGAAAAAAGAACCAACTATATAGTGCCTATATGAGACACACTGGTAAATAAAATTGAATGTGAAAAAAGTAGAAAAAGATACTTAGCCTAAATAGAAACTAAAACTGAGTAGGGATCTCTATTTTCATATAGATAAGACAATCAAAAATTTAAAAACTAAAAATTTAAAAAGAGACAAAGGTCATTATATCATGATAGAAGAATCAATTCATCAAGAAACTCTAATAATTATATGATATAAACTACACTGGATCACTCACATATTAAGCAAAATTTAGATTTAAAGGAAGAGATAGAGGATGTCAGCACTTGCTTTTTGTCACTATACAGATCACAAAACAGACAAATATCAGAGTTAAGCAGTACTGCAAAACAAATGGATCTGAGAGATGTTTACAGGATACTTCATAATAGCTGTGTTCTCCTCAGCACATTCTCTATGATCATTGCTTTGGTCAGCCACAAAAATGTCTCAACAAATTAAAAAATTAATAGCGTGTCATAGCTCTTCCTAGATAATGGAATTAAATTAGAAGTCAAGAGCATGAGAAACTTTAGATGCTCTTGAATGACCAATTGGTCAATAAAGAAATTAAAATGGAAATTTAAAGGTCTTGAAACAAGTTAAAATGGAAACACAATGTACCCATACCTGTAACACATAGCAAAGTCAGTAGTAAGGACTCATAGCACTAAATGTCTGAATTAAAAAACAGTATATAAAAAAATTAACAACCTAATAATCAATCTTGAAGAATTAGCAGTGCAAGAACAAACCAATCCAAAATTAGTCAGTGGTTCATAATAAAAATATAAAAAGTTTAACAAGTCCTTAGCTAGACTAAGCATTGAAGATATGAAGCAAAAAGTTCATCAAATCATGTAGTAGGAAATTCCATTACCAGGTATAGGATAACTCCCTCTGAATTGTTTGTCAAGAAGACACAAGCAGTACACAAGTAATACAAGTTATTGCCAGTGCTTTTAGTTGCCTACTAGACCAATAAGACCCTATTGCTGAAGACAAAACACATTTTAGATATAGGACACAGAGAAATCCAACTGAACTGAGTTGGAAATTTCTTCCTTGCTGATTAGTGTCATAAGATGGTACTGAAGTTGTTGGGGGAGAAATTGTAACCCAGTTTTGTATCCTGGGTGCTAAAGTATTGACCTGTCAGCAAGATGTTCCCAAGGTACAATAATGGCATGATAGTTTCAGGGATTACCAGCTACTCCCTGCATGTATCTTGGGGCAGGGGCTTTTGCATGGGAGAAAATAAATATCTGGTTCTGTAAATCAAAAGTTTACGGAACTATGGCTAGGGAGCTCATGGGCCTTATGGGGGAATTCACTAATGTTCTGATAAATGGACATGAAGTTATACTCATTTCTACTTATGTATATACTACATTTATACTCATAGGCTGATGAAACCCTCAGCTAGAGTCATGGAAGCTACATCTAGCCACTTCTCATTGGCAAGGGTCAAAATAGAAGCTCATAACTCATCAAAAAACTCATCTAAAAATGAGAGAATAATGAAAGCTATTCCTTAAATGGGACATTTATTTCATGCACCTGAGGCCCATGGAACATGATGGAAGCAGGGGTGGGAAGATTGTAAGAGTTACGGGACGGTGAAGAGTGATGTAAAGTTCTGTGTTAGGGATGTGATGTGACTATTGTAATTAGGAGCACACCGCAGCTGTGATTACTTGCTCAAGAGAGGCATGAGAGATATGGGAGGGAGAGAGAGAGAAAAAGAGAGGAAGAGGGGGAAGGAGAAATGGAGGGGAAAAGGGAAGGAGGGAGAGAGAAAGGGGGATGGGAAGATTTAGTAACTAGCTGTGGGAGAGGAATCAGATAAGGCAATAAGGAGAGAAATATAATCACAAATACATTGGAAACAAGTTAAAAAATGTCATCATAGAATAAAAAATGTCCCGAATTTCCATGTTCCCTTAATCTATTTACACACACATATACACACCCGACAACCTTCACCACTATCCCCCTAACAATAATAGCAAAATATCAGGAATCAAAATTGGTCATTGATATATTTCAAAAGCAATAGTCTCAATTCCTCAGTAAAGAGATACAGACTAAAATAATAGATGGAGAAACAAAATCCATCTTATTCTTGCATTCAAGAAACACACCTCAACATCAAGGATGAGCATCACCTCAGGGTAAAGGGTTGGAAAAAGATTTTTTTTTTAAAAGTGATCTAAGAGGAAAACTGGTATAGCTATGCTAATGTCTAACAGAATAAACTTCAAACCAAAACTAATCAAAGAGATAGAGAAGTACACTACATACTTACTGAAGGGAAAAATATCAACCAAGATGATAGTTAAATTCTTAACATCTATTCCCCCAAACACAAGGGAACCCAAATTTGTGAAAGAAATGCTACTATAACTTAAATTACATATTGACCCTCAGAAACTGATAGTGGGTGACTTTAATACCATACTTTCATAAATAGTCAGGTCATCCAGACACAAACGAAACAGAAATGCTAGACTAATCAACATTATAAATCATATGGACCTAACAACTATTTACACAAAACATTGCACCCAAATATAAAAGTATATACTTTCTTCTCTGCATCGCATGGAACTTTCTCCAAAATTGACCACATACTCGAACATAAGAACATCTCAACAGATACAAAAAAACTGAAATAATACCCTGCATCCTATCAGACCATCACAAGTTTTAAAGATGGATATCAACAACAACAAGAACAACAGAAAGCTTATAAACTCTTGGACATGGAACAAGTCACTACTGAATAAAACATGGGTTAAGATGGAGATAAAGTTCATAGCATTAAGTGCATGCATAAAGATCTAGAGAGATATCATACTAGCAACTTAAGGCGGTTTGAATGTAAATGGCCCCCACAGGCTCATAGGAGTGGCATTATTTGAAGGAATTAGGACATATAGCTTTGTAGGAGTAGGTGAGGCCTTGCTGGAGGAGGTGTGTCAGTGGTGATAGGCTTTGAGATTTAAAATGCTCAAGCCAGGCCTATTCTCTCTCTCTCTCTCTCTCTCTCTCTCTCTCTCTCTCTCTCTCTCTTTCTCTCTCTGATGCCTGCTGATCCAGATATAAAACTCTCAGATCTTGGCTTTAGCACCATGTCTGTCTGTGCACTGCCATGCTTCTCACCAAGGTAATAATGGACCAAACCTCTGAACCTGTAAGTCAGCCTTAATTAGGTGTTTTTCTTTACAAGAGTTGCCATGGTCATGGAGTCTATTCACAGCAACAGAATTTTGCCTAAGATATAACTTAGGACCTTAAGTACCTGAAAGCTTTTGAAAAGAAAGAAGAAATCACATCCAAAAGGAGTAAATGGCAAGAAATAATAAAACTCAGGAGTGAAATCAATAAAGTAGAAACAAAGAGAACATTACAAATAATCAGTGATAAAAAGAATTGGTTCATTGAAAAAATCAATAAGACCAACAAACCCTTATGCAGATTACCTAAAAGATGGAGAAAGAATATTCAAATTAATAAAATCAGATATGAAATGTGGGACATAAGAACAAAACCAGAGGAAATCCAGAGAATCATAAGGACATACATTAAAAACTTGTATTTCACCAAATTGGGAAATGGATAATTTTCTCAATAAGTACCATTTACCAAAGTTAAATCAAGATCAAATAAATTAAGCAGATCTTTAACCACTAGTGAAGTAGTAGTCATTAAAAGTCTCCCCAGCAAAGAAAAACAAACAAAACAAAACAGAACAAACCAAACCAAAACCAAAACCAAACCAACAACTACTGCTGATCATACTGGAGGTTTGTACATAAAAAAACACAAATAAATCCATACTTATCATCCTGCACAAAGCTCAAGTCCAAATGGATCCAATCTCAACATAAAACCAGATACACTGAACCTAATAAAAGAGAAAGTGGGAAATATCCTTGAATTCATTGACACAGCAGACGACTTTCTGAACCGAACATGGATAGAACAGGCACTAAGATTAACAATTAATAAATGAGATCTTATGATACTGAAAAGCTTTCATAAGGCAAATGACAACATCATTTGGACAAAGTGGCAGTCTACAGAATGTGAAAGGTTTTTGCTAACAACATATCTCATAGAAGACTAATATCCAAAATATATAAAGGACACAAGAAAATGTATATCAACAACAATCAATTGATTGTCAGGCCACCTCTCTGCCTACCTTCACCAGACCTGAAGCATTAGGAACATACAGGTTAGATCTTTTTCCTCTGCCCCAATCCCCAGGGACACATCCGGCTGCTAGACTTTCACCGTACCCTGAGTACCATTAGCCTAAGGCTTGCCGTCAGAGACCTGCTACACCAGCAATATCTAGGTTGGGCCCACCCTCTCAATACCTGATACATCAGGAACATCCCAGGACAACCAAATGGCTAAAAGTCAGCATCAGGATATAACCAACAAAAGCCAGAGCAACATGGTACCTTCAGAGCACAGCTATATTACTACAGCAAGCCTTGAGTATCCTAACACAATCAAAGCACAAGAAAATGTCTGATCTTGTAAAGATGATAGAGGCCTTTAAAGAGAAAATAAATAAATCTCTTAAAGAAATACAGGAAAATACAATTAAACAGGTGAAGGAAATGAATATTCAAGACCTGAAAATGGAAATAGAAGCAGTAGAGAAAACACAAACAGAGGGAATCTTGGAGATGGAGAACCTAGAGAAGAGAACAGGAGCAACAAATGCAAGCATCACCAACATAATGCAAGAGATAGAAGAAAGAATCTCAGGAATAGACGATATGGTAGAAGAAATTGATACACCAGTCAAAGGAAAAGTTAAATCTAAAAAAAAATCCTAACACAAAACATTCAGGAAATCTAGAATACTATGAAAAGATTTAACAGAATAGAGGAAGGTGAAGAGTCCCAGCTCCAAGGACCATAAAAATATTTTCAACGAAATCATAGAAGAAAATTTCCCCAACCTAAAAAAAAAAAAAAAAAAAAAGAGATGCCTATAAACATACAATAGAGCTTACATAACACCAGTAAGATTGAACCAGTAAAGAAAATCCTTCCACTACATAACAATCAAAACACTAAATCTTCAGAACAAAGAAAAAATATTAAAAGCTGCCAGAGAAAATGCCAAGTAACATACAAAGGCAGACCAATCAGAATTATACCTGACTTCTGAAAAGAGACTCTAAAAGCTAGAAGGGCCTGGACTGATGTTTTGCAGCCTCTAAGAAACCACAGATGCCAACCTATATTACTATACCTAGCAAAACTCTCAATCACCATAAATGAGGAAAACAAGATATTTCAAGACAGAACCAAATTTAAACAATATCTGTTCACAAACCCAGCCCTATAGAAAATACTAGAAGGAAAATTCCAACCCAAAAAAGGTTAACTATACCCAGGAAAAAAATAAGTCCACAGCAGCAAAAACAAAATAAGCAAAGCACAAGCACACACACACACACACACACACACACACACACACACACACTCACACACACACACACACACATACAACTACTACTACTACTACTACTACTACTACTACTACTACTACTACTATACTAATATACTACAACTACTACCACCAACAACATAAAAAGAGCAGGAACTTATACTCATTGGTTATTAATATTTCTTAACACCAATGGACTCAATTCTCCAATAAAAAGACCCTGACTAATAAAATGGATGTGAAAACAGGATCCATCATTCTGTTGCATATAAGAAACAAAGAAACATACCTCAGTAACAAACATAGGCATTACCTCAGAGTTAAGGGCCAAAACCAAAGTTTTCCAAGCAAACATACCCAAGAAGCAAGCTGGAATATCTAATATCTAATAAAATAGACTTTCAACCAAAAAATAAAGAGTGATGGAGAAAGACATTTCATACTCATCAAAGAAAATATCCACCAAGATGACATCTCAATTCTGAACATCTATGCTCCAAATGCAAGGGCACCCACATTCATTAAAGAAACATTACTAAGGCTTAAATCACACATTGAACCCCATATATTAATAGTGGGAGACTTCAACAGCCCCACTCTCACCAATGGACAGGTCATTCAGACAGAAACTAAACCAAGAAGTTATGAATCAAATGTACCTAATAGATATCTATAGAACTTTTCACCCAAACACAAAAGAATGTATCTTCTTCTCAGCATCTCATTGAACCTCTCCAAAACTGACTATCTACTTGGTCACAAAGCAAGCCTCAATAGATACAAGAAGATTGAATTAATCCTTTGCATTTTATCACACCACTATGGATTAAAGCTGGACTTCCAAAACAGCAGAAACACCAGAAAATCTATACACCCATGGAGATTAAACAATTCTCTACTTAATTATCACTGGGTCAGGGAAGAAATAAAGAAAGGAATTTAAGATGTTCTAGGATTCAATGAAAATGAAGGCATAACATACCCAAATTTATGGTGCACAATGAAAGTGGTGCTAAGGCGAAAGCTCATGGCACTAATCAGTAGGATTAGCATAGTAAAAATGGCCATCATACCAAAAGCAACCTTTAGATAAAATGCAATTTCCATCCAAATTCCAACAGAATTTCTTATAGATATTGAAAGACCAATTCTCAACTTCATATGGAAAAACAAAAAAGCCAGGATAGCTAAAATAATCCTCTACAGTAAAAGAACTTCTGGAAGTATCACCATTCCTGATTACAAGCTATACTAGAGTGTGGTGGATTGGTCTGATGCTGCTTGTATTCTAATGCAAAATATTGTTTTCCCATAATGTAGCTGCCCTAGACAAGCAGATCCCCACATATACCAAGTGATACTATGTGAACCTTCTCCCCAATTTAACAGGTCAATATAGCCTGAATTGGCCAGTGGAGGGAGAAAAGTGGGACTTGAGGTTCAAGTGAGGGAGTTGCAGATAGAGGGAAGAGGTGGAGAGAGGTGGAGGTGGAGGAAGTCACCATGCACCAGGACCATGTGGCCAGGAGAAACAGCAAGTAACAAGGGATTTCATAGCTGGGAAATAAGTTAGTATAGCTCTAAACCTGCCAAATCTAGGCTTATGGCTTATAAATAAAATACCTGGATTGTGTCTTTCTTTTATATGGGCTTGTTCATAAGAATAGTAATTAAAACTGCATGATATTGGCATCAAAATAGACAGAAAAACCAATGGAATAGAATCTAAGACCCAGAAATAAACCCACACACCTATGGGCACTTGAGTTTTGACAAAATAGGCAAAACCATACAATGGAACAGGCAGGGCATCTTAAACAAATGGTGCTGGTATAACTGGATGTCTGCACGTAGAAGAATGAAAATAGACCCATATCTACCACCCTGCATAAAACTCAAGTCTAAGTGGATCAATGACCTTATTTAACATAAAACTGGACACACTATAATAGAAGAGAAAATGGGGAACTGCCTTGAACTCAGGAGACAAATTCCTGAACACAACATCAATAGCTCAGACACGAAGATAAAAAACAATTAATAAATGGGACCTTATGAAACTGAGAAACATTTTGAAAGCCTAAGGACACCATCAATAGGATAAAAGGGTAGCCTACAGAATGGGAAAAGATCTTCACCAATTATACATCTGACAGAGGACTAATATTCAAAATATATAAAGAACACAAGAAATTAGATACCACAAACCAAATATCCCAATTAAAAATGGAGTACAGAGCTGAACAGAGAATTATCAATGGAGGAATTTCTAATGGCCAAACAAAACAAAACAAACAAACAAACAAACAAAAACCACTTAAAAATGTTCAACATCCTTAGTCATCAGGAAAATACAAATCAAAATGACTCTGAAATTCCATCTTTCATCCATCAGAATGGCTAAGATAAAAATCAGGTGACTGCATGTGGTAGTCAGAATGTGGAGCATGGGGAGTACTTGTTTATTGTTGGTGGGAGTGCAGACTCCTACAACACTTTGGAAATCAATTTGGCATTTTCTTGGAAGATTGGGAATAGTTCTATGTTAAGACACAGGTATGCCACTCCTGGGCAGATACCCAAAAGATGGCTCACTATACTACATGGACACTTGCTCAACTATGTTCATAACAGCTTTATTTGTAATAACCAGAAACTGGAAACAACCTAAATGTCTATCAATTGAAGAGTGAATAAAGAAAATGTGGTTCATCTACATAATGGAATACTATCCAGCCATTAAAAACAAAAACATCATGAAATTTGCAGGCAAATGAATGAAATTTGAGTATGTCATGCTGAATGAGGTAACATGAATGAGGTAACATGAATGAGGTAACAGAATGAGGTAACAGACCCAGAAAGACATGTATGGTATGTACTCACTTATAAGTGGACATTAGCCGTAAAGTGAATGATATCCATGCTACAATCCACAGACCCAAATAAAATGAGTAATAACGAAGGCCCAAGGGAGAATGCATGAATCTCACTCAGAAAGGGAAACCCAGGTACCACAAAGATAAATACAATATATATTTGCTTGCATATGGACATTAGCCGTTAAATAAATGATAACCAGGCTACAATATGTATACCCAGAGAGCTTAGATATAGAAGGGACTAGGGAGGACACATGGATCTCTCTGGGAGTAAGAAATAGAATAGTTATGGCTGGTGGCAGGGGGGGATGGGTATGAGGGATGGTGTGGGGAGGGAGAGAGGAGATGGTGTTAGGAAATGTGGGAATTAAAAACTAGATTGAGGGACATTTGAGGTGTGTTATGGAAAAGAAACCTAGTGTAGTGGAAAGTTCCTAAAATATATGAAGGTGACTCTAGTGAAGCTTCCAATAATGAGGGATACCTGGATCTTAACATAGAACTATTCCCAATCTTCATAGGAGTCTGCACTCCCACCAGCAATAAATGAGTATTCCCCATGCTCCACATTCTGACCACCACATGCAGTCACCTGAGACAGAATTCCAATTGGCCTTCTCTTGTTACTAAAGGAAGCTTCTAGTACAGGGACTAGGTAATATCCAATTGTGTTGTTGACTTAAGGGTTCTTGTGGAAATCTCCACACAGACCAGGCTGTTGCTAAGGCATATGGGTCTCTCTCCACAAACTGACAGCAAGGCTCCATTGCTGAAGCTAACACCCACACAAGTCATTGAACATGGAAAGGTCGAACTAGTACTCATATATAGCCTTCATCCCTATATTCTAGTGTTCTTGGTACAGAAAGTTACTCTACAGGTTACCAAAATAGAAACTAAGCACCAACACAGCCATAAATCCTTTGATCTACAATCTGTCCTGCCTGAAATATGTGCTGTGGTCCAGCATGGTGGAACAAAGCTGTGGGAGTAACCAACCAGTGTTTGATTTGAGTTAAGGTCTCCTCCACAAGAAGGAACCTATACCCGACCCTGACTGGATGATCAAGAACCAGACACTATATATCCCAGAGACCTAAGATAAAATAAGACACTACTTTAAAAAAAAAAATACTGATTACATGACTGCTAATGATATTCTGCTAAACTCATAGATCAAGTCCTCACTCAGCCATCATTAGAGAAACTTCCTCCTGCAGAACATGGGAACAAATACAGAGACCCACAGCCAGACATTATACAGAGAAAGAGTTTGGAACATAGTGCTCTTAATGGCATACCTCCATCAAATATCTCCCCTCAGAGCTCAGGGAAGCCCATAGAAGAGGAGGCAGGAGTGTGAGAGCCAGAGCAGGTAAAGTTTATCAGGAGACCAAGGCCTTTTCAATCAATTTAGCAAAGCTTGTATGAACTCACAGAGACTGAAGCAGCAATCACATAGGTCAGCATCAGGTTCTCTGCATATGTATTATAGCTTTCAATTTTGCATTTTTATGGGACTCCTGAATGTGTAAACAAGTGGGTCTCTGATTCTTATGCCTTCTCTTGGGCTCTTTTCCTTCTGTTGATTTGTGTTGTCTCACTTCAATGTGATGTTTTTTTTAAGTCCTATTATAATTTATTTTGTTATGTTCTGTTGTTATCTCTTAGAAGTCTGTTCTTTTCCAATGAAAGACAGAAAGGGTATGGGATGGTATGAGAGGTGGGGAGGAACTAGGAGGAGTAGTGAGAGGGGATAATCAGGCTTTATTTTATAAGAAAAGAATCTATTTTTTAATTTTAAAAAAGGGGGGATACATAATTCTCCCTAAAAGACCCCAGCCAGCCTAAGAACTGGGCTTAAGGCAGGTAAGATAGTTTAGTAGGTAGGGGCAGCACTTGTAGACCAGACTGATAATCTGACCTTAAGCCTAGAAACCCACATAGTACAAGAAGAGAACTGACTTCAGCAAGTAGTTCTCTAACCTCTACACACATGCCCATACAGAGAAGACAAATAAATAAATAAATAAACAATAAAGTAAAAGAGAAAGGATGAAAGGAAGGAAGGACGAAATGAAGGAAGGAAAGACTGAATGAAAAGATGAATGCTTTAGGACATTGATGTGGTCAAGTTTCTAAAAGTGTGATTCCAAAGCCCAAACAACAAAAGCAAATATTGACTAATGGGATTAGCTAAGCTAAAATACATCTCCATTGTGAAGGGAATGATCAGCAGCATTAAGTGACAACTTACACAGGGGAGAATATAGCTAAATAATATTCACTCAAAAAGAGATTACTCAAATCCATAAGAAACGCATGCAACTTCAAATCCAAAGCCCAAATTATTCAATTAGCAATGGGTAAATGATCTGAATAGGCAATTCTGCAAAGAAGGTGTATAAATAATCAACAAACATTTTTAAAAAGGTGCCCAACATCATTAATCACTAGGAAAATGAAAATCAAAGCCACAATGAGAGATTAGCTCACTCCTGTTAGGATGGCTATATCACCAATGCTGCTAAGAATATGAAGAAACTAAATACTTATACCCTGTTCATTAGTATAGCTTTTATGGAAAACAATATAGAGATTTCTCAGAACTACCAACAAGTCCACTACTGGTTATACACACAGATGAAATGAAATCACTATGTTAAGATGATATTTCAATCCTTCTTATTCAGCACTATTCACAACAAACATGATACAGAATCAAGATGTTCATCAAAGAAAGAATGGACAAAGAATAATATATGATATACATATCAAATAGAATATTATTTATCCTTAAAAATGAAACTCTGGTCTTTGCAGCAACAAGGGTGAACCTGGAGGGTGTAGTAATTGCAATAAGTCAGGCACAGAAAGACAACCACCACCACCTGCCCTCATTTTTCTATAGTTGCTAAAAACAGTGATCTCAGAAGGAGACAATAAATCAGTGATTACCAGAGGCTAAGAAGGATGGTGGGGAAGACAGATGATGGAGAGGGATGGTTAATTGGTAGAAATTGGAAAATAGTTTCCATGTTCTGTAGCACAGTATGACAGTTATAGGTGACAACAATTAATTATAAATTCCTAAAAAGCTGTCACAGAAGCTTATGAGTGTTTCTAATACAAAGAAATGGTAAATCTTTGAACAGTTGGTTCTGCCATGCCATATAATATATGCACATAGCAAAATATATAATTATGCTGATTAAAGACATAAAAAAATCCACCATTAAAGCTTTAAGGTACAGATTTTAACAGGTGGCTGGCAATGTTGTGTTTCCCAGTGTGTCCCGAGACTCTGAGAGGACAGAATTTGTGTATGATATTAAGGATAGACTAGGATGAGAGTCACTGGGATTAGAAACAGCTGAATTGTGTAGTTAATTCCAAGGCAAGGCGGCCTTCCTGTCACCAGTGATCATGGTCTTCTTCAATTCTTTAAGTGAGCAGTGGCTTCAAAGACCTAGGATATTAAACTTCAAAAAAGCACATTTAGGGAAATTAATCAATCGAATAAATATGGTGCAGAGGGAAGAAGTATTAAAATCTGTAACTGGATGGAATTTCGAACATCTGAATAGACACTATAATTAAAGCATAGTGGATTATAATTGCCCTGGAAAAGATGCTTTCTCCTTCAAAAGTGGACTTACAAAGGGTGGCTTAAAGACCTATGTGCAGAGAAAAATCTGAGCTGGAAAGGGAAGGGACAAGGGGGACTCAAATGATGAGATGTGACTTGGGTTCGGGCAGCTGAAGAACAGAGTGAATTAATGTAGCAAATGAGAGTAAGAGAGGCTTTTCTGAATAGACCAAGAAAAAATGTAGGAGAGGGAGAAGGGAAGTTGGCGGACAGACAAGGGCGATTACAAGGTTAAAGAGTACTTGGAGGTTCGCAAAGGTCCGCTCTGTTCCCTCCTGCTCCCCTCTGCCAACTCAGTTCTAGTAAGAGAAATGAAGAAAATAAGTCCAGACAATTAAAAGGCATGGAGTCTCCCCAAAAGAGCTTTTGATGAAAGGCAGGGAAGAGGAAGAGCACTATTAATGCAAACAGGGAGGCAGTGCAGGATGTAGCTTGCCTTAATATGGTTTTGATGTTTTTACAGAATTCAAAGAAATAAAAGAGTCTTTAAAAAAGCTAGAACCACCTGAGAAATGAATGTAAGTCCAAATTGATGGGAGTGTTTGGTGGGATAGTGACAGTGATGTAGGGGAAAAAAGTCCTTGGGAAGAAGAAATATGTCTTGTTAAATAGCCATAATGTCTAGCTATTCAAATTGTTATTAAGGGCTTGCTTTAATGCTTTGGGATATAAACATCAAAATGATTTTATGACATGAGCAGAAATGATATGTCTGTCAAAACACCCTTTATAAAGGGATGAGGAAGACATTTAATATGTGACTGTAATTTTTTTTTAACCTCGGTACTAGGAGGAATTTTGACCCCTGCTCTGCATGCTTGCACACATTAGGACAGAGACAGTCATCCATTTCATCATTTAAAATGCTATTATTTGTTTGTTTATTGAAAGCAAATGTGTCATGGTAGGTTTGTGGAGGTCAGAGGATACCTCAAAGGAATCAGTTTTCTTCTTCAATGTGGGTCCTGGGGCATGAATTTGGGTAATCAGGCTTGGCAACAAGTGCTTTTACCCACTGAATCAACTTGTCAACTCTCTATTCTATTTGTTATCAGGGGTTTGTGAATCTCTTATGCCCAAAGTGCTTCTCTTCTCCTCCTGCCAGGAAGCTTAATATTTTCAAAGTATGACCCTTCCTTAGAAGAAAGCAGTATCTCCGTTTAATGTACTCATGTTACCTGGGAGAGATAAAATACATTGCTCTTAAATAGTACTTAATAGAGGGATTGATTGGATTGATTTTCTTAAAGAATAAGATATAAAGGTTTACAGATAGTAAGGGCTAACATTTACTGAGTACCAATGATTCATGTAAGATTTTCTCATTATTTCTCCAGACAAGGCTTTGAGAAAAGACACTAATATAAATCCATTTTGATGATGAGAAAAAAAGAGAAGCCACAAAGAGTCTAGAATGTGTTCATGATTTATTGGTTCATGAAGAATCCAAGAATAGAGATGAGATTTAGGAGGATGCAGTGGACTGGGGCCACACAGAGGAGATGATGTTTTGAAGGAAGGTAGGTACCTCAAAGTTAAGGCAAAAGAGAAACCACCCATCTCTTAGTAGAAGTCTCTTCTGGGTCTCTTATACTTGGGTGGAGAGCCTTGTGGTACCACTTATGATAGGAGTATCTCTGCTTAAAATCCCATCACTTTACATTTTATTAGAAAGCACAGTTCTAGGAGAATGAATCATTGAGTAAGCATGTTCTATTAAGAGATGAGGAAGACTTAAAAAAGTGAGTTAAGAGATTAGGTGGGGCTCTTACATTGGGGAACCACAGGAAGCTCCAAGCAGCTCAGGAATTCCTCTTGCTGTCCTGCCCACGTTCTATCCCAAATTCTTTATTTCTAAGAGTAGTCTCTCCCTATAAGCACAGGGCAGACTATTATCAGCACGCACATTTTGTTAAAACACACTAATGCACTACATCTATGCTCCGTGCATTTGCAAATTATCTTGTTGGAGCTTAGAGATGAAGCAAGCTATGAATGTTTGTGTGAGAAATGAGAATAAGCTTTTTTAGAAACCACTGTGACCTCAGATTGGAGCTTGGGCTCAGAGCGAGCCAAGCATGAAGGGGTAGGTTCAAGCCAGACAAATTAGCACAGCTTTAAGGCTCAGCTCCTTTTTGCTTGTGGTAGTTCATTGGAAGGACAGATGGATAGTGGCAGGTGATCTCTTTTGAAGCTCTTGTTTTCATCTAGTCAACTACATGTTCCTTAGTCCCTCTTTCCTTTATTTATAACATTAAGGCATGGCTCTTCTAGAAGGAACTCTTAATGGTGCATTCATCTGTCTCCTGTCCAGAAACTCTCTTTAGAATGGCAAGACGATGGGACCCTGAGTACTCTACTACTCTGCTCATGAGTTTCTCACAAGAAGTCTTATTAAATTTGGCATTTGCACTGTGTAGCATAAATGGTAGTTGTATGTGTCTCCCCTTTGCTTGTTTGGACAATGGTAAACTGAGTGAATAGTGCTTGGAAGAGACCTTCTGGAGCTGAAGGACAGAGTTGTGGGGAGCTAGCTCAGGCAGCATTTGAAAGTCCTTCACTTCTCAGTCAGTGGGGCAAGGTACAATCCTGATATTGGGGAAGGGTATTCTGGGTAGCTCCCAGGAAGAATAATCATCAGCTACTAGAAGACAGACCCTGTGCTAATTCAAGACAAAGAGGGCATAGAAACCAATATAAAAGAACACGGGCATCAGAAGCTTAGAAATAAGTAAGTTAATGGGATACATACAAAGCTGGGCATGAGAATAATGAATAGTGAGCATCCTTCTGTTCTGTGGTATATGTGTGTTGACTGTCCTGGGAGAGCTGATCTTGTCAAGGATGGGCTCAGGTATGGACTGGCGGAAGAAATATCCATGGATGAGCATATTTCCAGAGTGTAGGGCAAAGGCTAGAGAAGCAGTTATATGTACAAAGAAATAGAATGAGACAGAATCGGTAGCTAGGAAGGCCAGAAAAGAGGACAGTTGTGATGGCAGGCTGGGCAGGGTCAATATAATACAGATAAGATTTCAGGATCCATTGTAGAGGGTTGGGGAATAGATACAATCCAGGTATCCATTGCAGAGGGTTAGGAATGGGTAAGATCCAGAGATCCGTTGCAGAGAGTTGAGTACAGAATAAGGAATGCATTGTTATCTTAGATCAGCTATTGCAGGGTTGAAAGCTTAACAAATTTCTATGAAGGTTCAACCCATATCTATGGTATTTATGGAAGAGAGCTTAACTAAACCAGGATTCGCTGTTGAGTGTGGTTGATTCTTTTGAGTAGCGCCCAAACCACAGTTGTTCCTTGTCATTATTTATGCCAAGGCATGATGGAGCTCAGCTGGTTAGGAGAGCTCTGTGTCTTCTGGGAGGGGAAGACAAAGCCCTGGTCTTACTTTGATAAACTGGGTTCTCAATTCTAGGAAAGGTTTTCAGTAGATTACTGGTGGAGTACTTATTTCTGGGACCATTTAGGGCAAATGTTGTTGTGGTGGGAGCTGAACGTTAAGACTCATCTTCACAACTTGGCTTTTCTTCTTTAGCAAGTAGTACTTTGCTGTCTTCTTCAAAGAAGCAATGATCCAGTTACACAATCCTCTAGGAAAGTAGCAATACTAGCTCATTGATTTATCGATTGCTCTCCTCATCATCCAGTAAGTGCTTATTAAAACCTGCAGGGCATGATGTTCTGGATACAATGCATCACTGCCCTCTAAGAACATTTCAGGGGAGAATTCAAGTAAGCAGATGTGAACAGCAGGGATAGAGCAGTGTGAGTCACAACAGAGTTAGAGAAGGAGCTGTGTGACCACAGCAAACGGATCAGGAAAGTTGCAAGGGAGTAGTTGGTCAGTCTTGGCCTCTTGAACTCTCCTTGGTGCTGTCTCTCCTTCACCCTCATGTTTTCTGCTCCTGAATTCTCTCCTGCTTTCTAAACGAACCCCTCCCCATAAACAGAATAGGCAGTCATCGGCATGTGCATTTACCCAAAACACAGTAATGTGTTATTGCTGAGGCTTCATGCATTTGTAACCCTTTTATCTCTAATTGTAGCAGTGAAGATTAGTTCCTGTTCAAAGGAATTTCAGACTTCAGAAAGATGGATATAATAGGCACTTTTCCTGTGTTTTTAAAAAATTGTGAGCAGCTGCATATGGAAAGAGAGCACATGAAGTGCTGCTATAAAAGGCTCCATCAGAACAATTTTTCTACACAGTATAACATGAGAGGTAGAAGACAAATCCCAAGCGGGAAAGAACATTTCCCACACGTGTGAGAGATAAAAGAATTTTCTCCTGGATCCAATAAGACCATTTTCAAATCATTAAGGAAAAGAGAAACAACAGCATAGAACCATGGACAATGGGCTGGGGAAGACAGGCCAGCCCTCTTCATTTATAGTCTTACTTGCACAACTTCCACATGAAAAAAGTTCAAGATTGTTATGGAAAATTCACCCCCCAAAAAGTTAATCTGACACATTATAGTGATAGACATATTATTATTGTGTTGCATGATAAATAGTTAATTTGCATACAGCCTGCAATTAGTATTACTTTCAGCCATCTAAAGTTTCATGAATTTTTTTCACTTTTGAAGTTTCTCAGTAACTATAATTATTGGCAAAGATGTCAATTTCCCTTCAACATATGTTCTAGCGCATGCATATGTGTAAACACTGTACCCAGGCATGCATTTAGGGAAGCCATAAATGTCCTCAAACAGATTCACTCATCTTGACTATCTCTACCCTGTTTCCCTCAAATGACAAAAACTCTCATAACGAAGGCTTTCAAACCTCTGGAGCTGACACTGTGTTTAACAATGGGACATTTTCTGTTCAAAGGTCTTGCCTCCCACATTTCCAGGTGTCCCTTTGTTAATTACCTAAGCGTTGACAGTACAGGCCATCTTCCTAGAGATCAAGCAGTGGGTCTGTATGAAGGGCCTTTGGTGAAGGTGCACAAGCATGCTCACAAGATGGTGGCCTGGAGGGTGGTGGTGGGGGTGAGGACAGGAAAGAAGTAGTGGAGTCTGTGGTGCCATGGATCGCAGACAGTCAAGGGAAGGGTCTTGGAGACCTCTGACTCCAGGCTCAGGGACTACCATTGCAAGATTTTTCTACTTGCAAGCATCACAGTTCAGCATTTCAGAAGGACATTAGCACAGAGCAGCTCAGGGACACTCACAGTAAACAGGAGAAAGACAACCACAATCATCTCTGTATGCTGACTCTTTTCCTTACTTGTTTGTGCACCTGCAACAACACTGCCTTGGGCTCACCACAGAAGTACAGTGTTTAGGAGTTCTTCTACCTCTACTGTATACACAGCTTAGTTGATGTATGAAATTCCTTGATTCTATAATTAATAATAAAAGGCTACAATTGTCCAGAAGACCTCAGGTATTTATTATGTTTTTGTCAAATGTTAAAATATAGAGACACGAACTTGCCTCTTTTTGATGGACATGAGAGAAGCCCCTAGGAAGCACAAGACTAAGAAACCAAGATGAGCTCAGTCGCACTGGAAATATTCACAGCAAGTGACAGCTACCCTGGAATCGAAATGATTTTCATGGTCAGGGAGAACTAGAAATGCCTGAGGACTGGGATCCCTGGCTCATACTGTGAAAATGATATGGCTGAGCTAGTGAGGGTAGCAGGTGAGAAGTGTGATCACATGTGACAGGCTGCACTTGCTCAGAGCAAGCAGCTGAGACTGTGACAACCCCAGAACCCTTCACTCCATATGACCCATCTCTTCTAATTCTTGTTGTCAGTGGATCACAAGGTCGTGAGAATCTGGTTTTGCCTTTTGGTTCTTCCCAGCCTATTGTTTTCTGCATTTATTTTCTGTTTCCTTCCTATGCGTTTATGTGTGTACATAACTGCATGCATGTGTCTGTATATGTACATGTCTGTACACTGAGGATAACCTTAAGTGTCATCCTCACGTATACTTTCCATCTCTTTTGAGACAAAGTCTCTCAATGGCCTGGAGATCTGCCAATTAGGCTGAGATTTTTTTGGCCATGGGGCCATTAGGATGGTCCTGTCCATGCCTTCTCCCTCTGACCTCCAGCTTTCAGCCCTTGGATTATAAGCATATGTCACCATGCCTATGATTTTTACACTGATTCTGGGCACAGAATTCAAGTCCTTGTGCTTGTAAGGCATATGCATTTATGATTGAGCCATCCCTGTAGCCTGGTTTCTGCATTTCTCCCAAAGACAGCTGGGAAGGAGTGGGTGTGGCTTCAGCTGGTAGATTTAATGACCAAGAGCACTTTGTCTATGACTCATGCTATCATCACAGAGTTCCCCTTTATTTTATGTCTTACTCTGGATACTTTTTATGCTCTGTAATTGATAAGGAATGTCACCGTGTTTCATACTTGTTCTGTTATTGTAGTCTTTTGCAATCTTTTGTACCAATGCTATTAAATGGAAGCGACTAGACCTAAACAAACAGGAATGAGGTGCTGAAAGGGTTAATGAGGGGAATGAAAGAATGTGGTAAACTGCAAACCCTGAGGTTATTTGGATACTAGGAATCTACATGACTCCCTGGAGGGAAAGGGGGATATTACATGCACGGATATTTTATTTATTGTTTTCTCTCAAGCAGTAAGTAATAAAGAGATAAAACCACAGGGTTATTGAATCATATTAGCTTTCTGTTTTGGCCAAATGAAACTTTAATTTTCTAACTAGAGATAAGCTATTATTCTGGAGCAGGGGAGGGGGTGCTCTACAATGTTCACACAAGGGGACTTATTCAGGACTTGCCTGGATCCCAGGGGAAAGGTGAAGGGCCTTTGGTGACCGAGGAGGGAACACTTGATTAAGGACAAGCCACCTCTCAGAAGTGGGCCCGTTAGATCTACAGTGATACCTGTGTGTGAACCTTCCAGGTCCTAGCAGATCATGGCTTATCTCCTTCTCCAGCTCTTCATGCTCCTCTCTTTGCCTCACACTAAACATTCAGAAGGTCAGTTATCAGTAGCACTCACCTCTGCTAAGATCTGAGGTTGGCTGACTTGGCTGTAGAGGAGGACGCTGAGTATTTTACATGCACAAGTCAGGTTGGGCAACCTTACTAAACAACCTTACTTCAAGAAAAAAAAAACCAAAAAACAAAAAACCAAGAACTCAGTGGTTTCACAATAAAACTTTCCTTCTTAATGCTTCAAAGCTGACTGTAGTTCCAGAAACTGCAGGACATCCTTATGTGCTGAATCATATATCCAGGCTATTTTCTCTCCACTCAAGGGCTCTGGACTCCATACCAATGGGCAGGAGGCAAGCTGGAGAATCCCACTAAGGATATTTGGGCTCAGTTTGGAGGTATGCGTTATTTCATTTTACATTTCCATAACCAGAACCTGTTACATGTTCTGCTGACATCACAGTGGTTAAATCTTCCCTGTGTTCTGGAAGGAAAAGACAGTTCTCACTGGGACAATAATTTTGAAAACTCATGAGCTAGATTTGTATATTATTGTTGTTATTAATTTGTTGTTTTCTCCTTTTAAGACACTAGAATTCAGAGAGGTTTAGGAGAGCTGCCGAAGAGCCCCTAGATCACTATCCAACCAAGTAGGTTTAACTCCCATTGTGTGGTTAGACTTTTACCTCTGTCACAAGGAGTCGGAATAATCATCTACATTATTACCAGTAGTTTAAAACAATCCCATTGTTTGTATTTTTATTTACTGATTTATGGCATTTTATTTTTATTATTCAGATTTTGCCACCATTTCCCTATTCTCTTGGAAACTACTCAAATTTGCTATCTATCTATCTATCTATCTATCTATCTATCTATCTATCTATCTATCATCTAACCTCTTGTTCTTCTAACATTTGTGCTCATTTGAATGACCTGTGCTCTCTTGACTTTGACATAACCCTCACTCATCTTGTATTTGTGACCTTTGAAAAACTCTCAATAAACAATGCAGGAGAGAAAGAAACAATTCCTATGTGTATATGATCACATAATATATTTCAAGTCTCTCATTTCTAATGTCCCCTGCAATAGGAGTACAACCCACAAACACGTGTGCACATGTGCGTGCATGCACATGTGTATGTGTTTGTGTGTGTGTGTGTGTATGTGTTTTTTAATAATGTTACAATTGCCTCAATGCCTTACTTTGACTCTGCTGGTCACAGTTTATCTTTACATGGAGCAGCCAATGAATGTCTTCAGGCCTCAGTTTTTCTCCTGTATCACCAAGTGATACCTTGATGCTTAATTGCTTTAAAAGTCAATCTGAGAAGAGTGATTTCCTTGGAGGTTGGGGCTTTGCTGACATACATGCTTATCATCCTTATTTTCCTTGTGACAGGTTTATAACCTGTGGGACTCACTTGGTACCTGTCACTTACCTTATCCCCTGATGCCTTCCTACACAGCTTTGTCTGTCATTTCATCTTACTGTCAAGAATGGATAAAATCAGGCTCATAGGGGATGGGGCTGACAAGTCATTATTTCTTTCAGGTCATCATAGGTGCTAGGTTGTCTTCTGTAGAAGCAGGGGGCATTGGAAGAGAGGTTGACATAGTCTATTTGTGGTCACACAGTCTGCATTATTTAATCACTAGCTACTGAATACAAAGCACCCCCACTGCGTATCATGAGTTAAGAACTGGGAATACTTTTCTTGGCAGAGGGACTCCATCTATTTGCCTTCTCTAAGTCCTGTCTTCTCTGTCCAGGCTCTCTCTAAACTAGTCCCCTCCATTACTCTCAGTTGTCTCATCCTTTTTCCTTTTCTCCCTTTTAATGTGAGACTATGAGCACATTTATTACTGTCTATCTCTCCCTCTCGTGCTTCATACCATTTGAAGCTAGAATGCCAGCATCATGAGAATAGGGGCTATTTGCTCTTCACTGCTTGCTTCTCAGTGCTTAAAACAATGTCAGTAACACAGTAGGACACATTCTCAGAGTGAATCCTGGCAGGTACTTTTGATACTGCCTCTTCTGTCTATCTGTACCATGAGTATGTGTCTCCTATTGTGTGTACATAGACAAGAGGGCATATTAAGAGGTATTATGTACATATTGTTTCTAAGGAACAGTAGTTTTTGAGACAATACTGAGCGCCTAAGATGAAAGAGCCCCACAATTCCTCATGGCTCTCCAGAGTGATTCTAATTGTATTCAGTGTATAGTGCCTTCTAAAATCTCCTTGTGCACTATTTGTTGATTGGCTATTTTTCTTTATTCTCCTTCTTAAATTAAGCCTCTGCTTCAGCAGTTAATGGCTGTGGTATTTCACTTTTGAGTTAGTTGTCTGGCACCCAGTGTCGTGGTGAAGCTATCCCTGTGTTTAGCTTATCGATATCCATTTGGTACATTTGTCTTCTAGACTAGCTCTTTCTCGGTCTGCCCAATCATTCTTTAGTGTAAGCCATTTTAACCTGAGGTGCTCTGCAGATGAATGTTCTATGGCAAATGCCATATAAATTAATATTATGATGCTGAGTCCAATTCCATTTATCTAGGGATTGGCAGTGATTTACTTTTTATGAGTAAAGTTTTATTCAACTCTTAACAACGAAACATAAAATAGTTACAATTGTAATGAAATCTATAAAAGCACAGAGGTTAGTCTTGGGTAAAATGTCCTCAGAGGAGAAGATGGCACCTCTGAGAGCAAACTGAGGAAAGCTTTAGGTAGTTGCTCTCAAAGGTCCTCCTAGGACCTTGGGTGACTCTGGCCTATGTCCCTGAACAGGCCTTATATGTAACTGTGAATCCCAGCTACCCCAGCACCAAAATTTGAAACTCTGTGTTTATGAAGGATCTAAAGGGGTAATTAGTATACTTTGTCTCCAGAACATCCCCTAAAAGCCATGTGCTAAAGGAATAGCTGCCAATCTATGGTGCTAACTGAGATTTTAGGCATATCTAACCACTCTTGGAGGTAGTCACTCAGACAAGCTCTTTCAGGAAATCTGAACTTTGTTGATTTCATCTTCTACTCCTTTCCTACTTTTTCCTGGTTACCATGATGTGAGTAAATTTGCTTTACCACCAACTTCTTGCCTAGTTCCAAGCACACAAACAACAGTGTCAAGTGACCATGAACTGAAACGTCTGAAAGTGTGAGCCAAAATAAATCTTTCCTTAAGTTGTCTATGCCAGACCTTTGTCAGTGTGACATAAAACAGACTAACACAGTGATCAATGGAAGAGAAAATTATTACTTTTTTGCTAAATAGGAAACAGGTTGGGTAATCAACAGGGCATGATAGCAAACAGGGACCCAGAGTAAGATAATTTGAATGCATTTAAATTAATGGTACTATTTTCAAAGATAGGGCTTATGAAAATCACCCATGTCGATGAAGACTATGGGAGTTGGCATCAGTGGGGCTCTAGCCACACCCTAAGGTCTGAATGAGGGAGGAGATCAAGTGGTTTCTAATGCCTTGGGATAATAGGGTGTCAGGGACTGTCACCTGGCTGTAATAGCTAGTCGACAGTCAACTTTCAGCAGTGGAGCTGGCTGGGACTCTTTCTCCTCTCTGGCTTCCTGCTGTGGCTCCTGACTAGCCAAGCTGAAGTGGCACCTGGAGAATAAGAGACTTATCTAGTTATGACTGTGGGAACCCTGTAACCTGGAGCACAGTGAAGAGTGAGTATAGAGAGGAGTGATGTGTAGCACTTCCCTCTGGGATTGAAACATTCCATTACGCAGAAAAGCTTATTAGGACTGGAAGTAGGGATCTCAAAAGTAACCCCACCCATATTCTTGTAAATAACCCCAATAAAACTCATCAGTTCACTAAGTGTGACTTTGGACAGGTGGATCACAAGAGCTTACACTCTGGCTATTCTATCCAATATTGTTAGCATTTGGATCTTGTCTCAGAGAGTGACATGGGAGAATACCTGATGACCTGTTCTGGCCTTTGTGTGCATGCATCTGAGTACATACCTGTACACACACACACACACACACACACACACACACACACACACACATACACACAGACACACTCACCATTCCTTGAACACATACATACTCATAGAAATAAAGGAATATACTTATAGTAAAATTAAATCCTTTTTTGTTCCACAAATGATGTTACAAAGTTAATAAGGAAATAACAGAATAGAAGAATGTATTTACTGTGTCTTAATCAAACAGAACAAATAAAAGAAAACAAAAAACTCCAGGCAAACTAAAAAACAAAGAAATTATAACAAGAGCAACGCCAACACCAAGAAAACCATCTGCAATACCCTCAAACATTTATATTTTAAAAATTGGGACATCAGTTTGCAAATGAAAAAGATTAGAAATATACAAGTCAGAGAAAACCTAAATGGCTGCAATGCATATGAAGAAATGCTCAAAATTAATAGAAATCACAGAGTCAAAAATTAAAGCTACAAAGACATCACTCTTCTGATCCTGCTCTTCCTTATCCTTCTGGCTTGCTCTTCCTCATGCTTTTCCACTGAGGATGTGACTCTTAGCTTCCTGTTTATGCTGCCATTCTTCCCACCATGATGGACTCTCATCCCTTTGTCAGCCAAATAAATGTTGTTCATATGCTGCCTTTGCCTTCATGCTTGCAGGGCAAGCACTCTTACCTGGTCTGCCATCTACCCAGCCCCAGACTCATTTTGTTGTTGTTTAGTTTTGTAGCCTTTGCTTTAGAAGTTTTGATTCAGAAGTTAATATTTCTTCCCAGGCAGTGGTAGCACATACTTTTAATCCAAGCAGCCAGGAAGTAGAGGCAAGAGGATCTCTGTGACTTGGAGGCCATCTTGGTCTACATACTGAACTCCAGGACAGCCAGAGCTATACAAAAGGAAATCATGTCTTAAAACGAAACAAAACAAAACAAAACAAAAGCAAAATAAGATAAAACAAGACAAAAGCAAAAACAAACAAATAAAAAAGTAAATATTTTTAACATATAGGGCACATAAATATTTTCCATTCTTCTACAGATTTTGTTCTGCTTAACTTACTAGAACTATGTTTTATATTAGGTTTTTCACCTACCCATTCCTAAGCTTTCTGTGAGGTATGAATAGACATCCAGTTATACTCTTCCTGTTAGGAGATGGCTTGCCCAACCCTACTTATTAAAAACCACTCTTTCTCCCTTGACTTGTTCTGCCACTGGTACCCTGTGTTATTCTAACATGTACATGCCTCTTTCCAAACTCCCATTCCATTGTCAGTTTTCTTTTTACTCCATAATTACCCTGTATTCATTGTTATGGATTTACTATTTGTCATTACCATAAACATTTTATTAAAAATGTGTTACATATCCTTCTGTCTACCCACTCATTTCAAAGTAAAATGATAACATCAGTACAGTTTCCCACTTATATATCAACCTACATATTATTGAGTTAAATATTTATGGGTTTTATGTAAATTTTAGATATAATTATAAATGTGAATGTCAAGTATACATTTCATAGATCCATCTAATTTTTGATACTGTCTTTATATCACACAAATATTAGGTTATTTTCCTCACATAAATTACTAAAGAAAACTACAGAGTACAGCATCTTTTATGTACTTGCCATGTAATTTCAACAAGGGCCACAGTATATAGTTTGACTGTGAGAGATTTATTTTATTTTTATTTAAGTGTTTGCATGAATGCATGTCTAATGACACATGCTTGGTGCCTGCAGAGGTCAGGATCAGAGTCTCCTGGAACTCAAATTAAATATGGCTGTCAGCTGTCCTGTGAGTACTGGGAACTGATCCCAGGTCCTTTGAAAGAATAGCAATTGGAGCCTTCTGGTTTCTTTCTGTGGCCAGAGCTGATCCTGTGCCACAGTGCCTAGAGACGATCCTGTGCCACAGGGCTCCATAGTCAAATAGTGCTGGGAGAGAGCTAGCCTCCCAGGAGTGTGGACAAGCCTGTGAGCACAGGTAAAACTACTGCTGCTGCTCTGAGGGACCCTCCCAGAATCCACAGAACACAGGAACCAAGGAGCAGCCTGGGACAGGAGACTTCCAGTTTCTGTCTGCACCTGGAGCTGATCCAGTGCCACAGCACTACATACACAAATAATGCCAGGAGAGAGCTGGTCTCCCAGGAGTGCCAATACACCTCCGAGCACAGGTAAGACCATCACTTCTATTCAAATTCCTGGCCCAAGAGGAACCCTCCCTGAGCCATCAGGACACAGGAACCAAGGAACAGCTAGGAACAGGATCCTTCTGGTTTCTGTCTGCACCCCAAAGCTGACCCTGTACCACAGCTCTCCATTCTAAAATTCCTTCTGGAGAAAACTAGTCTGACAGGAGTACTGACACAGAGGTTTGCAGGAGGAACAAGCCACAGTCAGAGAGATCAAGAACAGCTAACACCAGAGATAACCAGATGGCAAAAGGCAAGGGCAAGAACATAAGCAACAGAAACCAAGGCTTTTGGTATCATTAGAACCCAGTTTTCCCACCACAGAGAGCCATGAATACTCCAACACACCAGAAAAGCAAGACTCTGATTTAAAATCACATCTCATGATGATGATAGAGGACTTTAAGAAGGAAATAAATAAATTCCTTAAAGAAATACAAGAGATATACATAGGTAAACAGGTAGAAGCCCTTAAAGAGGAAATAGAAAAATCCCTTAAAGAATTACAGGAAAACACAACCAAACAGGTGAAGGAATTGAACAAAACCATCCAGGATCTAAAATGGAAACAAAAACAATAAAGAAACCATAAAGGGAGACAACCCTGGAGATAGAAAACCTAGGAAAGAGATCAAGATTCATAGATTCAAGCATCACCAACAGAATACAAGAAATAGAAGAGAGAATCTCAAGTGCGGAAGATAACATTGAAAACATTGACACAACAGTTAAAGAAAATGCAAAACACAAAAAGCTCCTATCCCAAAACATCCAGGAAATCAAGGACACAATGAGAAGACCAAACCTAAGGACAATAGGTATAGAAGTGAGTGAAGATTGCCAACTTAAAGGGCCAGTAAATATCTTCAACAAAATTATAGAAATTAAGAAATTAATCAATCTTCCCTAACTTAAAGAAAGAGATGCCCATAAACTACAAGAAACCTACAGAAATTCCAAACAGATTGGACCAGAAAAGAAATCCCTCCCATCACATAATAAACAAAACTCCACATGCTCAAAAGAAAGAAAGAATATTAAAAGCAGTAAGGGAAAAAGGTCAAGTAACATCTAAAGGCAGACCTATCAGAATTACACCAGAAGTCTCACCAGAGACTATGAAAGCTAGAAGATCCTGGGTAGATGTCATGCAGACTCTAAGAGAACACAAATGCCAGCCCAGGCTACTATACCCAGCAAAACTCTCAAATTACCATAGATGGTGAAAGAAAGATATTCCATGACAAAACCAAATTTACACAATAACTTTCTACAAATCCAGCCATACAAAGGATAATAGACGGAAAAGGCCAACACAAGGGGGGAAATCACACCCTAGAAAAAACAAGAAAGTAATCTTCCTTTGTTGTGGATAGCCCTGGGGCTTTTTGTATTCTGTTAATTCTGCCCTCCTGTGAGGGATTTCAGATAAGTGGTGAGTTACACCTGTGACTTCTTCTGAACCAATCCCCTAATGAATAAAGGAGCCAATCACTGGGCAGGTAGGGGGACTTCAAGGTCAGAGAGAGGAAGAGAGGAAGCAGGAGAAAGAGAGGGTCCTTTTGGAATGGGGAAATGTAAATAAAGAAAATACCCCCCAAAGGACTACCTCAAAAGATGCAGGAAAAGAACCTGAATGGCAAATAGGAGATCAAGGCAGGTGTGTAGGAGAGGCTGCCAGAGATTACACATGTGTAGTGTCAAGGAAGGTTCTAGGAGAAAGGGTTTGAGTCTAGTGAAATATGGATGAAAACTAATTGACTTCACAGGGAAGAAAAATAGAAAGAGAGAGAGAGAGAGAGGAGGAAAAGGAGGAGAAGGAGGAGGAGGAGAAGAAGAAGAAACCTGGTTCAATCTGTTATGGCCTTCATTGTATCATTTTAAAATTCCCATACTGAAGTTCTACTTAACCCTAGCAAATAAATAAATAAATAAATAAATAAATAAATAAATAAATAAATAAAAATATGCTGTTGGTTTTTTTTTTTTTTTTTAAAAAAAAGAAAGAATAACATTTATACTTAACTATGGAGCCATCTCTCCATCTCTGAATCCTTCTTGTTTCACGTATGGCTTATCCTTCATAATCCTGTACTGGATCATTCAAAACAAATTTCACGTTATTTTTAATCACATCAACAAAAATGATTCAGTATGTAGCTCTCAAAAGCAAAAGAATTCTAAGCTTCTTTATCACTATATCATTATGATGTGGTTACACTTAATCACACAGGAACTCTTATTTGGCATTCTTCATGTATGCTTAACACAATGTGGCCTAGAGTTTCAACATCTTCTTTATTTTTAGTATTAAAGAAAAGTGATTTTTTTGTCTCATAAAACAGCCTTGTATGTTTTCTAAGTTTTATATTATGTCTATTTTATTATTGTTACTTTTAATATAATATTTTGAGAACTACTTACATAAGCACTGCCTCTCCATCATTCCTGATTTTCTATTCCCTAACTCCTCTTAGGTCCCTCCTACCCTCCAAATTCAGGACCTCTTATTTAATTATATACAAAATTTATATATATATATATATATATATATATATATATATATATATATATATATGGAATTGAACAGTACATATATTTGTACACACACACACACACACAGAGGATTGGACAATTCATGTGGGAGCTCATTCCTGTAGGAGACTGATTTTTCCTCTTTTGGCATTCATTTTCCTCAAAAGTTTTTATAGCTTAGGAAAAATCTTGGATTCTCAGTAGAAGTTACTTTAACCCAGACACATGTCTTTCTCTCAGGTTTAACGTGGTTTTGATCTTCTGATTGCCTTCATGCTTCTTTGGCTCTTTCTCAATCACTCTCTCTTGAGTCTCAAGGAAAGGACAGATACTTGTTCACTATTTTCTCCTTTGCTTCTCAGTTGCATCTACAATTGCTTTCTATTTTATTCCTTATGTATTTTAATTATTTTGTCTTTTAATTTTCTTTTTAAGTGATATTTTACAGAGGTTTCCTCAAATATATTTAATGATCAGCCTCAAAGGTGAACAAATACACCAAGTTGTTTAACAGCCTTTAATTTGCTTAACTCTTTTGCTATCTCTGGATATTCTTATTTGACTGTATCACCCCAAAATAAATTTACTGTGAATTTTTGCATACTAGGTCTCTTAAAACCCCATTTGTCTTTGTTTTATTATCATATCTGAACAGTAAGAATATAATTTACAACTACTGCTTCTACAATACATTAAAATCATAGAGCACCATCTTTTTCTTAGCATGTCTTAGTTCATGTTCTATTGCTGTGAAGAGATACCTCGACCATGGCAACTTTTACAAAAGAAAACATTTAATTGGGGCTTGCTTAAAGCTTCAGAGGTTCAGTCCATTTTCATCAGACGGGAAGCACGGTGGTTCACAGGCCAACATGGTGCTGGAGAAAGAGCTGAGACTTCTACATCCAGATCCACACTCAGCAGGAAGAGAGAGACACTAGGCCTGATTTGGGGTTTTAAAGTCTCAAAGCCCAGTAGCGTACTTCCTCCAACAAAGCCACACCTACTCAAACAACAACACACCTCCTAATTTTTTTTAAGTCATGCCACTCCCTGATGACATTCAAATACATGAACCTGTGGGTGCCATTCTTATTCAAATCACCACAGCATATATTGCTTATCCACAGGAATGGGATCATTGTAATAGCTTCATGCTTGCATGTAATGTACTTTGTTCAAATTCACTGTCTGTTACCCATTCACCACTGCATTCCCCCAGATCCTAAGAGTTTCCTTTTGATTTTCATGTCCTTCTATTTTTCTGAGTTCCAAGTATGTGATACTTATCTTTCTGATTCTGGCTCATTTTACTTTCCATGATTTCCAGTTCCATCTGTTTGCCTGCAAATCACAAGATTTTGCTCTTTTATTGTGGTTTAATAAAACTTGACTCTCTCTCTCTCTCTCTCTCTCTCTCTCTCTCTGTATATATATGTATATAAAATGTATATATATATATGTATATATATATATATAAAATATGTATCATATTTTTCTTACAATTTATCTCTTTATGGCCTCCTACATTGATCTATAATGTGGGTATCATGAACAAACCATCAGTGAAATTGGATATGTGGGGCTGGATGGCTCAGCAGTTAAGAGCATTGACTGCTTTCATGAGTTTAATTCCCAGCAACCACATGGTGGCTCACAACCATCTGCAATGGGAATTTGATGCCCAATTCTGTTGTGTCTGGAGAGTGACAGTGCACTCATATACATAAAATGAATAATTCTAAAAAAAAGAGTGAATATGTGGAAATCTTTATAATATGTTTATTTTGATTATTTTGAGCTTATACATTGAGTGGTATAGCAGGTCATTCAGTAATTAAAAATTATTAGAGGAACCTCCATACCACTTTCTAACATGATTGACATTCCCAGCAACTCTGTATTCATCTGGATCTCTTGCTTTGTTTTTTTTTTGTTGTTGTTGTTCTTTTTTTTTTTTTTTAAATAGTAGCCATTCTGATTGAAGTGAAAGTGAATCTGAACATTGTGTTGGTTTATATTTTCTCCTAAAGTAAAGACGAATAACTTGCAAAAAGATTTCCCAGTATCTAAGTTTTTTTTACTATATTAACTTTTTTCTTTGTGAGCTAGATTTGAAAACAAAACTTTGTTCTTTTATAATTTTTGTATATATGTGAGGTGCACTCTGTTTATAATCACCCCTCCAGTCTCCCTACTGATTCTCTCACCCCACTACATTCATGGCATTTTGCTTGCTGTTATTTTCATTGTGATATTTTGTTTGATCTTTTTTGATATCCATTGATTTTTAACTAGGGTCATTTCTATGGCCATGGGTTAAAAATTATCAATTGGATCCTTGTGGACTCTTCAGTGTGTATACAACAGAAGACAATGTCTGCCCCTCACTCAGAATCCATCAGTAGCAAAGAGTTCACTCAGGAAGAAGAGGGCCTCATAAGTTCATCCCAAATCCATAACTGACTTTTAATAGGGCCTAATCATGTAGATAAAGTATGGTGATGCTGGTGATGCTGAGCCTGAACGGAGCTAATGCTCCCTCCCTGCTGAGTAAATGTTATAGTGCTGGGAGGTACCATACAGGCTGTTGGGGGAGGAAAGGTATTTGCAGCCATACCCAGCTGTTAATTCTACATTAACTTGCTAGACAAGAAGTGTTGCTGGTGCAATAGTGGCACAGCTGTCATATGGATAACCAACCATATTCTCTGATTGGATTTGAGGCTTTCTCAGAATGATTTCATTTGAATATGTATATATTTTAGGAAGATTCTATGGTAATATGTTTCCATGGTACCCCTAAAATAGTCTCTAACTTTAGTTGTCTCTCCCCCTATTCCCTCTATCCCTTCTCCCCTTCTTCCCTCACCCACTTAATCCTCCTGTTTCAGCATCCCCTATCCATCCATAAATGTCTATTTTATTTCAATTTCCTGGGAAGATCTATTTACCTACTGGCTCCTAGTACCTTACTTTACATGTAGCTTCTGTGGTTTTACAGATTGTAGCTTGTTTATCATTGACTTAACTAATATCCACACATAAGCAAATACATACTACATTTTGTCTTTCTGGGTCCGTGTTATCTCACTCAGGATGACATTATTTAGTACCATGATTTCACTCTTTAAATAGCAAGGAAATAATGTTTCCTTACTCTATATCCTTGCCATCATGGGCTATCATTTGTTTTATTTATCTTAGCCACTCTGTTTGTGGTCTTAGAGTACAAACTTATACAGCTACTATGGAAATAAATATGGTGGTTCCTCATAAATTTAGAATAGATCTACTCCAAGACACACCTATACCACTCTTGGTCACATGTCCAAAGGACACTTCATACCACCACAAGGACACTTGCTAAACCATGTACATTGCTGCTCTATTCTTAGTAAATAGGAACTAGAAACAATCTAGATGCTCTCCAACAGAAGAATGGATAAAAATGTGGTATTTACACAATGGTGTGTTACTTAGCTGTTAAAAAAATGACATCATAAAATTTGCAGGCAAATGAATATAACTAGAAAAAAATCAGACAGACAAAAATAAATATGGTATGTAGTTTCTTGTATGTGGACATTAACTACTAAATAAATTATAACCAAACTACAATCTGTAGTCCCATAAAGGATAGGTGTAGAGGAAGGGACTATGGGGGACACATGGATCTTCCTGGGAGGAGGAAATAGAATAGATTTTTATGAGTGGACTTGGGGAAAGGGAGAATTGGAATGGGAAGATCAGGTAGGGGCAGGGAGTAGCGAGTGGTTGTGCTGAAGGAAGAAATGTGAAGAGAGACAGATGGAATTGAGGGGCATTTGAGGGATGATATGGAAACCTAGTATTGTAGAAAGTTCCTATATATGAAGGTTATTCTAATAAGGTTGCCTAATAACTGGGGATATGGAGTCCCAACTGGCCATCTCATTAAATGAGCCTTCCAGTACAAGGACTGGATTTTACTCAACTGAGCTGTTGACCAAGGGGATCCCATGGAAGTCTCCAAACAAACCGGGCTGTTGCTAAGACAATGGGTGTTCTCTGCAAACTTACAGTGGGGTTTTATTGCCAAGGACAACACCCACACAACTCATTGAACATGGAGAAGTCTGGTTGGTGCCTACATGGAGCTTTCACCTCTATGTTCTAGTGTTTCTGGTGCGGGAAGGTAATCTGCAGGATATCAAAAGAGAAATATAAACAACTCAGCCACAAAATCTTTGACCTACAATGTCCTGCCTGATTTGACTTAAGGCCCACTCCACCATGGGTAGGAACCCATACCCAACACTTCTTGGATAACCAAGAACCAGAGACCAGATATCCCAGACACCCAGGGCAAAACTAACCACCACTGGTCTAGAAAGAGTATTAATGGAATGACTCCTAAGTATATTCTGCTATACTAATGATCAGTGCCTTATTCAGTTGTAATTGGAGAAGCTTCCCTCTGACGCAGATGTAACAGATGAAGAGACTCACAGCTAGACATTAATAAAAGAGAGAGTTCTTGCAACACACAACTCTAAATGGGATGTCTTCATCAAATCCACCCACTCAGAACCCGGCGAACGAGGAGAAGGAAAGTATGTAAGAGCCAGAGGAGATGGAGGGCACACAGAAAACTAATCCCTCTGAATCAACTAAAAAAGACTTCTATGAACTCAAAGAGACTGAAGCAGCAACCACAGGGCCTAAATGGGTAGCACCAGGTCCTTTGCATAAATATTACAGCTTTTAATTTAGTATTTTTAGAGGACTCCTGACTGTGTGAACAAGTGGGTATCTCATTCTTGTGCCTGCTCTTGGGACTCTTTTTCTTCTGCTGGGTTGTTTTGTCCAGCCTCGATGTGATTTTTTTTTTTTTTTTTGTCTTGCTTAATTGTATTTTTATTTTGTAATGTTTGGTTCTCTCTTAGAAGCCTGTTCTGCTCTAAAACAGAAAGGGAGTGGATCTGGAAGGGAGGGGAGGTGGGGAGGAACTGGGAGAACTAGAGGGAGGAGAAACTATAATCAGGATATATTGTATGAAATAAGAATCTATCTTCAATAAAAGCAAAAGGATAAAAAAATGAAAATACCAAGTTCACCCAAAACAAGAATGAAAAAGAAAGAGGCTGAGATGGTGTAAGGTAGGCTAGGGGGAAATAATTTACAGATTAAGGTAGTGAGAACAAAGTATTAAGATGGAGAATGGAGAAAGAAAAAAAAAAGGAGTAGAAGCAACTTAGGAGACTACGGAATGAAACTGAGGAGGGACAAACTCAAACAAATACAAACCAAAACCACAGGGTCGATAGTTCCTCCTGGCAGAGAAGAGGGATTCCGATGCTAACATTTTCCTTAGAGTTCTTGTTTTGAAGTTTTACAGGTATGTGGGAAACAAGGAGTTGTTTTCTTTCTCAGGTTCAGACAGGTCAAACAGAAAGGGCTGTAAGAAGGTTGACCCTGCCCTCTATTGTCGGCTGGCAATGAAGGAGCCAAGGTAATGGTGCTGGATTCTTTCTGCTGATCTAGTTTTGTAGACCATGTTTCTCCTGCCCCCTGGATCTTGGGGAAACCCAACCTTGCACTACAAATCTCTCACTAGGTTTCTTTTGGTGGGGGTGGAGGGCATCCAGGTTCCTACCAAATGTCCCTGAGGCTCTGAAAGTGGAGAATGCAATGAAAGAAAGCAGCTTCCCTTGAGGAGGGTCACCAAGGTGAGATCAATGATTGATCCTGCAATGCTGCCGTTTTACACTTGCCACTCTCTGTCTGGTGCCCAGAAGGACTTAAAGCTGCTCTTGCTCTGCTCCTTTTCTCAGAGTTCAGCTTCTGAACCAAGTGGAAGTGCTACTGTGCACTGCACACTTCTCCTATGTAGACCTGCATCCACAGATTTACTTCTGAGTTATAAACGGCTTCCTGGCTCTATACTAATCCTTGGGGCTTAGGAGTGGAAGTGGAAGTGCTAGGAGTGGAAGGTGTAAAACTGGGACCCCTGCTTCCTGCAGCTACAAAGTTTCCTTACCACAGCACCAGAGCAAGCCTTGATCTCATCCAAAAGGCAAAGAAGCAATGAAGGCAAGCTAGGAAGTGCAGGGGTCTCTCTCCAGAGCTTTCCTGCTGCATGGACCTCATACATTAATATATGTGTATACATTATTAACTCATTTTAATACATTAATCCATATATAAATACATTAGTTCATATGTGTGTACATACATATTTCTTCTTTTAATTCCTTTTTCCTTTATCTTTTTTTTTTTGTTTCAAACTCCCAGATCTCATAACTGTGATGCTCTTGGAAGTTTTACTTAGACTTTCTTTCCACTCTGTTTCCAGTATTTAATTCCTTTGTTTCTTTTGTAAATATAAAATGAAATTTTCTGGATTTTACCTGGTGTTTATATCTGCTGTTTATTTTTGCCATCCCTGACATGCTACTCTCTTCATAGGTGGGAAGCCATGTATCTGATATTTTGTTTTAGTTTCCAGAGATGCAAGGGTGTTCTGGGCATCAACTGCCATCTTCACACCCATAATATACCATCCTTTAAAAAGAAGTTTCCATTATCATTTTTCTATTAGTGTTCCGGGATAGTATGGTTTTATTTTGATGCTTACTATTTTATTGAAGACCTTCCCTCCTGCTTTCAAAATTCTAGGTATTTGAGGCTTATAAACTCATGATTTTTAAAATAGATGTCTACTATGCCTAGTAATCTTTGCTGGGGAAAGATAAATATAACTCTCTAATTTCTAAGTAGATTTTTTTTTTTTAAAAAAATAGGGGCATTGCACACCAGAACATAGATGCATACTTACTATAAAAACACCTTATATTGTTTTCTTGTACTGCCTCTCCTCTGAATACAGCTCCTGTTAGGCTTCCCTATTCTATGTTCAGTTCTCAGAAAGAAAAAAAAAAAGAGATGATTTGGGATTCTTAGACTTATTATCCTAGGAGGATTTGCTAGGAGAAGTCAATAAGGTAAGGATGCTGGTCTTCTTGTGCAGGTGGTCTCTCATCATGGGACTATGTATGGATAGTCACTGCTACCTTCCTCTACCATCAGCTGGGTACTCTGGTTTGAAGCCCCTTCCTGCTTGAGACAGTATATACTGTATTGAAACCATGATGTCACCATGTATTCTATTGGTACCTGCTCAAGGCTCCTGGCCAGGATACCTGTTCTCATATCCCCTCAGCCAACAAGCATCTTTAATGCCTTGATGTGACTTTGGATCTAGACTCTAATAGGACTTCAAAAGGATGCTAATGGTGGATCTCTCAAAACAATGAATGTGAAAGAGAGTGACATTCATCCTCCAGAAGCCTTTGGTGTCTGAATGCAATATGCCACTCACCTTCTAGAACAAGAATTGTCTGTCTCTACAACGGATTTGCATGCTCCTGCAGTAGCTCTCCAAACTCCTCTCTGCCTGTTTACATTCTCTAGAGTTGAATTTGAGGAAAGGAACAACTCAGTCTCTTCATAGTACCTGGGCACTTGGTCTGTCTCTTTAGAACATTGCTCATGAGACTTTTGTTTGTAAAATTTAAAAAAAAAAAAAAAACAAGTTTGAAAAGACTTTTCAGGCAATTGAAAGAGGGTCGGGAGGTCTACAAATGCACACCAGTTATGAGTCTTGCCCTTGGAAGTGGAGCGGGGTAGATGGACATGAAGGGCTAAGATGATAGGCTTAGAAGACCATGACTCTTTCCTCAGCCAGGCAATTATCTGCCTTAATGCTGCTTTCCTTGTCTGTAATCAAGAATGGTGATGCCTATGCTGTTCTCTTACATGGCTGCTGCACTTCTCAGATGAGATAATATCGACGGAAGGCAGCCTGCACACTGACTACCACAGGAAGAGAGAAAGTAGCAATATTAACGTGAACCAAAGAGCATTTGAAATGATATTAACTCTCCTGAGACAGGATGTTCTTTGGCTGGGAAGGCACTAATCCCTCCCCTTGGTGACCTAAGTGAATTTCAGATCCAGCTTCAAAGCACATCAGGTCCCTGCAACAGAGAGTGGTGAAAATATTCCAAGTCTCTGACCTCCCTAAGCTGGAAAAGGTTGGCATCAAGGACAGAAGCTTTCAATTGCATTGAACATGGCCTGGGTGGGTTCCAAGTGGGTAATTACTTTATGCTTACTTACAATTTCCCCTTCAGCTTCAAAGGGATAGAGTATCCCTCATGTTCTGCACTAACAGGGCCATTCAGTGTTGGTAGGCATATGTTGAACAGCTGCCCCAGTCACCCACCTCAGCAGACAATACATTTAAGTGATGAAGTCAGGGCTCCAATCGAGCAACATGGCAGCACATTTCTTTGATTAGTGTTCAGAATGAATGTGGTCTCTCTTTGAAACGAAGGGAGGGTACTTAGCATGTTTTCTCTCATTGCCACCAGGCAGGAGGGCAGTGAGCAGGTTCTTGGAGAGGCAGCTTTCAGAGATGCTCTGATATGAATCTAATTGAGAAAATATGCTAATTTTATGAGGTCAGTAGCCACAGCAATTACTCTTTGTGCATGAACAATGCATTCTTTTGAAAAGTGGGATAGAAAATAAAATACTATCTCTGGATTGCATCTTCTGATATTATGTGTTATAAAACTGAGAATGCAGAGAGATCAGAACAAGCTCCTGTAAGGTGACACCCAGGCAGCAAGGAGTTTCCAGTGTGAGAAGTTTACTGGAAGAGGTCTCAGATGTACTGATTATCATCCTTGTTCTCTCCAACCTCTTTCTTGTCTCTGCCACTTAACAGCAATTTGGGTCTAGGTGTTTAGCTCTTCCACACTTCGGATTTGTTCATCTGTTAAGTACTGATAATATTGGTGCCTACCTCATAGGGCTCTTGTGGGCCATAAAGGAGATAATATCTCTGGCACAGGGAAAGATATTAATAAACGTGAATAATGATTATTGCTGTTATGACTCTGCTTTCAGGTCCTAAAATCATTTTTTTTCCAGTAACTTCTGCCCTGTTCCAACACCAGGTTAGAAATATGGCTTTATTCTTTCATGCCTGTAACAGTATGTGTTTCCTATAAAGAGAACTATTTGGGGAGATTGTATATTATGGTTTCTGTAATGTGTTAATTATTTCATCACCACATTCTATCAGTAAGAAATTGAGGCAGAGAAAACGTGTATAATATATGTGTTTGTACTCTTAGCTACAACATCTGTCAAATTCAGTAGTATTTGTTTATGTCATTGTCTTTCCTATGAGAGGGTACGTTCTACATGACTCCCAGTCCTTTCTCTTGGCAAGTCTACTACCATCAGCGTACACTGGGGTGGTGTAGGATACTCTGAACCCTGAGATTGTATACTTGAAAACCTGTCTCAAGATGAAGAGGGCTCAGCCCTAGCACACCCCTTTAACCCAAAAGCTTTCTGCTTGTTACAAATGAGATTGAACAAAGTCAACCACAGGTCAAGAGATAGAGCAAATAACCAGTTAGTTGACAGGGAGTGAATATAGGAAAAAAATAGAGGGGGAGAGGAAGTTCGGAGGATGGGATAGAGAGATGCACAGGAAGTAGAAAGGAGGGGCATTCAGTTTGGAAGGGTTTATAAGTCAGTGTAGAGAAGAAGAAGAAGGAGCTTTTTCCTTCTGGGATGGTGGTGGAGTAGGAAGGTAGGCCGAGTGTTTTCTCTGATTCTCTGAGCTAGCAGGCTTTCAATGCAGCATCTGGCTCCTGAGTGTTCATTAGTGAATCTGATGTTTGGGATTTTATTTATTAAAAACAACTCTGGGATCTCCTCCTTCCTGACATGCATCAGAATGCATAATGCTCGTACATTTTCACTTCTCAGTTTTGTTCCAACCCACAGCATCTTCCTCTGTTTGTGACTTCTCTCTAAAAGTCCATCTCAAGGCTATTTGTGTCAACATTGCCTTGCTGACCACCTAAGTCTGCACTCACCCTCTCACCGTCAGCCGTACCACGAGTCTTGCTCATATCCCAGTGTCTGCTGTACTCTGTGCCTCCGTCAGAAACTCTGATTGCAGGTGGCAGGAGCTCTCTTCAAATCATTTTAAATGGAAACAGAACACACTGGAAAGATATGAAGGGATCAAAGCATTACTGAGAACATCAGGACCAGACTTAGAAAATGAGAAGGATATAAAGGTTCTAGGACACCCCTCCCCACTTCTCCACCCCCACCCCCAATCTCACACACTACAGCGTCTACTGATCGTATATGTTCAGGATTTGAAGGCATAGATTCTGACTGACTTAGTGAAAGGCTTTATAAAATGACAAGTGGAGGGACCTCCAGGATTTGATTCCCTTTAGCTTTTTCAGTGGCAGATGATAATGGAAGGCAGATGCTAGGAGTCACCCATTCCTCAGATCACATACACTGGAGGGAAAGGTCATTCATTATAAGGACAGACAATGGGTGCTCATCAGGAAACACATTCCAATTGTCATTGTTCATTTCATTTGTTTACACTGAATCATCCTCACCAATCCTATGGAATACCCTGTTGGTCCATTAAAACACTACACATCCTTTTCTGGTGGAGCCTCTTTTGTGTTCTTTTGAATTCAGTACCATGTTTTCATAATGGAGGACTGCCTGGTTCCCCTGGCTAGGCATGGGCCTTAAGAGTTAGGGACGGAGAATGCTTATGAATAATCATAATATTCCTGTCTTACTTTTAGCATGCTGTCTTGGCTCTAGGCAAGCACACCTCTTCAACTGGCTCCCCCGAGACATCTTTACAAGCCAGCTCCTGTGTTCTGGATCCTTGATCACATCAATGCATTACCTCCCTTTTAACTCCCTTCCACTCATTCAATTTTTAAAATTTCTGTCATTGCCATGGCCTGCATTTCTCAAGAGTTCCTTGCTAACAACCCACTTCTGGGCAGTAGTCTTCACTTCTGCTTGCTATTGTTGGGAATATTCTCTTTTCCCTGGTTGGGTGGTCCTAGGGCCATCCTGGAATTTTATGTGATTTTAATATGACATCTTAGCAGTCATGTGATTTCTCATTTGAAATCCATCAAGACTGTGCTCTGAGCTCATATTTTGTCAACCTTTGTTCAGTCCTTTGTAAGTTCCCCACATGCTCATGGTGGAAGGAAGATTTTATGTAATATTTTCTCAGTGATTTATTAGAGCGTTGGTTCCAAATTTGTCTTTTTCTTAAGTCTCAATCACTTTCCTGTTCTCAACTTTAGCAAATAGCCTAGTTTGTTTTTTCCTCATGATCTGAATCTTGGTCTTGGTTGGTTGGAGATTTATTTTGTATCTTTTCTGCCATTGTGCTTAGTAGTACTTGACTAGCACTGGATGCTTATCTTGTGAGATTCTGACCTAAATCCCCTGAATGTGGCAATGCAGCCTGTTTGTATGTTGGTTAAAAGGACCAAAAAAAAAAAATCTATATAAAATGCTTTAGGCAAAAGGAGCTATACTTGTGGGTAGCTTAGTAAGAAGAGAACTAAATCGACCACTGAACCTTGTCCACTAACTGCTGCACTGTATCCTGGTTCACCTCTACTACCCAACTCTATTTCTGAGTGTTCTTTTCTGCTTCTGCTTGAGCTCTTACCACTCAAGTTGGTCTTTGACTTTTTGGCTAGTGGCTTAGAATTTCTCTTCAGTGTCTTGAGATACAACTCCAGACTCCACACTATTTCACTTTTGCTTTTTCCCACTAGTTGCCGAGGGTAATATTTGAATATATGTTTGTCCTCTCTTGGTGTTCCTCTGTCTGGGGGATGCTGTCTACAACTGCTGCACCTCTCATGTCCACCTCACATATCTAGAAGGTCACATGACCTACAGCACATTCTAGCAGGAAGCATTTGCATAAGCACATTCATCTAAAGCTTCTACACCCCTGAAGTCTTCTTGCCTAGCTGTGCTTCTATCTTCTTAGTAAGTGAACCTTTCTAAGATGATGGAAGGAAAATCCACTAGGCTTTTCCTTTCTTTCACAACCCTCTCCCACAATTCCTCTGTCTTTATTCTCTCCAGAGCCCTTTATTCACTCCTGGCCCTACTGGGCTATCCTGGTCCATCTCTGTGCCTTAGGATGATGTTTAATCAGGCATTCATTATTTCCTTGGTACTTCCATCTCGCTAATCTCTGGGAGACCCTTGCCATCTGCAGTTTGATCCATTGTCTCCAGTGGGATGGTTCCATTGACAAATGCCTTGAGTATGTGGACTTTACCCATTTGTTCCACTTCTCCACCATTTCACTCTAAGTGCCAGGTGTCTGGCTTCTACTGTCACCAGATTACCAAGTACCATTTTCAAAGTTCACAATTACTTCCTAATCGGCAAACATAAAGGCTCATCTTAGAGGTTATATGCTATGTCCTATCAGTAGCATCAGTACTGCTAAAACAGTTGATCCTGTCTTTCATTATAGAAATTAATTTCTCCTTTGCATACATCTTATTTTTATTGAATATTTGAAGTAAAGCATTAATTAGCCTTTTGTATGTGTTTTCTGTGTCTTTCTTGCCAATTATCCATTCTGTGACACCAGGATCTGTGGGCCATATGCAGTTGTACAGTGTTATTCCATGAGCATCCAGCATTGTGCTATGTATCTAATAGATACAGAATATTTTCCAAATGAAGAAATAACACTACTAAGAGTCATTCCTTACTGTCTTACTTTAGTATGCCAATAAATGTTGTTTATGGCTATTCTGTTAAATTCTGTGATGGAATACTGCCCTTTTTTTTTTTTAAGAGAGAACTTATTGTCTGTCCACCAAGAAATCTGCTCACATACATATGTAATTATAATACAGGAATCACTTGACTGAGGGGAGGCTCCAGGAAAAGGTTATTGAAATATATAAGAGAACTAGCAAGGCAAAGAGAAGAAAGAAGGAGAGTTCCTGGCAGAGTTGACATTATCTTCACAGACAGAAAATTATAAAGAATGGCGATGAGCAGTCAGGTGGGTGTGGCTAGATTGTCCAGTCATTTGAATCTCTTCTCCATTTTCAAGTGTTTGGCTATTCTCCAGTATTTGGTCTTCCCACCCTTTGGTCTGGCAGGTGGCAACTGCATTACAAATAGAAAAACTGAGTTATGCCGAACTGGAAAGCACTACATTAATAGCAACTGAGACTCATCACTTCCTGATGCAGTTTCCTGTTAAATTTACCACCTTAGCAACAAGAGCAAACTGGGCAAGATATAAAATCATAATTTAGAAAAGCCTATTAGAGAACAGGGGATGCAAAGAAACCCAAATGAGTTATATTCAAGGGAAAAGAAAGCACAAGACAGTGTGCATCGCTGGAACAACAGCAAGTAAGAGAAGAATCCATCAGATGGGCAAAAATAACAAGGTAAATTTCCTCAAACTTGTAATAACCACATAGGGGCTAGTATGATGGTATCCTTGGTTATAAAACATGTCAGTAACACCTGCCAACTCTCTTTTTAACACATGGAGAGCGTCTTAGTTACTTTTCTATTGCTGTGACAAGACCCCATTATCAAGGCAACTTACGGAAAAAAGATTTTAATTTGGAGTTTATGGTTCCAAAGGGAGAGTCCATGACCATCATGCCAAGGAGCATGCCAGCAGGCACGCAGGCATGGTTCTGGAGAAGTAGCTGAGTTTACATCCTTATTTGAAAGCAGGAAGCAGGGAGAGATAACTGGGAATACGATGGGCGTTTGAAACGTCAAAGTTGACCCTCCCCAATCTTTCTCAAACAGTTCCACTGACTAGGGACCAAGCATTTAAATATCTGAGGCTATGGAGCATTCTCCTTCAAACCACCACAGAGAGGGTGCTAAATATAGAGGTGGAAAAGAGCTGAATCAAATCCCCTGAGAAGCACAGAGTTTCCCAAGGGGCAGGGGAGGCATCTACTCTAGTGCACTGTGGTGGCTTGATGTCTTCTGGACACAGGCAGATGAACTGAACTGAGTCCCAGTCAGATGCATAGGACCTTCTTGAGTGCAAGCAATGTCTCACTGAGGGTGACATCAAAAAGTGACAATCTGTAGAATCTAAGGGATACCAGATTTTATCATGTGTGCACCAGATGCTTCCTGGAGGCTTGACAAAAAGTAGCAAGAGAACACTCTCCTGAGATGCCCTGGCTTGCACTGAACCCATTGCCGCAGTTCTCCAAGGCACAGACTGGAGTAGAACTGGAGAGAAAGATAACTCCCCCCCACCCCCAAAGCGGGTTGCCAGTCTACAGAGCACCCAGCTCACATGATTCAGAAAAGTGGCTACTGAAATACAAGGCGTGAGAACATCTCCAGGGTACGCTCCATAGTAGTTCCCGGGGGAGCTCTTCCAATCACATTAAGTTGAACTGTAAACTGAATCTAGCTAAAGATTCAACAGTGCCCGGTTCAACATAGCAACCTGTCAGTAGAAGTGTCTATAGCACGGGCCACTGAACATGCTTATAAAATCTAATAAAATATCTTCATTATTTACACACAGTGCCCATCACATTGGAAAAATATAGAATATGTGAAGAGTCAGGAATGTATAGTATGTAGTCAAAAGAAAAGGAATCAATAGAAACAGCCTGTCATGTGACAAAATGTTGAAATTGCCTAATAATTTAGAAATGACTGTGATACATGCATACATTGATATAGCACAAAAAGTAAACTATGTGCAATGAGACATGAGAAATTTCAGAGAAGCATGAAATCTGTATAAAATGAACACTGTGCGTGGGAGAAGTAAAAAAATAAACAAAAAATGCACAAGAAACGAATTAATTCAGGGTTTCCATTATCTGCTATTGCATAGGAGATAGCACAAAAAGGGATTTAACAAACAATGCATTTCTCTATTCTTCTGTCTATGCTAGGCTCAGCTGGACAGCCCCTTTTGCTCCATGGGATGATGATGTTGAGTGCAGCATTAGTCAAAAGGTAGAAATAGCTTATGCTGAAGGACAGATGCCTGGATATGTAACGTGGCACATATAAACAGTGAAATGTTACTCTCATGAAGACAGTGAACATAGACAATGGAGAAGAAACTTGAAGGTATATAGAGAACTACAAGATGAAAGGATAAATAGCATGTGCTCACCTTATGCCTGCATGAAATATCTCTAATAGATAAATTCACAGATATATAAGGTAGATTAGGAGTTTCTAGATGTTGGTAGAAGTAAAAAAAAAATTATTATTTAATTACTGAAGGTGAAATGTGGGTCCACCTGGATTCTCTGTGTCCAGTCCGTCTCTCTCCTTTTGTTTTTAAATGTAACAAAATATCTTTAAAACGGCATTTGACTTTCCTGAAAAAAGAAAACACAACCTCATATCAGAAAGTAGGATCATATTCTCCCCTTTGCTTCATTTCAAGATCCTTATAAAGGTAATTTGAAGAGGCACCAGCACAGGCTACAAGAGAAAGGGACAGTGACACAGAGAGGCTCTGCTTGCAAACACAGGGATATTTTGAGCAGGGTCTTTAAGAAACTGGGACTGAGTTGAATTAAAAGCCAAGGCCTGCATGCAAACAGTTTGATCATGTCTGCAAGGGACTTCATGTTCCCTTTGTGTGCTTCTGGCCTGCCAGTCCATTCTTTGTGCCAACAGCTCTGTCTCTCACAAGCTGGAGGCAGAGTCTTCATTCAGTGAGTTAATTTTAAATGAAATGAAAACCCAAGTCATAATGTTTGGTTCACTACGCAGGCAACAGGCACTGTCTGCCTCATTAATGATTAACATGGCAGCTGGTAATGTCTTGCAGCTGGTTGACCAGTTTAATGATGCCAGATCTGGCTGTATCCTCTTTCTGCTCTGACCAATGCAGGGACCACCTTTTCCTCCCAGTGCTTTGAGTGTGGTGTTTGGTGAGTGAGGATATAGATTATCGAGTAAAGACAAAATCATTCTTGTATTATAGCCAACTCATACAGATCTCTAATTGTTTTTCTGGGTCTGATGCAAGGCTGTACTTTTAAAGAACGTATTTATCCGATGTAGAAAGTAGAAGGTTAGTTACCAAATAGGCAAGATGAGGTGTTAGAGTCAGTGGACCACTGGTGCTGAAGACTAGACCAGGGAGATCTAGGAGATACCTCTCAGTTAAGTAAAGAACCTTGGTGTATTTGCATGCATGCAAGTGTGGAGTGTGCATCTGGAGGCCTGGGGTTGCTATCAGGTGTCTTCCTTGATAGGCTTCCACAATATATATTGAGATGGGGTCTCTTCCCAAGCCCCTGTTTTGCTAGCCTAGCTCACTCTAAGAATTCCCTGTCTTCCCAAGTATTACAAGGGGAACACCTTGCCTGCAGAAATGTCATGGATGCCCCTTCTCCTTTTTTGTATGATACATTCTTTACCCTCTGAGCCATTTCTTCAGCCCTTGAACCTCTCATATTTCTGCAGAGTGGGAAAAGGATTCCCTTCATTTTTCAGAACAAGCAGTCATGGATTGAGATGAATCCATGAATAGAGATGGCTTAATAGGTAAGGAACTTATCATACAAGCACTAGGACAAATGCTTACATCCTGATCCTGATCTCTGCCCTCAGAACGCCTCACTGCTTTCTCTGATACACATTATCCGTTTCTCAGCCTCTGCTACTCTCTGTGTATTCTTGGACCTGGCATCCCCAATGACCTTGACCAGTTCTCCTGAGCTGCTTTGCCTAGCAATTCATAATTTACAAGAGCATTGCATGGCTTTCTAATCGAAGGTACCATATAAAGAGCAGAGCCCCATTTCTGTCCTGGCTGATGCCCTCCATTAGGATGATGCTCTTGATATTCTAAGCTGTGAAGACCGATTTTGAGTTAAGTGCTTGTACACTTAATTTGCTTTCACTTAAAGTACGCTGTGACGGCACCTGTTCTGTGACCCGAGCTACTCATTATTTAGCACTGGAAGCTGCAAGGACAGCAGAGGAGATTACGTTGTTAGGGATCATGCCATCCCCTTCCCCAGCCCAGACTCCACTCTGCTCATAAGGGAACACAGACACGTGCATGCACACATATGCGAGCCTCGACACCCTCCCCAATTCTGTTGGAATGAAGCTTCCACAGCACCAGAACAGACACTATTTCACTTGGAAGAAGTGTTCCATTTCTACCCTTCTGAAACCTTGTCAGGGTAAGAAAAACAGAAGCTGTGACTTTTCAATGCCATCTGGTAAGTTAGATTGAGCATCAGCACTGTGGAGCTCGTCTGCTGTGTGGAAACAGGCAGTGCTAGGATTGAATGGCTGACAGCCCCTTGGGGCTCTCAGTGAAAAGAGGCATTTTTGAGACCTATTTGCTAAGAGAAATAGCACTGACCAGGAAGTAGCACTGACCCCCTTGATCATCACTGTCCTCTTCAGATGCACTTGTCCTGTATGAGGAGACACCTACATGTTGAGTCCTATGCCACCTGCCTGGATCCTGGCAGTGCCCTGGCTGAGTCAATGAGGCGATAAATAACCCCTGTGCATGTCCACATGTGACCATGACATCTAGGCTCCCAGTATCCCACATCTGAATTTGTTTTTGTTTTTACAGTAGCACTAGGTGAATCCAGTTAACTGTGATGAAACAGGTTATCAGAATGAGAAATGAATGAAAGATTACTTCCTGTCTGCTTCCTCTGGGGTGGGGGTGGGGCTGTAGCTGACTTCTGCAGTGTTCGGGGTTGAATGCTGAAGTGAGTAAGGCCCTACCTAGGAGGAGGGAGGGACATCTGTCACAGAGGATGGGCAGAGGGAATGTGTGGTCATTTCACCTGGTCCATGTGCCTTGGCTTTGGGGAAGCTGGGTCAGGCAGGCTTCCCTTTTCATCGCTGGCCTTGGCCTGTCTGAGTGGTCCTGTAAACTCTTTCACTAAGATATGTTTTTGTGTTCAACAGCTCTACTGTGGTCCAGTGCTTCAAGGCCAGGATCCTGAGTTATGGTAGCTGGTCCCTAGTCTGTTGCTGTGGCTTAGAGGAGCTCTAAATAGCAATTTGTGGCTATCTAGGGCAAGTGGACTACATTTCCCAGAATTCTCCTTTCATGTTTGTTTTCTGTTGGACTAAACCAATTGGTTTGGAAGGGAATGAATATAAAACTGCAGATACTCAGTGACTCTCATTATTTGCTGCTGACCTGATGACTCACCTAGTCAGCACAACGATGCAAGCTGGCAAACAATTCCTTGACATCCTGTTTTTCCAAGATTCTCTGACTCTGGTCAAGCTTGAGTGTTTAGCTCTACTTGTCTTCTGCAGGATGGCTATCCTGCCAAGTTGGAGACAACAGGGCTAACAGGCATTTTAGAATATTGTTGGAAGCTGTGGGTTCTCCTTTGTTCTCACTTTCTACAAACTTCCTGCCTATCTTGTAGTCTTCCAGCATTCATCACCGGCACCCTGGCTGATAAGGAAGTCTCAGAGTTGCATAAAGCCAAATCCCTGTGCTAAAGTGTATCCACCATACACCCACATGCCTACTCATCAATCAACCAGCTGCTCACTCTGCCTCTTTTTGTGTCTGCTATGAAAAGATCCTGGTGGATCTGCTTTTTCTGATAGAAACCTGATTGATTCTGAGAAAAAGACATTGTATGACCTAACGCTGAGTCCCGTTAAAACTACTACTGTGGGTCTTAAGGATCTAACACCCCTGACCAGATTGACTCATTCGTGTTTTGTGTTTAGTCCTGGGAAGCAGTTTGTGTTTATCTATTATATCTGTCTATCTATCTATCTATCTATCTATCATCTATCTATCTCTACAATCTCTCTATCTCTGTACTCTATCTCTCTCTGAAACTATGCTGCTGTGCAGGTTATTGTAAAACGTGGCACAGGAATTTTCAGCCACCTATCCAGTAAACTCTATTTTACACATTTCCCTCATTCTCCACCCCATTTCTTCCCTAGCACACACATATCTGTGAATTTTGAGCATGGCTGATCCTGACCTATCCTAAGCCTAATGTACCAATTTCTCTGTAGGATCTGGGTGGGCAGGAGACTTCAAGGAAAGGGCTTAGCAGAGAAGCCAGTGTAGCAGACTCTGAGAGTAGCTTCTTCAGTGCAAGGCACATCAAGAGGAGAACAGAATTTGCTTTCTTTCACTTCAGTGTGGGATCATCAGAGACCTGTCGCTCAATCCAAGATCAGAGGATGTTCCAAACAATAAGCCAGCTTGGTCCAACTGCTTCTCTATGCTGCCCTCTCCCCCTTCCCACCCCCTGCTGACAGCTGGGAGCTATCTGGGAGATTAAGGCTCATATGCCTCTTCCAGAGAACAGACACTGGACAACTTCTTACTCCCACCACAAAAGACAGAGCCTGAAAATACCAGTACCTCTGACTAATTTCCCCTAAGTCTCTTGATGTAAGATGTATATCGTGTGCTTTGCATTTGATGGGTAGCTTGATGCCTCTTGGTAATTTCTCAGTGCAAAATAATGACAGCTTGAGAGGAATCCAGTGGCTACTATCTATTCCAACCCTTAGTTATTGTTTTGCATCGGCTCGCTGGTTTCCCTAGTTAGAACTGGAAGCAGAAACAGAAGGGGTGAAATACCACCGAGGGGACTATCTTCCAGTGTTCATAGCAGGTGTCTCCATTAGCCTTTTCCTAAGAGCCACATCCAGGTGTATCAAATTAGTTAAGAGGGCCATGGGTTCATTTGCATGTGATCTGCATATCATTTCTGAGTCCTTAGATAAACAGTGGTGGTACTTTGCAGGCAGCTCCTGTTTCAATTTTGTTGCGCCACACCGGAATCTACAGGAGCCCACACATGGAAGAAATTTCAATCGAGGGAGGGAAAGAAGAGAGCTATGTTGGAAAAACTTCCTTCTGCTGTGCACTGGGGTTTGCAAAAGTGGAAGCTCTCTGGTGGGAAGGAAAGACGTAAGTATTGGGGGCCCAGTTTTGAGAGACATCTCATCCCAAGGATTGAAAAGATGGAAGTGATATGCTTGCGGATGTTGCTGGGTTCTGATGTGCCACCAGGCCCTTAGGTGACCTCTCAGACCCAAAATACATTCCGGATCCACCCATTTCATCTCCAAGTAAATGTCAACACTGATTTAATTCACAGCTCCACAATCTATGTGGAGAAATGAGTTGAAGCCTTCCAGTGCCAAGTGTTGCTGGGTAAGATAGCATTCCACATTCAAAGGAGGCTTCCACTATGCTTTAGGGGAAATCCAGTCATCCCAACGTGGCTCCTAACTCTCCCTACCTGACTTATCTGCCCCCATCTTTCCATTCTTTCATCCAGCAGCCATTGGATTCTGGGAGGTTATGGGTTTTGTTTTCCTTGCCAGGAGCCTGCAGGCTTAGAAACACAGGCTTATTTTTTTTTTTTTTTTTTTTTTTGGCTGAGTTAAGAGAACATCCCCATGTGATTTCCTTAGGGACTTGATACAGTTTTCTCCAACTTTTCCCTCTCTTTTTCTGCCTCTATCTTTTCTATGCATTTATCTTCCTGTCCCTTTCTGTCTCTCTTGTGTCCCCCTACTGACCCAGTCCCACCCCTTACTGTGAAGTGATGGGCAACTCAGAAGAGCCAAAGACAGGGCAGAGGCTGTAGCACAAGGAAGGCAATCCTGTGGACAATACCTCAGTGAGTCAGGTGGCAGGATGTAGGGTCTGCCATTCTAAGGAAGCTGGAGGCCAGCAGTGATGGGCACAGAATCCTGCATTTATACACTCTGTAAAAATGATCCTGCCACAGTCAGATCTCAGGCCCAGAAGATTAAGTGAGCTTTGTTGAGATGGTTGGGGAAATTGAGTGACAGCAGCTACTGGAGATGTAGGAGATTTGTTGGAGTAAAGTGAGCCTAGGTTGCCTGGCCTGGGTGTAGAAAGCCAATTAACCAGATCTGCACGAATGCCTGAAAGAAGGAAGGACTTGGAAGCCAGGGTGCAATGGGATTAATTGGGTTGTCTTCCACAACAGAGCGAAACAGGCTTTATGTAAGACCCCAAGGGAGCCAACAAAAGAACGGTTTTGTATTTTGCTGTTTGACTTGTATTTATTGTTCTTCCTCCAAGGAGTTCCAAGTACTCTCTACCCCTCACACAGTATTCAGGGCTTTCTGTTTCGGCCCTCTTCTGGAGCTGCAGATGGATGCTACAGATACCAGGCACTCTGGATCAGCCTTTAAGAACCCAAGTTCAGTCCTCAGGAATTAACCTCTAATCCATATCAGTCTTTATACATTCCCATAAGGTAGAAACAAGCAGACACTTGCTTTATTTGATGAAAAAACCAACAATGAACACAAAGGACTTTGGAACTCCTTAGTAGTATAGACTCTTCAATACTCTAGAGAATGTGGTAATAAAATCATATAGTTATAGATTTTGGATATTATTTTTTTCCTGCAATTGGTTAAGAAAATGCTTAGATCCCTTCTCTGTATTATTAGAATGTCCATGCATATTTTAGAATCCAGTTGGGGTGCTCCCTAGTGAATTGTATTTAGTTGGGCTGAGTGGATACTTTAATGCCATCACCACCATTTCTGTGGAGAGTTATTATCAGTTGCTCCAGTGTAAGAACTTCCAGGAATATTTCTTCCACCTACTACATCGACTCACCAGCCCTCAAAGTGGTAGCGACGGAGATCAAATGACAGTAGTATGCCCAATGATGTCTAGTACTGGAATGACGTGGTTGTGATGGAAGAAACAAGGTTTTAACATATAGCCTCACAAGCCAGTCTGTAGGATATTCTTTTAAAATTCACAGTTCCTAGGAAAGACATTTCAGAGGAATTTTTGTAAGTTTGTTAATAGTCCTAAACAGTTGCAGGATACGTTCATTATTTCTCTTGCTGTTGTGACAAACAACTGATAAAAGCAACTTCAGGAAGAAAAGTTTCATTGTGGCTTCTGATCTGAGAGGATATGATCTCTCAAGGTCAAGAAGACAGCTCACAGGTTGTGTGAGTGTGTGAGATGGTTTGTCACATTGAGTTTGTAGTCAGGACACAAGACAGCATGAATACTGCAGGTCACACCTGGCTTACACCTTATTCCCTTTTATTAATTCTGGGCCCCCAGTCCATGGGATGCACATTGAGGGCAGGTCATTCCTCAGTTGAACCTCTCTGGAAACACCATCACAGACATGGCCAGGGGTATATCTCCTAGGTAGTTCTAAATCCAGTCAAACTGACAATGAAGATTAACTATGACTCATGATGCTGCTAATTACAAATAATTTCAAAGCTGAAACTTTTCTAAGTTGTCAATAATAAAAAAAACCATGGTCATCATCTTAGCAGGAGAAAAGTAAGATAAGTTTCTTATTCTTTAGGAACTGTAATAAAATTGCTGCCATAGGAGGAGGTGATTATATGTTTAATAATGTATGAAAAATGAAGCAATGTAGGGCTGTGTCAGGCAATTAGTAAAAGTGATAGGTTACTCAAAATGTTTATAATGCATGTGGCACTTGTCAGCTTTAAAAATGTATAATTGTGGTTCATTTTTCACTCTAAATAAACATTTGCTTTTTCACTTGTGGAATTTGTAGTTTTCTTTCATAGAAGAGGACTTCTCTGATCGGGTAGGTATCAAATCCATGAATCCAGAACTTTCCTTTGGGTATTGAGGTTGTCCTTGGGAATTCTGGCTCCTGGTAGCTCAACTGTGTCCCAGAGCAGGTATGATTGTGTCTGACATTCCAGCTATAGACAGATCCAATGATTAATCTCCTTACCTTAACAGGGTTTTAACTCGTTTTGCACACAATCCCCTGTACAAAATTCCCTGTAGTATCTTGTCTTCCTAAGGCACCTTTCCCCATTCTATGTTGAAACCATCTGAGATTTATTGGAAATATCCCTAGGACAATCTGATTGTAATTAAAAATTTGGTACTATCTAAATGTCTGAATTTGACCAAGTCAATTTACCTTCTTTTGACCCCAATTTTCTCATCTTGGCATCATTATGATTTTCCAGTTATGGTGGGTACTACCGGGATTAAAGGAAAGGTTAAAGTACAGAGTTCTTTGCAAATAGAAGAGATTATGTTTTATTTATAAATGCAAAGAAATATTGTCTGAGGCGCAGATTTTAAGTACTTAGACTGTAATGCCAAGTGAAGTTATATTTTCTTCATTTGTCCTTCTGACAATCATAACCATTTTATGTTTTGTATGTCTGATATAAAATGACATAGTATTGACTGGCATCTGTGACCGGCAGGCCACCATATATGTCAGAAATTATTAGGGGATTGGTGTATAAAAGGGGCTCAATTCAATTAAAAGTGCAGGTTCCTTAAGGTGAGTTCTTCCGTATCTACTAAATCCTCTGATGTTTCTAATTGACCTGAAGGTATCTTGTCTCTCCTTGGAAATGTGACTCAGACCTTTTCAATTAAACTTCCAGGCAACTAAGATCAATACATCGCTTAGGTTAAGCATATTAGATAGTGACTGACAGTCCAAATGAGTGCATGCTTCAGCTACTAGCACAACTGAGTTCAGGATTTGTTGAAACCTTTTCTTATCTATGACCATATATTAGAGACCTGAGAAACACTGTCAAGAAGTATTGTGGGGCTAGAAACAATAGTTTTTCATAGATGACTTCTAGGTTTAAAAATGGTTATAGAGATTCTTTTCATTTCTTTCGCTTTCTTTTCTCTTTGTTGGTTTAGTTGTTGTTTCTTTGTATTGATTTTTAAGACAGGGCCTCTTTGTATAGCTCTGGCTGTCCTGGAACTCACTCTGTAGAACAGGCTGCCCTTGAACTCACAGAGCTTTGTCTGCCTCTGCCTCCTGAATGTTGGGATTAAAGGTGTGGGACACCACAACCCAGCTCAAAGTCATTTTTAATTTAAGTGGCCATTTCAGGGCACCGGGATTGTTCTAGACACTGTGTTATTCATGTCAGGTAATAGCAAGCTTGCCCTTCTTTGCAATGAGCTTACATACCATCAGAGGCAAACATGTATACAAGCTACTCAGACATATTAGTTGGACTAATGGGTCTAAGAGCAGTAGGAAAAAGCTTCCTAGATTTAAGGAGAGGGATTTAATATTCTAACTATTTGGTATTTAGTTTTCTTTATTTGAATACTGAGACAGCTTGAGTGAAACACAAACCTAATGGTTGAGAAATGAGAGCATTGGTCTTTGTTCCTGCTCAATCCTCAGATGTCCTTCTGCTCCTTCTCTTTAACCATTTTACATGCTTTCCGATAATGGGTTGGCCACGGTACCTGACTTTTGTTGGAATGAGTAACATTTGTCCATGAACTTCAAGGAGAATGGGTCTAATATTGTACAAGTTCATATTTGCAGAGAGTACTGTTGGCTTTCAAGGGCAGCATATGTGATCTAGAGAGGGAGCATTTGGTGTTGTCTTTGGTTTTCCACTTAGTTCTGAGGCTACTTCACAGCGGATACAGGTGATCATACAGCAGCACTCTCATGGAAAATGAGCATAAAAGCCTGGCTTCGTGGATTATGGCCCAGCGATCTGGTAAGACAATGCCTACTGCAGCATCCTATGTATGGGACTTTCATCCTTAGAAGCTGAAGTAGAGTAGAATGCTTAACTCAGATAAAATGTCTTACTTTGGAAATAAGATGGAATGGAAGTAGACTGTCACAGGCTGTTTTTAGAGGACCCAGATTCTTTAAAATGAACTTGACCTTGCTTGCTTCCTCTGTCCTAACCCAGTCAATCCTAGACTGTGCTTCACAATCTGTCCTGCACATCCTCAATCAGGTTTTAGGGTTTGTGTGTTTACCTCCAGGCCAAACCCTAGGCTCTCTATGGATGGCCTTTGGAGGGGAAGGCTAATAATGGTAGAGAACTTGTCACAGGCTCTGAAAGGCTTCTGTGCTTGTTCCTAGTACCCCACTCCCTCCTTTCCCCTGCCTGATTCTGCTATCCTGGTTTGACTCCTTCACTCTCCCCGCTGGCCAATGGCTGGCTGTTAGTCTGGCTCACCTTGGCAACTCTTCCCATTACTGTTTGTTGGGTAAGCTTCTGATTTTTCATATATATCAACTTTCTGTAAGATTATTATTGTTAGCAATAGTAATGGTAATAACAACACCCTTGTTTATTATTTTTATGCAAGAGAAGTTATGTTGTTTTTGTATAAGTAAATGGATCCAAAGGAAGTACTTAAATTCTAATGTTCATACAGATCTTGGGAAAAATAAAGACTTTTATCCAGAAGCTGTAAGTTTCTGAATTTTTAACAATCTTTCAGCTGATGTTGATGCCCATAGTTCATGGAGTTAGAGTAACAAAGGCCCAGAGAATCTCCACAAGGGCATCAGAGTTGGGCCGAGGCTTGAGACAATTGTAGGATTAAGGATGTTTGACCACTGAACACCTCTGAAGTCAGGATCACAAGCACATGACCATGCTGCTGAAAGCTTGTGAAAATTTAAGTTTATAGTCATGTAATTATGGTTAACCCTTGATCTCCCCTACAGTTAACAAACATACTGACAAAATGAGAAGAGCACAAAGCTTATTTTGCATCATGTTGTAAGAGGAGGTGGGAAGAGACTACATCTTCCCTACATTGGTATTAGAGAAGAGACATCTTTGTCTTACTTTGGGTGAGCCATAGAAGAGTTAGAGGACCTGATCCTTCAAGTTTGGATCAGGCATAAGGGGGTAGGTGAGCTGTAGGAATCTGAGGAGAGCAGAGTCCTTCTCAGATGTGACTTTTGGGATCCTTTGAGTATGTTCGAACTACCACTTCCTTCAGCTTAGGTTATATGCTCATTAGAGATGGTGGGCTTCAAGGAGAAACTGGTTTTCTGGTTTCTATTATTACTTCCATAAAATATTGCAAGTAGCAATGTTAGGAGATTACGTAGGCCTCGGCATTGTTTTGCTAAGTATGCACAACAATTACAAATGGACAGTGTTTTGTTCCCAGACCCTGGTCACTATCTGATACACTTAAGGTTTTGCCTACTTATTTTATTTAGTGTCTCCACTAAGCAGACTCTAGACTCTGGGCACACTTTTTCATGTCCCAGCTTCTGGAATAGACCGTATATACAGTAGCCTCTCAACAAGTATTTGTCAGACAAGTGATTCGATGGATGGGAAATCCAAGAAAGGTTAGATAATTTGCCCTAGGTTACCCACATGATGAATACTGCTGTTGAAATCTAGATCCAGTGCACTTTACTTTAAAGCTCTTACCCACCCATAGTTCCATAAACCTGCCATTCCCATCATGTTAGTTGCCCTGCAGGTTGATTGTTTATGTTCCTAACACTTTAGTCTTTGGGTGGTGAGTTCAGAGCATTTGTGGGTACTTCCTGGGTACCCATACATTTGACAGTGACTTCTGAGAGGTCACAGTAGAGATGTCTGACAAGCTAGCCTGAGGGATTTCGTGTCCTTGGTACTCCCAGAGAAGGGTATAGAGAATAAACATCCTCGGTTGGCAGGCTAGCAAAGGGTAACATTTTTTTTTTTTTAAAATTAGGCCCGATCAACTTCTCTTTAACTGTAGTTGTCACCTACTTAGACTCAGAAAAGAATTTATTTATTTGTTATTCCTTTTGGCTCTTAAACAAAACTTCACTGGGCACATGTTTTAGTTAAAGGAGCTGAAGTCTCCCAGAGAATCAGTCAAGCAAGAATAAGCTACCCAGATTCCACAGGCAAAAATTGTCCTGGTTTCCCTAGAATCACAGAGGTTGGGTGCCGATGGTGCTCTTGCTGACCATTACCCACAGCTTTAAAACATCGCCAGTGCCACAGGATGGCAGCTTTAGAAGAACAGTAGAAAGCATGAAAAACACATTTACAAAAACTAGGCTTTTGATCCAGAATTAGTTTTTTGGAATCATCTGATAGAAGACGACTGAGAGGCACATGCAGAGATAGACATCTATTAGAGCAAGGACGTCAAACCCCGTTATGCACTCCCAAGGGTCCAGAGAATGGGTGTTTTGATCCTACTCTAACTCATAGGTATAAAGTGCAAATGAACCTAGCTGACCGGTGGCACCAAATGCTCTTGGGTATGACCAGGGCCCATTGGCATAAAGCCCTACATGAGATCATAACTGAGTTAAAATAACATATTCCATGCCTTCAGCCAGTTGTTATTAGCAGAGAAAGGAAGAAAGTGGTGCATTGTATAGAAACAAGCTGTAACTTCCCATTTTTATTACTTATTTATTTGTAATAATGGTGACTGAATCAGGACCTTATGCATACTAGGCAAGCATATTGAAATATATTCATAGCTCCATTTTTTATTATTTTAAATATTTTATTCTAAGACAGATATCATGATTTATGAAGTTGATATCAGAGAATTACCTAGGCATTCATCATAGAATCAAGATGAGAAACCTTCTTATTAGTTTGTTATGGATTTAGAGTAAGTCCCAATAAAATTATCGTTAATGGTTTTATTCAATGAAAATTAATCCAATGTTTTTTTTGAAGTTCTTCAAAATTAAAGCTCTTTGAGTAGACTTGTGATTTATTTATCTATCATCTATCTATCATCTATCTATCTATCTACCTATCATCTATCTATCTAATCTATCATCTCTTTGCATCTAACTGGTTTCATGAAGTGAGAAGGAGTTTTATATTCTTGTAACCCAGTCTAAGGCAGAGTTTCCTAGAGCTTAATGTATTGAAGAAGGGATTAATTTTCAAGATTTTTCCACAAAGTACTGTAAATAAAGAAACAAAGGCATGGAAAGTAACCTCTCTCAAATTCAGGATGATCAGTAGCTTATACCTTATGTTCAGCTCATGAGTATAGTTTATAACAAAGATCTGAGGAATTTTCCACAGAAGGCACATACATCACAATGATCTCCAAAGCCAAATGAAGGCCCAGCTCCATCAGGACTAAAGAATGTCCAGGCTGTTTCACACCATAATTTATTCCTGTTCCCTGAGTTCATCACATTGTCTGCCACCACTGCTCATTTTCTCAAAATAACTTCTCTAGATGTCCATGGGCTTCCAGCCCTCATCACCAAGAACAGTAAAGAACTGTCATATCCCCTCATATAATTTATCCTAGCATCCACAAATCTCCTTAGGACTCCACGAACAAAGCAAAATGCAAAAAGCATGATACGGTTGTTCACCAGTACATGGACATGTTTCCAAGTAGGAAATGTGAATAAACGAAAAAATTGTGAACTTGGTACATTAGCCAGTAGTTCTGATTTTACATTTGCCCCACTCCAAATAAGTGAGCTGCAGTCTACAGACAGAATCCTCGTATGTTTAATATGAAATCTTCATGGAGGCTTGTGCAGGTAGTGATAAAGTCAAACTGATAGCATCTGCCCCAAGAAATACAAGTTGAGATGAAAAGAAGCCATCTTTACAGTTTGTACCAGACATTGGAGGGACAATTGCAAGAAATGCATGTTCAACTGTCTCCGTTTGTGCTTACTTCAGAGTCACTGATGCTCATGGTCAGAGCCAAAATGATAAGGAAGAGGCAAAACCGAACTGCATCTGGCTACAATGGCCTGAGTCAAGGTGATTGTATCCTTCCTTGCACTTGCTCTCAGATAGATACTATATTACGAAGAACTAGACAGAGAAAATCATTGTGGAAAAATTCGCCACAAGTATCATCAAACTCAATAAAAACCTGTCTTGAGGAGGCTGTCAGTGTAATGGTGCTCTCCTGTTTGAGGAAGTAAATCAAACATAGATGGGGGAATACCTGAAAAAAATAACTATAATCAGTATTTGGGAATTTGTTCACTGTGGTCCAATCATTCATTGAGTTTCTGCCTGTCTGGCTGCTCCTCTTGATTGGAGCTGGTTATGTGTCATTACTAAAGAGTGGCCATTAGCTTTTGATTGTCTCTCCCATCCTTTCTTAACTCTGTCCTTTGATTGCTGCTTCCTCCCCAGCACCCCCAAAATGTAAACACTCCTTGTCCTCAGTGACCATCCCAGGCTTCCTGGCATGCCAAAGCAGCCCATTATTCTGAAATTATTTACCCATTGCTTTCTCATATTTGACTTTACCATAGTTACCTTTGTGGTTATGCCAGCACATTGATGGCCATATGGTGGGAATTGAGTGAATTTAAAATTAAGAGAAATTTTGTTTTCAAATGTAGATCTAAAATGCACTCAATATATATGCATGTACACATTCATGTTTATGTCTGTATGTATATGCATACACTATGCACACATATGTCTTTAGTCTCTGAGATACAGTCAGTCTCTTTTTTCATAGGCTTGTTGATTTTAGGTAGTTTAAAATATTTACTTCACCTTATATTCTAGTGGAATGCTAGCAAAATATTGAGTTTGGGTTGAATTGAACTTAATAACAGTTTTTAATTAATAAACATTAACAGGACATATTTTCTTCCTGGGTTACACTGATACTTTCAAGGTATTTGGAACACTCTCTTGTGCACCAGAATGGAGACTTGTTTTCTAAATTGTGCCCTTTGCTGACAAACGACAACTTCTTAGAAAACTTGTACTTCCCGTTGGTAAGGTAGGTACATCTATACAATTCTAAAAGTTCAGAAAATGGAGGAGATTGGCTTTGTCTTTACTTATGTGTGCCAGAAACTGAGGCACTGTGTTATTTGAATAACAAATGTGCATGACCAAGTAAGGCACAGGGATTTCTCTCATGCCCAATTATCTGCTGGCTCAGCAGTGCTTGTCTTCTGTGCATTAAGTGCTGTCCTTGGTTTTGTAGCACTGGGGAGGCTCTGGATCAGGAAGGCTTCACTGTTTTATGAAAGCCAGTGGACCTTTTCATCATGTCTGCCTCTTAAGTATGCTAAGGCGTCTCTCTCTTCCCTCTTTTATTTCAGATGCTTTAGAACACTTTGCGAAATAAAGCTTCGGTCTTCTGTGTCTTTGACAGAGTGGTCCTGCTGAATCACTCTCTGGAATTAAGGGAATATAAATGTACCTCAAAGAGGCAGCTGCTGTGTTTTTGTGATTGGTGGGAAATTAATTTCTCATCAGGTGGTGTTGGATTATCCATTTCTCCTTGTGTCTGGTCTCAGAGAAAGCCAATAATTCTACCAGGCTGCTGCACTTCTAAGTTACCTTTGCCTTTTCTTTGCTCTGGCTCTCATGTCTGGCTTTGGTGTCCATTTTATGGACAAAGCTTTTGGGGTAGTATTTTAAGTCCCTTCACTGGAGGTCACTGGATGCTCAAAGATTCCCAGGTCTTAGTCCATTATCCTCAGCTCTTCCTTAACCTCAACCTAGACAACAATGTTTTTAATTTTAATGTTGTGAACAAACTGAAGAGCACAGGAGTAGGAAGAATGGAAAGAGATATATGTGGTTAGCTTTGGAAAGATTTCTCATGGTACTCTGGTTTACAACTCTACTATGATTGGCAAACTTGACATATATAGGTTTCTTTTCAGTCCAAGGAAACTATAGATGGTGATAGAAGGGGGCAGCACAAGAATAGAGGTAAGAGACAGTATCACTGTATCGGGTATTATAATCCCAGCTCAAGTCCCACAGGATAATAAAAGATAATTTAACCCAATAATTTTAACTTCAGTGTTTTTTGGGATATACCCAGATCTTTCCTTTTTTGGAGGGCAGGGTCTGGAAAAAATTTCTAATATTGGTATGATGCTTTGTAGCTTTCAGAATCCATATATAAACATGTATATACATATGATATATATGTATATATCACATATATAACATATAATGTCATGTGCTTTTTCAAAATATCCCTGTAAAATAGGAAAGAGGAATAAATTTTGTCATTATTACCTGTGTATTTTCTTCAGCTTGTTTTTGCTTTCTATGCTTCTGCATGATGTATAACATCAAAATAAAATGATTTACACCAGTTTTTGCCATTCTGATCCACACAGAAAAAGCAAGGCCCAGGGAGACTGAGTAACTTACCTGCAGTGTCAGGATAAATGCTTAAAGAATTGAGTTCTCAAGCGCAGTCTTTCCGTAGCCTTTAAAGTATTAACCTTTTTACTTTGAGAAAGATACAGATTTACTTGTAAATATGATAAGAAATGGTACAGAAGGATCCTCTGCAGCCTTTCTCAGTAGTCATAACTTCTGGAGCTACAGTCAGTGTTACTCAAGCCTGATTACAGCCAAGATGCAGGATACTTAATCAACAGAAAAGGATCCCACTAATCCAGTCTCTCTGTTTCTCCATTTGTTTTTTCAATTCAAGGATGATGTTCAGAGTAATTCTTTGAAGAAGAATTCCTGGGTTAATGTACTAACAGTTTATCCCATTTTGTGGCTGAGAAACATAGATATGTCACCATGGTTTAGTTAGTCATTTGCTCATTGAAGAACATGGGTTATTTTTAGTTTGGGGTTTGTAAACAAAGCTGGTATAGAAATCTCTGTAGTTTTTTTTTTTTTTTAAGTTTTATTTCATTGTGTGTGTGCGTGTGTGCGTGCGTGTGTGTGTGTGTGAGTGTGATGTGCACATGAATGCAGGTGCCTACAGAAGTCAGAAGGTGTTGGATAATCTGGAGCTAGAAATTCATGAGATTGTGAACCTCCTAACATGGATACTGGGAGCCAAACCTGGGTCTTTTGCAAGAGCAGCAAATGTTCTTAACTATTTAGGCACCTCTCTAGCCCATTTCATAGATTTTCATGTGAACATGTTTTCATTTCTCTGGGATTCATAACAGGACTACTTTTTCTGACTTATAGACTTTCATGTTCCCGACCTCCCCTTTATGGGAAATACCACAGCCATTGTCTGGAGTGGTGACAGCATCTTACATTGATCTAACAGTGCATGAGTGTTTTGTTTCTTTGCATCCTCTCCAGGCTTTGTTGTTGCCACTATTTTTAATGTTAGCCACACTGCTAAGTGCAATGAGCCTGGTGTTGTTTCAGTATGCCTTTCTCTCATAGCTAATGATGTCGAATATTTTTATCATCTTATTTGTCTTGTTTTTCCTCTTTAATGAAATGCCTCTTTGTGTCTTTTGCCTGTTAATTTGATCCCCTCTCTCCATTTTTTACATTACTGTTGAACTGAAGGCCTTTATATCCTCTGGATAGAATATGTTCTTCATATAAGATATATGGTTTACATAGCTTTTATCAGTTTTCAGATAATACATTCTTAATTTTGATGAAGGCCAACCTGTCAAGTTTCCCTTTGTGTATTGTGTTTCGGTGAAAGGTCTATAAGCTCTTTTCCTAATCCTAAATCCTGTGGTTCTAGAACATTTAAAAGCCCATCATTTATTGTTTTATATTTTATGTTTAGGTCTATGATTGTTTTGAAATGGATTTTTATGTGATGTGTAAGACCTGAATTAAAATTCTTTTGTTGTTGTTTGTTTATGCCAATATGTACACAGTTGACCCAGGAACATTTGTCAAACAGTCTGTCTATCCTTCATTGAATTAATTTTATACCTTTGTCAAAAATAAGTTAGACATATTTTTGTGGGCATATATTTAGCTCTCTTGTTACATTTTTTTGATGGTTGGTTTTTGCCAGTTTGATGTAGACTAGAGTCACCAGGTATCTATGTCAGGATCGCAATTGCTATGATGAAACACCATGATCAAAAGCAACTTGCGGAGGAAAAGGTTTATTTGGCTTCCACACCTTGAGCCACAGTCCATGGAGGGAAGCCAAGGCAGGAACTCAAAATGGGCAGGAACCTGAGGCAGAAGCTGATGCAGAGGTCATGGAGGAGTGCTGCTCCTTGGATTGTTCCTCATGGCTTGCTCCACCTGCTTTCTTATAAAATCCAGGATCACCAGCCCAGGGCGGGGGTGGCACAACCACAATGGGTTGAGGCTTCCCTCACAATCACCAATTAAGAAAATGCCCTTCAGGCTTGTCTATAGACTGATCTTATAGAGGCTAGATGACTCTAGCCTGTGTAGAGTTAATATAGAATTAGCCAGCACACCAGTAAGAAGTAACCTTAATTGAAAAACTGCCTCCATCTGATTGGCCTGTTGGAAGGTCTATGAGGAATTTTCTTGATTAATGACTGATGTGGGAAAGCCCCTCCCACTGTGGATGGTGTCATCCCTGAGCAAGTAAGCCACAGGAAGCAAGCCAGTAAGCAGTGTTCCTGTGGGGATCTCTCCTTCAGTTCTCACCTCCAGTTCCTGCCTTGGATTTCCCCAATGATTAACTGTAAGTCAAATAAACCTTTTCCCTCAGTTAAGCTGCTTTTGGTGCTGATGTTTAGCACAGCAACAGGGAAGCAAACAAAGACACAACTCATTGACTTGTTTCTATTCCTGCTCAAATATGAAATCTTGATTACTATAAATGTTTATTAAACATTAGAAACAAATAAATTATTCTTCTGACCTTTTTCTTATGAAAAATTTATTCTATTTCCTTTCATTTTCCATATACATTTTATAGTAGACTTGTTCATAACTAACATGTATTTTTGTTGAGCTTGCAATGGAAATTCCAATAAGTTTGTATATCAACTTAGGAAGAATTGGCATCTCTATATCTAGTCAATCATTTAATTTATGAACACAGTATGCATCTTCATTTATTTAGATTCTTGATTCTTTTGCTAGTATTTTAAAGTTTTCTGTATAAAGCTAATACAAATGTTGATGTTTTGAGTCATTGTAAATAAGATTCTCAGTTTTGATGTAGAAACAGTCAATGGGAATCTCATTGCTTTGGATGTTTCTATGTCTTTTAACCTTGATAAACTCACTCATCAGTTCTAGGAGTTAAATCTTTTTTCCCCCAGATAGATCTTTGAGATTTTTTATAGAAAAACATGTCTAAAACCACAGTTCTGTTTCTATTTCTAATCAGTTTCTTTAAATAAAAGTTCAGTTTGTTAAAGTAAAATCATATTCCTAGATGTTATATACTATTTCTTGTATCATATTGTAAGATGTGGAATATCTGAAGTTTTATGTTTAATGATGCTTAGTGGCCAGTAGGATCAATGAGATTGAATCAAGTCATACATTTTAACAATCACCACATAATCATAATCTCTCACAAAACAGATTATGAATTGATTTACAATTCGTTTTTAAACCAGGAATTGTAAAATTAGAATGTTTCTAATTCCATTACAGAGCCCTTGCATCTATTAGAGTTTGATCATTTATTTTTGTAAATGTAGTGCCTATGGCAAGGGCAGACCATGCTTTCTATCTTTCTTCATTATCTTCATCATGACCAATGGTTGCTAGTTTCAGTTTGTGGTCAAGTGTCTTTATGTTTGATGTGTTGCAATTGGATGTAGTTATTTCTTTTAATGATCAATTTGTTTCAGTGCCAGTCAATGGGAGCCACTTGGTTTTATTGTCCTTTGAAATGACTCACCTGTTGTTTTTAAATTTCCTTGTAATTACATATTTCATAAAACCAGACATTTTAAACAGGTTTAACTGTATAATCCATTGCATATGCAGTTGAGTGTCATTTGAATTATATACACAAATTTGTGTAGCTATTGCTACAATCTGTTTAAAATCAAGTGTCTTAAATAATTCCTACAGCAATTCTACTTGTTAACCAGTAACTACTGTCTGCCCCTCGTCCCTGAACTGCTATCCTCTAATGTACCTCTGTTGATAAACTTGCCTCACCTAGATCATTTCATATGGGTATCATCATGTACTGCTCTTATTTTATATCTGGCTCACTGCACTTAGCCTAATCTTTCTAAGTTCATTATCTTTCATGTATATCTTAATATCATTGGCTTGGCTAAATATGTCCCCCTTGTTTGTATACCATACATTGTGTGTCCTTGTATCTGTGGATGAATACTTGGCACACATTTGTCTATTGTGAGCGATGTTGCTACGGACACTGGCAGCCATATTTTTGTTTGAGTCCCTGCTTTCAGTTATTTTAGACATATACCAAGTGTGGATTTCTAAATTGTGATAATTGTGTCCTATATGTTTTAGGAACTCTTAAATTGCTTCCCACAGTGGCCTCAGTATTTTTTTCATATTCCCACAGGCAAGATACAGGGGTCTCAATGTCTGTACCTCCTGATCAACATTCTGTCTTTTTACTTTTAAAAGTTACAAACTATCCTCATAGATTATTAATATGATCTACAATAAAGTAGATTATTATGGATTTGCTTTGTATTTACCTAATGACTAATGGTGTTGACAACATTTTAATTTGCTTATTGGCCATTTGTATGCACTTTGTAGAGACACACATATTCAGGTCCTTTGCCTGTTTTAAAATTAGGTCACACTACTATTGCATTGTTGAGTTGCAGGGGTTCATCATATATTCTGGATAATGAACATTTGTCAGAACCTTGATTTGACAGTATTTTCTTCCATTCTCTGAAAGGTTGCTTTACAAAACCTTCTTCATAATGTTCTTTGATATATATGTTTTAAATTTTTGATGAAGGCCAACTTACATATTTTCCTTTGTTCTGTATGTTTGTAATATTAAACCTAAGGATTGTTGTGAGATTCAAGTCTATGAATACTTACTCCTGTTTTTTTCTCTAAGAATAATATCATTTAAGCATATACCTTTATTTTTTAATCATTTGTGTCAGTTTTCATATATGGTGTGAGATAGGGTGTCAAGAGTCATTCTTTGGTTTGTAGAAATCATGTTGTCATATGGCCATATTTGGATGATTTGGCACTATTACCAAAAGATTATTATAAACAGATTATATAGATTTATTTATAGAATTGTAATTCTACTTTATTTCTTTGTATGTCTATTCTTTGCTATCTGGATTATCTTAGCTTCCTAGTAAAATTTGAAATTGAGAAATGTGAGTAACTCATTCCTTTTGAAGATTGTTTGGCTATTCATGGTTGCTATAATTCCATATGAGTTTAAAGATAAAGTCTTCAATTTCTGTGAAACTTTATAGAAAATTTGATAGGGATTCAGTTGAATAACGTTAAATTCTGCCAAAATGTAAATGTGCAGTATCTTTCTATACATTTAGGTTTTTATTTTTAAAATTAATCAGTGTTTCATATTTTTCAGCATAGAAATCTTCTCTACCTTGGGTAAATTTCTCCATAGGCCTTTTGTTCTTTTGGATGACATATTATACTTTTAAAGATTATCATGAGTATATAGAAGCACATCAAACTTTTCTGTGATCTTGAAGTAAATGAGAATAGACAGAATGCTTCTCATATTCTTTGGTCATGGCAGCTTTACTTGTATATTCTATGGGATTTGGAAGTTCTCTAAATGTTCATGAATTAATTGTAATTTAGTCATAGCTTTTTTGGACTTGTTTGTATTTTGCAATTCTGGTGACTTCATTTATTGGCTGTAGGAGTTTTATTTTAGATTCTTAGTTGTGTTTTCTATGTAGGTTCCAGTATCATCATCCATAAAAAAATATTATTTTACTTCCTTCCCATTTAACTGCATTTATTTTTTTTCTTACCAAATGATTCTAACAAGGACTGAATTCAAACATCAGCACTGAAAAAAATCCTTGTCAGGTAATTCTGACAGCTCTGGTATTATAGTCATTGCATCTTATTATCGTTTTCATTCACTTGATGTATTTCTGTTTCTTGATATGAGTGGTAATTACTTCCATCTGGACCTTTGGAGTATTATAGTATTGTTTTACATGACTCTAGGTCTTATTCAAATTATGGCTTTAAGTAGTTTTCTCTGTCATCCTTTATCCTTCAGAAAGAGGAAAGGGATTCTCCTGGTCATCACTGCATGTGGAAGTCAAAGTTTAGTGTTGATTGAGACTCAGTGAGGAGGCTCTATTAGTCTTAGGAAGGATGGGTTCTTCTCTACTTGGATACTTACCCACATGTGAAAAACAGAAGTTTCTCATCACTCCTCTTATGGCCTATACTTACACTACACTGAGATCATCTTTTGATTCCTAGATAGCGTGAAATTTCCAAGTCACCACTGAGCTTCTCTGACAGTTTTCTAGTAGGGAATGGGACATGTTCTGTGTTCTTCTGGATTGAAGGCTGAGGCCCAATTTCCTGTCAGTAGCCACAATGACTAGGTAATCAGCATGGGAACTCATTACCAATTGACAGACATGGGAGTCTTTGTCTCTTCCTTAGCCATTCCAGAAAGTGCATTGAACTAGGTTAGGTGTCCTTGATACTGATGGTTTTGGAACTCATCACTTGGTTTCTGTAGCATTGGTAGAAGCAAGAATACAGTTAACACTGTTGTGTTTGTCTGGTAAAGAATGTTTATTCTGTACGTTTTACTGCCTTGGCATGCTTCTCTTTTCTTGGTCCTTCATAGAGAGCTGGTGTGTGTGTGTGTGTGTGTGTGTGTGTGTGTGTGTGTGTAAATTGAACCCGAGGCCTCATGTGTATTAGGCAAGAGCTGGTTTGTCTTCTCTTATCAACATTTCTATATTACAGGGTTCTTCAGGAAAACCCAGAGAACTCACCAGTTTATCATCTCTACTCCCCAGTTTCTCTAGTCAGTCTGCTTTCTTCTCTGGGAGGTTTAGAATTTTCTTATGTTTATTTTACATGAATTTTCTAGAATTCTCAGTTTGTATTTCTAGAGAGAAATGAGTTACACTACATGCAATTGTAAGAAAACCAAAATCTTCTATGTACTCTAAAGTATGACCCTCATTTACTTCCTTTCCAGGCTAGTAGCTCCTTATTGAATACCTAGATCAGTGTTTTTAAAACTGTAGGCTGTGACCCATTAGTGAGTCATAAAATCAACTTGATAGGTCAAGGCCAATATTTAAAAATGACACAGAATAGAAAAAATGGAAAATAAAAAAGTATATTGTGTATAAAGAAGGGAAAGACTGTTACAATATATTTTATATTTATGAAAGGGGAGAATGGGCAGAAGCAAGGATCTACAACTATTAGGTTGCAAGATAAAATGATTTCTTAAGTGTGGCTTATAGCTGTGAGTTCAAAAGCCTATGGCCTGGAGGGCAAGTAATGATAAGTTATTCAAAGGGATTTCAATGAGGCTCATTGCTGTCCATTTTTCTACTTCACAGGTGCTGGTTGGATTGAATGTTTTTGTATGAGGTATATGCAGGTTAGACTGGAGGCTCCTGTTTTCAGGGTTTTCTTCCATAGAAGGACTGATTGGACACAGAAGAACTAAAGTCATTCTGAGATTTAACCCTAAAGCCTTGAACCTGAGGTGTTCTTTGTAGTTTTGAACCTGACAACTAATGCCCTCTTAGAGGGAGTGCTTTGAGACTCCCTTGTACTGCAGACATGGTTTATTGCAAGTTAATTCTCCCAGGAAGAGTAAATAGACAAAGGACACACTCAATTTAACCACTAATGTTTAAGTCTGAGTTAGAATCAAGGCCATTCTGGGTACCTCCATACTGTATTGGCACTGAGTGAGGAAGGATGGAAGGAAAAGACAAGGACTATGCTAGCAGAGAGCATACAGATATCTTTCATGTTGGGGAGAATGAAATTTAGAAACACCCAAACAAAATAACAACAAATTGAACACTACATTTCTGACTGGTGGAATAAAGACTGGAGGCAGGTGTATGAGTAGCTATATGAATAAGATCTGGCAAGGTCCTTGGATTTTCCCATTTCCCTTTAGGGGATGAGATGTGTTCATCAGCTCATGGGATTTAATGCCAGTGCCATGAAGATTCTAATTATCTCTATCTCTACCTTCATCTAACTCTATCTATCTATCTATCTATCTATCTATCTATCTATCTATCTATATCCTTTTGGCTTAACTTGGTACTAGGCCCTTTTACATGGGCACCATGTCAATTCATTCATTGTAATGACTCCACAGACAAGTATCGCTAGTTCCATTTCACAGGTGAGAAAGATTATGTTCCGAAAGATTAAGGCTTACAGTTTTCAAGTGTCAGAGTCAGGATTTACAGAGGTAAATCATATCTCCCACTCTATTATAACTGCCCCTGTGAAATAACGTCATGAGAGAATGGAAATGACTTCCATGAGAATTAAGGGGCTCGGCTACATTTTTAAAGGTCCGCAGAACCACTGTTGATATGTAGTTCTGAGAAAAGGTTTTATGATATAGGGTTTTTCCTGCAGACTAACTATTTTAAGAAAATGTATCTTCTTCCCTAAAACAATTTTATTGGTTAAAAAGAGATCACTATGAAACGTAGCAAAGCATAAAACAAAAGGTGAAATACAGCCGGGAACATACAGTTTCCTCTCACACTGAATAGTGTACTTTCAGAAACTGCTGTAAATTAAATAAAAGAACACACGTGTGAAACTGTTTAAGCCTTTAGCAAATATTTGGGACAGTGGTGCTGTTATGGAAACTTATTGCTAGTGATAAAAGAACCAGTAGAGATAAATTCTGGCTAATAAATCCTGTCATCTTATCAATGAAGTAGAAAGTACTTCGGTAACGGGTTCATGATGTAGGATGCATTCTGGTGTCTTCTCTCCAATATCTGGGCTGGGCAGCACAGTCTAAATGCAAGCATCAGCCAGTCACCACTGTTTTTTGTGCTGTTCTTCAATAGTAAGCTACCAAACAAAAGCCTAAAGACACCTCACCAAGCCCTCCATCAGAATCAAAAATAGCAAAGTGATTACAGAGCAGATTAATAGGGGCACAGCTAAGGTGGAAAGTGCAGACTGAGCAACACAGGTAGAAAACTTAATAATTGCCTGTGTGCTGGCTCCAAGTATCTGTAAAGGATGCTTTGGAGACAGTATTTTATTAATTAGCACAATTGTCTGAATGAGCTAGGCTGGTTTTTCTAGCTGAGTTGTAGGTTTGGGGGTGGGGCTCTGGAAAGATTTGGACTTCTAAATAAGGTACGTTATTCACTATTGAGAAGTTTAATTAAAATGGAAATAAAATCATATACTATAACCTTATAGGACATCATTCTAGTGCCACCTGGATCATTATAGCAAAAAAGAAATCAGCGTCTAATTGCCTATAGGGTGTTTATGGATGTTATCACAGAAGCTGGGCGAACAAATCAAGTCGGACCTAGGCATTTTTTATTTAACCCACTGTCAGCTTTCTCTTCCCAGTCTCTCAGATGCAAATACAATATCATTACAGAGGTAACTCAATTTACACAGATGTATTCCTGAAAACCAGATGTGCTATGTGCAAACCAAATTGTTGTGGATCAAATTATGTTTTATATCCTAAGGGAACTTGTTATTTAAGCATCTGTGGTGCCTATGATGACTTAAGAGATTGGCATTTATGGGCCAACTGGTTACCGTTGATAAGTTGGTGTGTGTGTGTCTTGTCAGGGTCATGTTTGGGTTGTGCTTTGGAGGAAAAATAAGTGTCAGCGACTTAATACAGGAAAGATCTTTTTCTTGATTTACTCAGCATCTGATCCAGGTCAAATGGCTTTCCTGTGGTCTGACCTCCCAAGGATCCAGGGATTCAGAGACTCATGATACTTTTTTTGAGTAGCTCTGATAGTTCAACATCACATGACTTCACACAGCTGCACAGATGGAGGCAGAAATGGTAATGAGCATCTAGAAAATTGCAAATGGCTTGGTGAATACAGTCTGCTTTTCTAGGATCCATCACTGTGCTGCTGCCTCTGTGGGTTTCAGAAGTGTCATTGAGACTCTATGAAAGAATTAATTAAATTTCAGATCGCTTGCTATTTTACACATTCAATGATGCCTTTGCACACAAATACAACTCATTGTTGAAATAATGATGAAGTTAATCTGGCCATTGGATTTAGGAGCCAGAAGAAGGAACCCTATGAGGTAGGACTACAGACCCTCAAAAGGAGACTTCACTGAACACAATGATCTTTGCACTATACCCTTGGTCCTGAGTATCCTGCTTTCTAGTTTCCTTCACTTTGTCTTCATGGTATCTGCAGTGGTCAACTTTGGGTGTCATCTTGCCTGGGTTAGAAGACAGCCCCAGTATAGGCAGGCACTATCTAACTGGTGAAACAACTGGGTAAGACAAAAGGCCAGATGAAGGCTGTGTGTACTCTATTTTCTGCAGCTGGGCAATCCCTTGTGTTCTGTCCTCAGACACCATTCTCTCTGGATGTTCAGCAGCAATTCCCTGGGTCTGAAGTCTTTGGCTTACAAACAAGTTATATTACTGGCTTCCAGCTATCAGGTGACACACTGTGAGATTCCTCACTTTCTGTAATTGTTTGCATGGACTTCCATTGTAAATTCATTCATGTTTGCCTATGCACAGCTATGCACCCTTGTAAACGAACATTTATCTGAGAAGAGTGTCACTAAACAATTTTGTCATGAAACACCACAGAGTGAGTGCACGAACACAAGCTTAGGTATCTATATCATTAGTTGATATAACTGAAAGGAACCAGCATTGCATATGCTTTCTGCTGTTAATGGAAACATTGCTATGCTGTGCACATCCTGTAGGCTCTGTTTACAGAGATCTCTGCTGGGTGGGAACTCAGGTGATTCCTCTGACTTTGGTTATCTTATGGACTTGAATTTGATCTGAAATTTTTTATGGACTTTGAATTTGATATTAGTGACTTCTTCGAAGTCCTTAGCCCAGCTCTGATATCTGCTCTCTGTCTCCATTCTTGGTTCATTAAATTAGTTATGTGACCTTCCATATACTGATATCTCCTCTAATATTCTGTATGTATCATGGCTCCTGAGTGGATTGTGCTATACTATAATTCCTAAAGCTTGTTCAAGAACATTGTTCCAGAAATTTCTTTCCTATTTCATCTAGCATCTGGATCCCCTGTCTACTCATTATTTTTGTATGTAAAAATGCCCATTATTTCATATTAAGAAAAGGAAAACTCATCTATCCCCAGTTCTTATTATAGTTACTCTCTTGTTAAAACCATAAAACAGGGAGTTTCTTTTCTCTCCTCCTATACTTACTTGCATATATATCCCAAGGAATTTTATTTCTTTTTTTTTAATTGGATATTTTCTTTATTTACATTACAAATATTTTCCCCTTTTCAGGTATCCCCTTGAGATACCCCCTAAGTCATCCCCCTCCCCCTGCCTCTATGAGGGTGCCCCCTCCCACCCACCTACTCTGGTCTTCCCTCCCTAGCATTCCCCTACACTAGGGCATCAAACACCCTCAGGCCCAAGGGCCTCTCCTCCCACTGATGCCAACAAGGACAACTTCTGCCACATATTTGGCTGGAGCCATGGGTCCCTCCATGTGTACTCTTTGGTTAGTGGTCCAGTTGCTAGGAGTTCCAGTTGACACTGTTGCTCTCTCCATGAGGCTGCAAACCCCCTCAGCTCCTCAGTCTCTTCTCCAACTCCTCCATCGGGGACCCCACACTCAGTCGAATGGTTGGCTGCAAGCATCCACCTCTGTATTTGTCAGGGTCTGGCAGAGCCTCTCAGGAGACAGCCATATCAGGCTCCTGTCAGCAAGCACTTCCTGGCATCCACAATAGTGTCCAGGTTTGGTGACTATATGAGATGGCTAATATCCACTTAGTGAGTGCATAACATGTGTGTTCTTTTGTGACTGAGTTACCTCACTCAGGATGATATTTTCATGTTCCATCCATTTGCCTACAAATTTCATGAAGTCATTGTTTTTAATAGCTGAGTAGTATTCCATTGTGTAAATGTGCCACATTTTCTGTATCCATTCCTCTGTTGAGGAACATCTGGGTTGTTTCCAGTGTCTGGCTATTATAAATATGGCTGCTATGAACATAGTGGAGGATGTGTCTTTATTACATTTTGGAGCATCTTCTGGATATATGCCCAGGAGTGGTATAGCTGGGTCCTCAGGTAGTATTATGTCCAGTTTTCTGAGGAACCACCATACTGATTTTCAGAGTGGTTGTACCAGCTTGCAATCCTACCAGCAATGGAGGAGTGTTCCTCTTTCTCCACACTGAAGGATTTTTTTTTATCACCATCTTCTGATCAACTGTTTTCATCATAGTCATCCTTGATTTCTCTCTTAAAAATGATTCTCTGGATTTTCATTTTTTTTTTCCTTAAATTGAATAGAGTCCTGGAATCTGGTTTTTGAAAAGTTCATTTATATTTATTATTTAAAAAAATATGTTTCATGGCTTACCTATTGGGCTTTAGATTATCTTTTGCTTTTAAGCAATTTCAAAATTGACTTGTCTGTCTAGTGTTCAGTTTCTTTCAGGCTACAAAATCTTGAGTATTTCAAATTGCCTGTGATAAATTACATGGTAATTTATTTCTTATTGCCATGATATACTTAGAATTTAGTTTTTAAAAAGATTTTATTTTCCTGTTTATGAGTGTTTCACCTACTTGTATGTATGTGCATCACATGTGTGTCCTCCTGGAGGCTGGAAGAGAGCACTGGATCCTCTGAAACTGGAGTTGCAGGTATTTGTAAGCTCCTATGTGGGTACTGGGAACCAAATCTGGGTCTTCAGCAAGAGCAGTAAGTACCTTTAGCCATTGAGCCTTCTCTCTAACTTTAGAACTTACTTTTTGCAAGATTTTACTTTTATGATTTTTCACATACACTTAAGCTAAATACTGCCATCCTATCTTTTGAGGCATGGTCATTCAATAAAGTCAAATACAGTCATTTAGAAGAGTCTAGAGATCTGTTTGAAGCCCAGCAGGCTTACTTATTTAAGAAGATGTAGATGCTGTCTTCCTGCTAGTTGGGTAATGGAAAGATGTGATAGTAGACATTCAACTCTAACTTAAGCCTGATTCCTGAACGCTAGGCTAATCATAGGAGTCAAAAGTTCTTTCTATAAAACTCTATAATTTCCTGAGTTTAGGAGCCAAGCTCAAGGAGGCCCACGTTGGCAGCTGATACAGGCTGGGAGGTTTATTTGTTCAATCAAATTCTTAGAGCATCCATATGATGTAAGCGTCTACAGGTATTATTCTAGCCTGAAGATAGGGACACAGCGCCAACATTTTTCCTACATGAAATATACACAAAGGGTTAGAGCTGGGATTTAAGCTGATCTTCACAACCACTATGCTGTATACTCCATGCTAGCAGTGCACATGACATCTTAATTGCTTTCAAATAAAATGTTAGGACTCGTAGGAAACCAGGAGGTCAGGTTGTCTAGTGACTTTAAAAATGGGTGCCAAGGATTCTTGGGGCATTCTGAGAAATATTGTATAGGCCTCCAACAACAATATGGTAGGGCATAAGTGGGGAGGGATTAAATGGAGTAGGACAAAGTCAGCACACTTCTACCCACTCTCTTTAACTCATTGGGTATTCTCACATTGTTTTCTTTAAAGAAAGAGTTCACACAACTTTTTTTTTTTTTTTTGTAAAAGTGATTGCCTTTGCTATCTAACTCTGTGTTCCAATGTGAGACCTTCCGAACGTGAAAGAAACCATTATGTAGGAGCATTCAGAAGGGCCACGTATCTCACTAGCCAGGGGTGATTGTCTTTTTGTATACCATGTTTGGAGCCTCATTCTTAGTTCAGTGACCCCAAAGAAAACAGTTGGGATGTTATAGAGTCGAACTTGTTTGAATGGATTAATTGAAAGTATATGATTTAGAAAGAACTATGCTTTTCTTTAAATATTAGAAACTATTATAACCAAGAAGAAAACATTCTGGATTCAGCAGTGATTTGGTCTTAAGAAGAGTAGTCAATGACCTGCTTCCAGAGGTGAGGGAAAAAGGTTGTGTCCTCAGATATATTCAAGCCAGGTCGTGAGGCAGAGGGGTTGTTGTCCCAAGTGGCTTCTCTGCTGGTTGGAATATTTGACTTCCTGCCTTCTGAGACCCCCTTAAACTCTAATGATATATCTAAGAGGTCCTCAGTGCAAAGGGCTAGCCATTAAACTTTACACTCCATTTGTGTTACAAATATCATTCTAGATTATATTCTTTATCCAAGGTCATTTACCATCAACCTTGATATAAATCAATAGATGATATGACTCTAGTCATTCCCAGTTGATCTAACAATATATCAATTCTAAACATAGAATTCACATTAGATTTGGTTCACAGATCAGAGAGTTTTAGAACTAAGCATCCTAAGGTCCTTAGAGACACTCAACTCGAATGTTTTATTGTGCAGATGACAAAATTCAGGCTAAGGAGCATTATGTCTGACTGGTCTTACCTCGACCATTCCCCTCTGGGCTCAGCCTGTTCAACACCCTTAACAGCAGCGGTCTGTGACTGGTTTCTGGTGAGGTTTAGAATTTTGCTGATAAATGTTAAATGCAAGTTCTTAAAGCATCACCTCTGTACAGGTCATTGTTGTGAGTGTTTTGCCAACAATATGAAAATTAATTGTGTAAGCAAAATTATTTTACTTACGTGTAAGTGATGGAGATAAGGCTCAGAGAAATAATGTCTCACCTAACGTAGAATCCTTCAACTTCTAATCTGTAAATAACTGGGCCCAAGGTATGTGTCATGAATTGCCTTTCAGGCCTGACCTTTACCTGTGAGCCTCACTTGGGGACTTTGTTTGCTCAGCAGATTGGGTCCCCTTGGCATAGATGTCCTGGGTCAGGTCTCATTGCTGCTCATTGGGTATGGAACACCTGGCCTGCTGCACAGAGTCAGTCTTGGCTGCTAGCCCCATCTTTGTGGTTGTGATTACCATTCGGTTTCTGCCTAGAGATAGAATAAGTCGGGAAACAGTAAATGAGAGGGCTAGCACCTGCATTTAAGAATTATTTATTTTATTTTTATTTATTTATTTATTTATTTATTTATGTCCCAAATGTTGACCCCCCCCCCGGCCTCCTCTCCCCAAACTTCCTTACCCCATCCCCCTTCCTCTTCACCTCTGAGAGGTGCCTTTCCCCAGGAATCCCCCTTCTCTGGGGTATCAAGTCTCCACAGGATTAGGCACATCATCTCCCACTGGGGCCAGACAAGACAGTCAGTCCTCTGCTACATATGTGCTGTGCCAGGGAGCTTCTGACCAGCCTGTGTATGCTCCTTGGTTGGTGGCTTAGTCTCTGGAAGCTCACACGCGTCCAGGTTAGTTGACACTGTTGGTCTTCCTATGAGGTTACCATCCCCTGCAGTTCTTCTTTCAGTCCTTCCTGTAGCTCTTTCATAGGGGCCCCCCACCTCAGCCCAGTGGTTGACTATAAGTATCTGCATCTGTCTCAGTCAGCTGCTGGTATAGCTTCTCAGAGCACAGCCATGCTAGGTTCCTGTCTGCAAGCACAACATAGCATCAGTAATAGTGTCAGGGTTTGGTGCCCTTCCATGGGATAGATCCCATGTTGGGCCAGTCACCGGTGGGCCATTCCTTCAGTCTCCGCTCCATTTTTGTCCCTGCATTTCTTTTAGAATTCCAATGCCCAATTTCATTCTCATTCCATCTCCCTGTAAAGATAAAAAAAGAAGATATTTACTTTATTTGTTTGATACGTTTTTAATTGAAACAAAATGATACCACTTTCTCCCTCCATTTCCTCCTTCCAACCCCTCCCGCATACCCTCTCTTGGGCCCCTTCCAAATGCCAACCCACTCGCAAGTTAACAGCCTCTTTTCTTTTAATTATTATTGCTACGTGTGTGTGTGTACATTTAAATTCAAGTTTTACAGATTAACAAAGTGAAGCTACAGAAAACGACTCCTGTGTCTTCTCGCATGATTATTAAAAAAGCACCTGAAAATAGCAGAAGCTTTAAACCCATTTGAAGCTAACATCATTTTCTTTCTTAAATAATATCACTTTATAGATTCAAACAGTTTTCATTCATGGTTTTTAATTTTTTGACAATTTCTTTTTTTATTATTTTTTATTTTTTACACTCCAGATTTTATTCCCCTACCGGTCCACCTTCCGACTGTTCCACATTCCATACCTCCCCCTTCCCTCCCCCCGGCCCCCCCCATCTCCATGAGGATGTCTCCACCTACCCACGCCCCACCATACCTCAGTCTCCCTGGGTCCTCCAGTCTCTTAAGGGTTAGGTGCATCTTTTCTGACTGAACCCAGACCGGGCAGTCCTCTGCTGTGTATGTGTTGGGGGCCTCATATCATCTGTGTATGCTGCCTGGTTAGTGGTCCAGTGTCTGAGAGATCTCGGGGGTCCAGGTTAATTGAAATAGCTGGTCCTCCTTCAGAGTCGCCCTCCTCCTCCTCATCTTCTTCCAGCTTTCCCCTAATTCAACCACAGGGGTCAGCAGCTTTTGTCCATTAGTTGGGTGCAAATATCTGCATCTGACTCTTTCAGTTGCTTGTTGGGTCTTTCAGAGGGCAGTCAGGATAGGTCCCTTTTTGTGAGCGCTCCATAGCCTCTGTAATAGTGTCAGGCCTTGGGGCCTCCCCTTGAGCTGGATCCCACTTTGGGCCTGTGCTGGACCGTCCCTTCCTCAGGCCCCTCTCCATCTCCAAACCTGCAGGCTTTTCATATGTTTTGATCATATACATTCCTGTTATCGTTCTCTCCCAAGCCCCCTCTTTCTCACAAGTGTCTTGTCTTTCCTGTTTTT
>JADRCH010000010.1:12345110-12367147 GCA_019843965.1 Rhynchomys soricoides | reverse complement strand
CAACACTTCTCAACTTCCTCTTGTTCTTATATCCTTTCTGGCCCCTTTTTCTATGATGTTCTCTGAGCCTTATATTAGTACTGATCACTGAGAGGCATTTGTTTTCAGCCCTTTGCCCAAGTTACAAGTCTCTGCCATGTCTGCTGTCCACTGTAAAATGATGTTTCTTTGATCAAAGCTGAAAGCAGAACTAATCTGTGGCTAGAAACATAAATATTTAGATGTTAGTTTAATAACAGGCCTGTTTTTCAAAACAGTAATGCTTCCCATTGTAAACAGAAGCTTCTCTGACTCAGACTGATAGCAGCATGCCGAAGAGATCGTCGACAACAGGGTCCTCCCTAGAGTCTATGCTCTCTCTTCATGAGATTTTTGACCAGGCTTACAGTGCTAGGCATAAATTCCTTCCTACAGAGTGGAACAGCTCTCGGATCCAATATGAAGTTGTGGGTGACCCCTGTAACAGTTATGTCCCTATTTGACCACTGGGCATATATTACCTGCTAGATCGATATTGTAGCATGCAGGGCCCACAGCTGTATAATGTAAATCTGTAGACTTTTCACCAGAACTATGACTACAAAAGCTAGCCGGGGGAGGGGGGGGGGAGCTTCCAGCTCATAGCTCTACATTCTACAACCAAAATGTATGGTGGCTTAAGCAATAAGGTCTTTCCAGTCATTAAACAGTATTTGTTCTGGATTATTTGATGTCTCCTCCTCCTTCTCTTTCTTTTTGAAGTTTTTAAAGACAGCATCCCACATGGGCTGAAACACATTATGTAGCCCAGGACAGCCTTGAACTCACATCAATCTTTCTGCCTCAGCCTTTGGAGTGCTGGGATTACAGCTGTGAACCCACTATGCTTGACTTCTGTTCTATTCTTTATGAACACTGAATTATTATAACCTTGATCTTTGTCTTCCATATGTATCAGCTCCCCATGAATAATTTTAATAAGAGATTTCTTATTTTGATCCATTTTTCTCTTTCTTATATTTAAACATACAAGTTGAACTGTATATTATTTTATATACACAAACCAAAAATGTATTTTAAACTTAGGAAACAAAATTATAAGTGCCAATAAACCAGAAGCTTAAGAAAAAGGATATTTTTAATAACATGTATTTTCTCCCAGTCCTACTGTCTCTCTGCTAGTCAGAAGTAACCACAATACTGACTTCATTTTTATAAATTTCATGTCTGGTGATACAGATTTAGTGTGTGTATGTGTATGTGTGTGTGTGTGTGTGTGTGTGTGTTGTGTATACATACATATACATATATTATGTATTCCTGTAGAATATAATAGACACTTAGTCAATATATACATAACAAATATATATTGTTTTACTTCTCAGATAATATACCAGAATTAAAACTTCACAGAAATCTCCTGCTATTCACTTTTATATGCTGCTCTTGTTTGTATGGCCTATTGTAGAACAGGCATAATTTATTTCTATTTACAATTATTCCACAGTATTATACCATCACAGCTTGTGTTGCTTCCAGTGATTTTCCTATTATGAGCCATGCTGTAATGGATATGAGTAGTGTAATGCTGGGCTTTAGCTGAGAAGAATTATGTAGTAACAGGTAGTTACCCAGTCTATTTTGGTGAATGTTGCTTGTCCATTTGGGAAGAATGTGTGTTCTGCTGTTTGGGGCTGGGATGCTTTATCGGTGTCAGTAAACTCCAGTTGTTTGAGGGCTTTGTTCAAAATATTTGGTGACTTGTTTTTTACTTGTTCTATGGCTTAGTGAGCAATGAATGTTGATATTTCTGATTGTAATTGTAGACTCGTTGGTCCATGAAGAGGTGTCCTTAATTCATGATAATCCTGAAATTGTCAATGTAGCTATTTTAGATGGTTTATTCCGAGCAATGCATTTCTCTTCATTGTTGTACTTTTAACCAGATAATTTAATTTTATTGATTACTATTAGCATGATATACTTGAAAGTCTAAAGACTACTTACGATGTTCAAGTTTTCTATAGTAGCACATAGTTAGGTGATTTTTTTTCTATTTACACTACTAATCTCTGTCACCTGATTGCTATATTTGACCATCTATATTTAAGTAACTATTTGGTAGTTTTATTCACAAACCTTAGTGTATGTGCCCAACATGCATGTGAGTGTGTGTATTTGTGTACATACATTCGTGTGAGCATTTGTAACATATCAAATGCTATCACCATTCATTTTCCTGTTCCTAACAAGCTTTCCGTTCGTGTAAGCATTTGTAACATACTCTCAAATGCTATCACCATTCATTTTTCTGTTCCTATTAAGCTTTTTCTGCTTCTTGATATAGGAGTGTTCTGTAGAAATCAGGCATCTGGTAGGTTAAGGTCTCTAATATTGTAGCTCAAGTCTTAAGTTTTTCCTTGGGACTTTGAATTTTTTTTTTATTTCTATATGATTTTTTGGAGCTAAATAATAGTCTTTGACTAACTGGGGATGTGTTTAGACTGCAGTACTCTCTGCATAAAATGAATGAGAACAACTGTTTTCATGGTGATGAGAATCCTTATCAGTGGCTATTGTAAAAGTCCCCTTTATGAGTTTCTCTTTTCTCTTTCACTTTAGGTTTATAATTCTCTATGGAAGTATCGCAAAATATGAGATTTACTTCTAGGTACTTTATTTTGATTACATTTACTAAATATATTTCAAAACTGATTCCTCTTCATTGCTGCTTAGTGCTATAACATATATGTCTATATTTTAGTCTAGATACTGGATTTTTCATTAGTAACTTACAGATTCATTTGGGTGTTCTTTACACATAAGCATATCATTATTGTTTAAGACAGCCTGCTCTTTCATTCAGATATTCAGATATGTGTTTTATTCAATACTATTGTCCTGGTTAGGGTCTCTCTGTTTTGCTGGACAGGAGTTCCATTGTTCTGATTTTTTCAGAGTAACCTGTCTTGTTTCTTATATTATAGAAATTAATTCTAACCTTTGTTCTCTGGATCTTCTGGGATTCTGGCCAGGGACTTGTAGTATTTTTTGAATGAGAGACAATCCTGTAGGAAACAGTGTTTGGATGTCTGGTGCCAGGTTGGTTGTGGTGTTTGGGGAGATTTAAGAGGTGCAGACTTTCTTTTTGGTGGAAGGAAGTTATCAGAGGCAGGTATGCTTTGAGAGTATGAAGGCTGTGTCATGTCCAGTTTTCTCTCTGTGTTTTGAGCTCACTTTTGAAGATGTGAGCTCTCAGCTTCCTACTGCCACGTGCTGTTTGTTGCCATGTTTCCCCTCCAGGATGGTCTCTTACCCCTAGAGCCCTGAGCTAAAATGAACGCTTAAGGTGTCTTGGCCATGGCATTTATCACAGAAATGGAAAGAAATAAACAACACAATGCTATTTACTTGGTTTAAGATGTTTTTTTGTTTTTTGGATTTTTTTTTTTTTTTGTATTTTTACTGTTGAGGATTTTATTTTGGATGTGTATTAGTCTTTGTCAAAGACTTTCTTCTATATTACAGTGATCATGCGGCTTTTTCTTTTAAACTGTTAATTTCTATTGCCATTAAAATAGTATCTAATTCTAAGGCCATCATTGGAGTTCTAAGATAAATCCAATTTAGTAAATATATATTTATTATTCTCACCCCCAAAGATCCCATATATATGTGTGTATGTGAGTATCTACATACACACACACATATGCATGTACACACATACATATAACACACACACATATAGTACACAAATACATAGTTCAAGCATATACTATGTATGTTTTTCTATTTTTTCAAATGTATTCATCACTGGGGTTAAACTCCAGCTTCTTTTTTATATATTGTGGGCATTTTCTCTAGGAATTAAATACATATTAGGCACACAAAATGAATTGAGAGCTCACTATGTTCTAGAACTTGTAGATTTAGGGAAACATCTCAAAGTAAAACAGATAAATACAATTTAGTAAATATATATTTCATATATATCATTCCCACTCCCAAAGCCCCCATATGTGTGTGTGTGTGTGTGTGTGTGTGTGTCTCCTAGTCCTCATGAACCTTACTTGAATGTTTTTGGAATTTACTATAAAATATTGTCACTGGCATTTCTTTGACCCAGTCTTTTGTAGTAATTTTCTTTTATATATTTAAGAGCCTAGGTGTTTATTTTTAAGACTGTGTTTTGCTATCTTGCTGAGAACCTGTAGTTACTTATTCTTAGCACTTTGACAATTTTTGAATGGTCTTAACAGCTTCACACTGCAAAAAGAAGCCTTCCTAAGATTGATAGCTGCACATTTCTGTGGGTGGAAACATAAATATTTAGAAGGAAAACTGGCAACATGACTATTTAGCAAAATACTAACAGTAGGCTCCTCCTAAGGCATCTCAGCCATGGCTTTAGCCATTTTTACCGTACTAGGAATGAGCTCCTGTCTGTGGATCAGACCTCACATACGAACAGGAAAGGGTTGGTTACTCCCATAAGAGTCACATCTCCTAGCCTTTTTTACATAGTAATTTATGGAGATTTTGTTTGTGTGTCATGAAATGTTTCTTCATTCTCTCTTACAGATACAGAACATGTTTCTTTATGAAGGTATATAAGTATTTCTCCTAAAGTTTTATTGAAAGATATATGCAATTCTTTTGCTCCTACCCACAAGGAACTTTGAACCTAAATAATTTTGCACCTATGCAGAAGCATAATTACAATAAATCCTAGAAGCAAAATTATTGAATCAGATGAAACAGGGAGCGTGTACACACACAAACACACACACACACACACACACACAGAGTCATTTTGGGTAGACTACATGTGTTACACCATTTCTAAGAAACAAGGAGTAGATTAGAAATTGAAAAAATAGCTCTCCCTAAAGTCCTTTCACCAAGTTTCCTTTAGTAGAGTCAGCTAACTGTATCTTTCCTAAGTAAGATAGGATATGCATATACAGATATACATGCTACAAGGATCATTTCTCTTATGCTTCATACTGAATCCCAGGGTGTAGATAGTAGAATGTTTCTATCTGATTTCTTGACCACAAAGCAGTCATGTGGCTTAGTGAGCACACTTCCTCTGTACCTTGTGTTCTCTTGGTTGTTGTGGGGATCAGTCTCATACAAATATGCTTGTAAATGTCTTCAGTACAGCTGAGCTCTCCCTGCCAGCGGTTATAGCATGCTTTGGGGAGAATTACAGATATTTTACGGGATCTTGATTTTTTTATTTTTTGTCCAAACATTTCAAGTATGATCCAATTTAAATAGTTTGTTGTGTAACTGCTGTGAAGAACAACTCTGGAGCCTCCATTCTGCATCTTCTTGGAATGCTTTTTTTTATAATTTTATACTTTAAAGGTTTATATTTTGCTTTCACTTATTTTTCTTGGTTTACATCTTAATTTGATGAGACATCATATTTCATAGTTTTCTAAAAGCAAAATGTGTAGCAGGGAAAAATAGATTTTTTATGTCTTAAAATATCTGTCCTTTGTCATTTAGTTAGGATTTGGATACTATAAGTATCTAATTTAGAAAGTAGTTTCCTGAAGAATTTTGCGGGCATCATAATTATCTGTCAGTTTCATGTGTTCTTGTAGATATACCTGAAACCATTCTTGATCATATTTACACTTGTTTAGTTTTTATTCTGAAAGTTTTAGGTACTATTTTTTTTTTTTCCTGAATGCGTTAAATTTTTTTGAGCACTGTGTCTCAGAGTGGGCACAGTTTCATCACTGTTTAAGATCCTGCTGATATGGAAAAGTATGAATTTTGTAACTAATGAATCCTTGACTTGTTTCTTATTTCTCCCTCCTCCTCCTTGTGCTCCTCACCCTCCTCCTCCTGCTTTCCTGCCTCCTTTGTTTTGTTCAATGTGTTCTCTTTTTTTCAGATACTGGACATACTGAAATGTCCCTATGACTCCATTACTCTTTTTTCTCCCATCATAACCAGTTGTTACCTTCCAGTTTTATGTGTGATGTTCTTTAACTTGATTTAGCAATCCTTCTTCTTGGTTTTAAAATGTCTCTATCCTGTATTTTTCTCCACGTGTTCCTGTAATTCCAGCATTCCATGGCTGCTTCATTAAAACAGCCTTTCCCCACATCTCTGAAAGCAGTAATTCTTTTGAAAGATGTTTTTCAGCTATTAAAAACAATGACTTCATGAAATTCGTAGACAAATGGATGGATCTTGAAAACATCATTCTGAGCGAGGTAATGCAGTCACAAAAGAATGAAGATGGTATGTACTCACTGTTAAGTGGTTATTAGCCTAAAAGTTTGAAATACCCAAGAGTCACTTCGCAGGAACAGTAGTACTGAGTGCGAGGTCCCAGATGGAGGACTTGGAGAAAGAACTGAAGGAGCTGAGGGAGTGTGCAGCCCCAGGGAGGTAGCAACAGTGGCAACTGGCCTGACACACACACACACACACACACCATACTTCTGGAGACTGATCCACCAACTAAAGAATACACAAGTAGGGACCCATGGTGCTGGCCACAAAGACTGCAGAGGAGGGTCTTGTTACCCGTCAGGAGGAGGAGAGGCCCTTGGGCCTGAGGGTGTTAGATCCCCCAGTATAGGAGAGTGACAAGGAGGGAAGAAGTGACAAGGAGGGTGGGGGGTGGGGGTGGGGTTGGAGAATATCCCCATAGTGGCAGGGGGATGGCGGAGGGAATGGGGAGGTTCCAAAGTGGAGATCTGAAAAGGGGGAAACATTTGAAATGTAAATAAAATATGAAAAAAAAATTTAAAAAAAGAAATATGTTTTTCTTTCTGATTTGTCATTGAGTTATCTAAATTGCACCTCCCCACTTGTTCAGTTTGATTCCCTGAGAGCTTGTCCTATACACGCACTAATCCTCTGTTGGTTGTGAATGACTGCGAACTACAGCTGAAAAACAAATTGTCAGTGCTGAGGCTATGGATGGGTTGCCATCATCTGAGGGCATCATCCTGGGGGCACTGGGTGAGGTGTCTGTTGAGGCAAGTTCAATCACTTAGTTCTCCTTATGGATGCTTTACACCTTACTCTTCTTATTTTGCTTTTAAAAAAACATTTTCTTGGCTGTTTGTGTGCCTTACCAGATCTACTCTTGACTTTTCTAAATAAAGTATTTCAATTTATACAGTTTTCTTCTAAGCTTCATTTTGACTATGTGCTTTAAGGTTCACTGAGAGGTTATTTTCTTCAGTTCTAAATATTCTGTAATTTCTATATGGAGTTGTTCCTTCCTTATGGTCCATTGTTTTGTGTGTGCAACATCTATGACTATTGTGTGTGTGCACGTGAGCACACATATATCTGTGGTTCAACTTTTATGTTATTAAAAATACTATATTGTCATCAAAAATGCAGTCAATGTGATAGTGATTTTTTAAAATATAGTTGAAATTTGCTTTGTAGTTCAATATGTGATCAAGTCTCATGAAACTCTCATATTTTTAAAATATATAACCCATATTACCTAAGTGTAATTTGCATATTATGTACATGGATTATACAGATCTAGTTTGCTAACCACATAATCAAAGCATATCAAAACCGTATAACCAATCTCTTAGGTGTGTCAAATTTTACCAGTAACATAGGAGATCTGCTTTCTTCCTGTAGTTCTTTTATGTTCTCCTCTATATTTTATTTTAGTGTATATATTCAAATATAAGTTTATTATCTGTTGAGACAGGGAGCATGTTAGCATTAAACAATGATGATCATTAGTAAAGCCTTTGTCTGGAAAGCCCATTTGCCTGATTTGAACACAGCTATAGGTGGATGTTTGCTTCTTTTTGTCATATTTTCATGGTTTTACTCTCAACCTTTGTCTTTGTATTTTAGACATAGCTCTTACACACATCACATCCTGATCAATCTATTCCTTTTACGCAGTCCATTCTGATCTGTTCTTGTTACTCATCTATTCAGACCTATTTTGTTTCCTTCATCTTGTACCATTTCTTGTTTCACTCTCGTTGCATTTTCTTTCTTCTCCCTTCACTGCCTTAATTTATTACTTTAAGTGTATCTTTGCCTTTGGAATATACCTATTCTTGTTTTATTCCTTTTCTTTTTGAGAAAAGAAAAGAATTTAAATTTAAATGTATACTCAATACAGTATAAAGTTAATTAATATTTTTATAATCTTTCCAAATAATGAGGCCATAGAATAGTTTAATTTTAGTTATCTCTATCCACCTTATAGATAGATGTTCCCTTGTTTTAGCCTTCTTTTTATTGGTATTATAAATTATATGCCTTATTATTGTTTTATAGAATCAGCTTTTATCCAGATGTTCACTTTTTATTGTACTTGAAGTCTTTCTATGGCAGAATTCTATTTTGCTATTTAATTTCTTCTTAAATTAATCTTTTAAATTTCCTTTATTATACAACTCTTTAGATATTCATTTGTTTTTGCTATTTTTTGTTGATAATTTCATACACGCACATAATGGGTTTTGATTAAATTCATGCTTCTACTAGGCACACTCCAGTTCTTCCCTCACCCGGACCCCACTACTATTCCTGTTGTATTTTATGTATTCTTTCTTTAAATCCACTGAGTTAACTTATGCTGCATCTATGTGTACAGACATGAGGCCATCTACTAGAGCATGTGTAGCCTCTTGGGGCACATCCTAGAAGAAAACCTTCTGCCTTTTCCAGCAACCACAAATTTCTAATATCTCTTCAGCTGGGGGTGGGATTTCATAACAACTCCCCTATCGATGCTGAGATTTTATATGGATTAATCCTGCTCAGGTCTTGTATATTACAGTGACAGCAACTGGGAGTTTATATGTGTGAGCCAACATTGTTTTGCTTTCTCCAGCTCTTATAATCTTTCTAACCCCTCTTCCATGGTGATCCCCGAGTCTTCGGAGGTGGGGCTGGGATGCAGATGTTCCAATTGGAAGAGAACACTCCTTAGTCTTTTATTCTCTGAATGTTAACCATTTATGAGTCTCTGTGCTAATTGATATCTACTACAAAAAAGAAACATCTTTGATGAGATTTGAAAGATTCAATAATCTATGAGTACAGAGATAAGTAGATATGAGACAATTAAATACTGTGTCCATCTAGCAGAATAATAGTGAGTCCTCCCCCTAGGGCATTTGACCTACTCAGCCATAAACTCTAAGCCCCATTAAAGGTACCAGACATGAGTTCTATCTTGTTGAACAGGCCCTAAATATAATCAGAAGTGATTGTTACTCTCATAACACTCATGTCCCCATTGCATCAGTGGACAAGTTACTGTCCATTATAGTTACTGTCCATCAAGTTCCTGTCTATTATAGCTGGCAGGCTTCACAGCTGAGTAAGACTATTGTCTGCTTTACTCTACCAGTAACCTATATGGCTATAAGAGCTACTCAGTAGGAATTAAGCTTCCAGATAGCTCACAATTTGCTTTCTCCATGTTCGATGACTCAAATGTATGCAGTCTTCAGCAATAGGGTCTTACTATCAAGTTCTTCAGGCTAACCAAGAAAAATGGCAATAGTTTGTAAAGTTTGGGGGCTTCTATGGAACCTCACTAATCAATAATTCAAAAAAAGGTAACCTATTCTTGGCACTGGCCCTTTTATTTGATAGCCTGTGTCTGGGAGAGGCATTGCTCCATTGTTGTAGGGTAACTCCATTTAAGCTTTTAAAATATATATGACTAAGTTTCAGAGAGATTATACAGAAATAGGTTTCCAAAGATCTTTGGTGTAGCTATCTCTTCTTCACCTCACTTTCCCGGCTTTTACCCGTTCGACCTTTCTTGCTTCCTTGTTCCCCCTTTATGACCTCTGTGTATCATCTCCCCTCCCTTGAAAGTCCCTTATCCATAGCCTTTTACTTATTCCTGATTTCTGTAAAAACTTCAGTTTAAAGACACATCTATAATAAGTCAAAGCTAACATGTACATGTAAGAGAGAACAAGTAGCATTTGTCTTACTTGGTCTGGGTACCTCACTTTTAATTCCATCCATTTACCATATATTCCATAATTTAATTTTTCTTTACAGTTGAATAATACTCCATAATACATAATGGATATATATATATATATATATATATCAGTTGATAGACATTTTTCTAGTTATTGTGATCAGGGTAGCAATGGACATAAATGAATGAATATATCTGTTATAGGATATTGAGTTCTTTGGGAATATGTCCAGGGTTAATTTAGCTGGATCACACAGTAGATATATTTCTAGATTTTTGAGAAAACTTGATACTGATTTCCATAGTAGCTTTCCCAGCTTGTAGTAGCTTTTTCCCATTTCCCAAACAGCAAATGTGTATCTGTCTTCCCCATATCTACCCTACCAGTTATTGTCAATTATTTTCTAATATTTGTCTTTATCATATACATTTTGACTTTAGTAAGAATGAAATCTCAAATTAGTTTAGATTTTCATTTCTCTGATGGCTAAGATCATTAAAAAATATTTTTCAGCCATTTGGCTTTCTTTCTTTCTTTCTTTCTTTCTGTGAAATCTCTCTTTAGTTCAACATTGCATCTTTTAATTGGGATACAAAATTTCTTGCTGTTTAGGTTTTCGTTAAGTCTGAATATTTCTAGACATTAACCCTCTGTCAGACATATAGCTGATAAAGGTTTTCTTCACATTCTATAGGATAGCCTTCACATAATTGATGGAATTCTTTACTATATAGAAAATTTTAGTTTTGTGAGCTCTCAATTGTCAGTTGTTGGTCCTGATTCCTGTGTTACTGGAGTCCTCGTCACAACATCCTGTCCCTGTGAGCTCCAGTGCATTTCATACTCTCTCATTTGTCAGGACATCAGCTCTTGTGCTGAGGTTCTTGTTCCATTTGGAGTTGAGTTTGGTGCAGGGTGAGAAACTTTAGTCATTCATTGAATTGTCCAACGTCATTTGTTGAAGATGTCTTTGCTCCAATGTGTATTAGAAAACTCTGACAGCTGGTAAATACATTACATAAAGTATCAGGATACAAAACTAACACACACACAATTAGAAACCTTTCTGTATGCAAATGACAAACAAAGCAAGAAAGAAAACAAGAAATAATCCCACTTATAATAGCCTGAAAATAAAATACCGTGGTAGAAATCTAACCAAGGAAATGATAAAAACCTATGCATTGAAAATTCTGATGAAAGAAATTGAAGACACCAAAAAAAAAAAAAATAGAATATCTCTGAAGCTCATGGATTGGTAAGATTAATATTTTAAAATCACAACTTACCAAGAGCAATCTTTAGATTTAATGCACTACCCCATTGACATTCCAAGCATCCATTCACAAAAATTGAGTAAACAATCTTTAAACATAAGCATAGCATAGCCAAAACACCCTGAACAATAAAACCGTCACTGGAGGTATTCCTGATTTCAAGTTATACTACAAAGCTATAGTAATAAAACTAGCAAGGCACTAGCATAAAAACATTGATTAATGGAATATGTCCTTGGTTATTTTAAAATTTCTTTCTCTAATCATTTTAACTTAATAGTTATTTGTAATGTTGATTCTGAAAGTTCCAATATCCAGGATATTCCATAGCTGTCACCACTGTTCTTAGTTGCTCTTTGTTAATAGTGGCCTTTTGCCTTTGGGTTTTGTAGTGTTTATGGTATACTCATGTTTACTGGGACACATTCTATGGTATTGTGTGAAGGCTGAATGGAAGGATCCCACCCCTTGTGCTTTCAGGGTAGTTTGTCCTTGCAAACACACACTCACACACTCACACACACTCACACAATGTATGTGTATGTGTGTATACATATAATATACATATAGTTTGTAAATATTGTTTTATATATGTAATTTACATACATTTAAACTGACTTTGTCCTTTGATATATATATGTATATTTATCTATAATATATTATTATATATAATATGTATCTATATATTTAAATGATTAGTCATGTGTTGATTACTGACTGATATCGATGAGTTCTGTGAATCTTATTGTTATGTGCTTTTTTTTGGTCACTGTGTGGACATTATAAAGTATGTTTACACAGCTACAGATGATGTGTACTGTAGAAAGAATATCTTGTGTATTGTATGATGCATCACCTGTCAATTAAAAAGCCTATGACCTATGGTTTAGGCAGAAAATGGGAGATGGAACATCCAGGAGGAGGAAGAATTCTGGGATAGAGCCAGGCACAGGAAGATCTGTCTGTGAAGATGTGAGAAGACAGAGGCATGGTACCTGAGCACAGGTAAGCAGCCATGTGGAGGAATGTAGGCTAGAATAAATGGGGTATTTTAAGTTAGATCTAGGCAGAGAAGAGCCTAGCTATATGGTCAAGGTATTTATAAATATATTTTGAGTCTATGTCTTATTTTTGGGAGCGTGGAGCTGAGAGAAAGAATGGGCAGCACTTCTACAGTATACCTGTTCTCAATATGGCCTCTTGAAACAACCAAGACACAGTAAACAGAACACAAAGTGCATGAGGTAGCTGCATGCACAGCACAATAACCATTTCTTTTTATAGTAACCTTTTGGTTTTTCTCATTTCTCACTGTATTCACTGCTAGTATAGCAATCAACATACTGAATGCCATTAGTTTTGTTTCGCTTTACTTATTCACTTTACACCCTGCTCACTGCCCCCACCCAGTCATCCCCTCCCACAATCCTTCCCCATTCCCATCTCCCCTTATCCTCTGGCTAGGTGGTCCACCTCTGTGTATTCTCACGACCCTGGTGCTTCAAGTTTCTGTGAGTCTAGGCACTTCTCCCACTGAGGCCAGACAAGGTAGCCTAGCTAGAAGAACATATGGGCAACGGCTGTTGGGATAGCCCCTACTCCAGTTGTTTGTGAGCCACATGAGGACCAAGCTGTGTATCTGCTAAAGGGAGGCCTAGATCCAGCCCTTGGATGTTCTTTGGTTGGTGTTTTAGTCTCTGAGAGGCCCAAGGGTCCAGGTTAGTTGATTCTGTTCATCTTCCTGTGGAGTCCCTATCACCTTAGCAGCTGCAATCCTTCCTTCTGTTCTTCCAGAAGTGTCTCCAAGCTCTATCCAATTTTTGGCTATAGGTGTCTGCATTGACCTGAGTCAGTTGGTAGGTGAACGCTCTCAGAGGACAGCCATGTTAGCCTCATGCAAGCATAACAGAGTATATTAATAGTGTCAGGGATTGGGCCTTGCCCATGGGATGCACCTCTCATTGGGCCAGTTATTAGTTGGTTGTGCTTCCAGTCTCTGCTCTATCCCCAATCCCTGCATTTCTTGTGGACAGGATAAGTTTTGGGTCAAAAGTTTTGTGAGTGGGTTGGTGTATTATGTTATGCATGCAGGTACACTTTGTGTTCTGTTTACTGTAACTTGGTTGTTTCAAGCACCACCAGGGTTCCTGTTTGGCCACAGAAGGCAGCCTCCCCAGGCTCCATATCCCCAATGCTGTGCATCACAGCTAAGGTCACCCTCATTGATTGATTCTTGTGGGCCTCCTCTATCCCACGTTTCCATTTCTTCCTGGAGATGACTCTCCCTCATCAGTTGCAGATTCCTATTCAGTCTCAAGAATACCGGCCATACCCCCTGCCCCTCCCCACACCTGACCCTGAACCCTCCCCACCTCTCTCCTGAACTCCTCTCCCACCCAGTTCCCTCCCTCCATTTGCCTTCCACAACCATTCCATTCCTCCTTCCAAGTGAGATTCAAGCATCTTTGCTTATGCCTTCCTTCCTGTCCACCAGCCTCCTTGGGTTTGTGGAGTGTAGCACTGGCATCCTATATTTTATGTCTAATATCCACTTATAAGTGCATGCATATCCTTTTAAGATTTGGTTACCTCACTCAGGATGATGTTCTCAAGATCCATCCATTTGCCTGCAAATTTCATGATGTCTCTGCTTTTCATAGCTGAATAGTATTCCATTGTATAGATGTTCCACATTTTCTTTATTCATTCCTCAATTGAGAGACATCTAGGTTGTTTCCAGTTTCTGGCTATTATGAATAAATAAGCTATGGACGTAGTTGAGCAAGTGTCTTTGTGGGATGATGGAGCATCTTTTGGCTGTATGCCCAGGAGTGGTGTAGATGGGTCTTCAGGTAGAAATATTTCCAGTTTTCTAAGAAACTGCCAAATTGATTTCCAGAGTGGTTGTACAAGGTTGCAGTCTCACCAGCAATGGAGAAAGGTTCCCCTTGTTCTACATCCTCGCCAGCATGTGCTATTACTTGAGTTTTTGATCTTAGCCATTCTGGCCAATGTAAGATGGACTCCGGATCACTAAAGACTTTGAAAATTTCTTTCTTTCTTTTTTTTTTTTATTGGATATTTTACTTATTTACATTTCAAATGTTGTCTCTTTTCCCAGTTTCCCCTCCACAAACCTATCCCATCCCCTCTCCCCATGCTTCTATGAGGGTGCTCCCCCACCCACCCACCTACTCTCATCTTACCACCCTGAGATTTCTTAAGTGCTTTATAGTTATTCAAGATTCCTCTGTTGAGAATTCTCTGTTTAGCTCTGTGCCCCATTTTTAAAATTGGGTTATTTGGGTTGTTGGTGATTAATTTCTTGAGTTATTTATAAATTTTCGATATTAGCCCTCTGTCTGATGGAGGGCTGGTGAAGATCCTTTCCCAATCTGTAGGCTGCCATTTTGTCTTGTTGATGGTATCCTTTGCCTTACAAAAGTTTGCAGTTTCATGAATGTTTTAAACATAATGGAGACCATGAGGTAATAATGAAAGGTAGGTGATAGTTAATACACACCACAGAAACATAGTGTTTATTGTCATTATTAAGTACTATGCAATATATGCTTTGGGGGCATTGGCCTTGTAGTGTGTTTGTTTTCACCAACACATTGTTATTGCACAAACGCATATGTAATATAGTATAGAAATGACATCAATAGGTCACAGAAAAATTTCCATTTTTGTCTGGTGTTGAAAGACCCTGTTGACTCCTTTATATGAACACAATGCACGCTTGGTTTAACTGCCATTGTGGAATGCATGATAGTGTTTATTGAGAGAGAGATCAGAGGTGTTTAATGTTCTGAGGCTGAGGAGAAAAAATCTCTTATTTAATAATTTCTTTCTTTTTATGATTCCTCTTTGAATGTTTCAAAGGATGATCATATGGTTTTATTCCTATTCCTTTACTGAGTTCTTTGTTTTGCTTTGCGAGTCACAGCTCCTCACAGTGTTCACTCAGAAGGTGTTGGGCTGCCTCATAGACTTAGGTCTCAGCCACTCCAGTTTCATGATCCAGTGGCCACAGTATTTTTGTCTCCCCTTCCCAACCCCTGGCATTCTGAGAAGGATTAAGGTAAGAGACAGTCGGGATGGGGATTCGACACTGTACTTCCGCAGATTTCTCCTTCCCTGAGTACAGTGTTCATCTGCCTTTCCCAACAGTGCTATAATGGTCATGGTCTAGCATTTCCTAATAATATCTTTTAAGAATTTTATTCAAGAACTGAGGATCTATGCCAGCTCTTAGAATTTTCCTTCATTCTTGTACAGACCTTACATTGCTTTGCTTTCATGCTCACTTATTCATAGCTGTGTGCTTAGTTCATGAGGCTTTGTAAGTTTATTGTTTTAAATGGTTGTTTTGTGAGACTATGAGCGCTCACTTGTACTTTCTGACCTTACAGGGAAATCCATTTATAATGTTGAATGGTTTAGAATATGCCAGAATGAAACCAGTTTAGAAACAAGAATAGTGGAAAAGTCAAAGAAATAAAATTGTTACATATTTTTTATTTTAATATCTGTTTACTTTTTCCTGAGACCCACTTCCCTCATTTTAATCTAACTCAAACAAAGTAGGTTGATAGCTTTGCCAAAAGTCAGTACCTCAGGACCTTTGATTCATTTCTTTCTAGCAGAGATGACAAAATTTAACTCCAAATTCATTCTTGTCTTTCCATCTGTTTTGCTGAGTTCTCACTGCAAAGGGATCTTCACTCAAATTTTATTTTCCCTCTTTTGTTCTGAATCCAGGCAGGCCAGGTAAGAAGTTTCCATCAGTGAAATAAGAACAAAACTAATGATGTCACTTCAATGCCAGGGATACTAAGAAAAGGTGACTTTTTACATCTTTTACTTTCCTAGTTTTCAGAAAGGTGCAAAAGGCTGTGGGGCTCTTGAGGATAAACAAAGTCACAGGATTGGGTCTTCCCCTCACAAAATGGAGAAGAACAGGTTACCTACCAGTGGTGCCTACATCTATCTGCTTTAAGTCAGAAACACACTTATCTGGACACTGAAACTTTGAGGTTGATTTATTGTAGCTGTCTCTATTACTCTAACATACATAACCTAGGTATTCATTCTGGGAAGACCTATTTGTGTTTTATTTGTTGGTCAGAGACACTAGGGGATTATACTAGATGTTTCAACGCTTCATGAGGCTGAGAATATAAAGGTTTTCCATCAATCATCTTTAATGCCCATGAAATTTTGAGTCACTGAGTGAAGGTTTTGGACACATAGCTTCATAGAGTTTTTCATTTTACTTCTTTAGTTTTGTTACTGAATGGATGATGCTTCTATGGTGCAATAATTGAGAAGATATATTCCTATGTGTTCTAAAACATTTCTGTGGAAGGCCAGGGTTTTCATTAGTGTGTGTGTGTGTGTGTGTGTGTGTGTGTGTGTGTGTGTGTTTATGGTATGTGTGCAGTGTATTAATATGTGCTTGTTAATATGTTTGTGTGGAGATGGGAAGTCAATGATAGTATCATCCTTTATCAGTCTTCACACCATTATCTTAGACAAGGTCAATCTTCCAACGAACACAGAGCTCACCAATTGGCTAGACTAGCTGGCCAGGGAGCTCTGGGAATCTACCTGTCACTGTTTCCCATCCCCAGTGCTAGAGTGAAAGAGATGGTCTATACTGCTTAACTTTGACTTGGGGTGGGGGACTCAAAGTCAGGTTAACATGTTGGCACAGCAAGTGCTTTACTGAGTGAGCCATCTCCCCAGCTCCCACATACTTCTTGGAGACATTTTACAAAACATATTTTCAAAACTAAGGCACTTTTAAACGTTTATATTGGCTATGTTTTATTGCACCAAAATTTCCTTTTATTTAGGTTCTTCTAGTTGCCTGGTACATGGTCTAGTGCTATGGTTTTAAACTCTGCAAGGCCCCCATCTAAGGATTTTAGAAGGGATTTTGATTAGGTGTGATGCTTCCCTTATTTTCTTTCTAGGCTTGAAGTGAGAGCTTAGTACATCCTTGGCAGAAATTTCTTCATCCATTCAACAGTAGTTTGTGATAATAAATTTTGGAGAGAGGCATCTAACTCTTAGACAATTGTGGGCTTTAGCTGTCAGTATGTGTAAACAGAAGTTTTAACTGGATTTATCAGATCCCAAGATTGAAAGTTAGTGTAAGTCATAGAGAAAGACGAGTTGGAAAATACTCTATTTCATGTTGCAATGGTGGGAGAGCCTTTGGTTTCTTTTATTCTGACACTCAGAACTCACCCTATGGTCACTGCTTACTTCAAGCTGAGCCTGCTGGGAAGTGAAGGCATGAATAGGTTAGGTTAAAATAGTCTGGAATTTCTTATGTCTGTCCACAGCAACTGAGGAGGCCTAGGTTACTGGTGCTGGCACTGAGGCATAACAGGTAGAGAGGGAAGTGGAAGACTTGTCATGGGAATGGAAAGGGTGCATCTTGACACAAATAGATTTAGGAAGGCACACCTAGGTCTTGCCAGTTTTCTGCAAGCAGCTAGCATGGTCTACAAATAACTAGAACTGATGCAGAAGTAATCTTTACTTTCTTCTGTCCCTTCAGGGTTATGAAATGGTCACCTACTCTTACATTTTACAGGTTCAAGCATTTAACTCTTTATCCTCCCTTATGGAATATTTTCCCACTAGTTTGACAATACACATTTAGTTAGGTAAAGTTACAGGAAGAGACAGTGTTAAGTTGTTCCTTACAGCTCAGTTAGAAGACTGTAGTCAAGTTAATTTGAGCACAAACTTAAAGGATTTTCCAACTGAAATGGAATCAAAAACTTCTATGACCTCAGGATTGTTTACTTTGGGCAGAGTTCAAGGTCATCTTGCCCTCTAGTTAGACAAGAGGTTGTGTTTAGCCCTGGCCCAATATTAAGTTTAGTCCTTATAGGAACCATGTACAAGTAAGAGCAGCAGCATCCTGAGTGTTTTCCCTGAAACACATGAGTGGTGAGGGCTGGGCCAGCTGTCTGAGATGTCCCCCGAATTCCCCAGTGCAGCTGGATCTTCCCTCCTTTGTGGCACCCAGGCCTATCATTACTAGATCACACTGCTCCAGGCCATGTGACAAGCATACTAAGGGTAGACAATACAGTGAAGAAGAATGGAAGAGGAGCTGCATTTTATCCCCTTTCATTCTCTCAGGAGAAAGACTGCAAGTGTTATGCTAAATTCTGCCTATTAATTTGGGTATAAATAGACCCCCTTTTCTAATCCAGATGCAGCCATGTAGCTCTCTGTACAGGGTTGGTGATGCTCTGTTGTGTCTTGGGAGTAATAAGATTCTACTGGAAAGAATTCAGGCAAATCAGCCCAGCTGAGATTACATAAAAGGATAATGAAAACTAGAGAAAGTATGTAATAAACCTCAATATCGAGTTGAGTGTGATTTTTAACAAAAGTATCTTGCATTTAGCTCAGTGACTTGAGATCTTCAGATAGTAGCTAAATGCATTTTGTTAAAACTTTCCCAGCCCTGGGCAGAAGCCATTTTGTAGGCAAGGTAATTCTTCTGGAAAGGCATAAGCTGCTAAAAATCAGAGGCTTACGGATGGATTTCAGACCCTTGCTGATTTATAGTTAGAATCTCAGAGGCTTGGGCCTTGCTAATGAGTGGCTGGGCATCCAATGGGGAAGTTCCACTTCCTACATCTAGGAAAAAGGCCTTTTATCTTGAAAGAGTTGGTGCATTTTTCATTAATCTTTGTATTTTTTTTTATTATGCCTCAGCTCCAGTATTCTTGGACTCCAAAGCCTGCCAATTTATTCTGTATTTATCTTAGCCCCTGCTTTTCTTCTCCAGTGCTTCCTATAGTTCCTTCTCTTCCTGTCCTTAGATATTTTGACCTTGTAGAGAAGCATTTCTCAAGAAAGCTTTCATCAGATCCATGAGTTGTCTAACAATAAAGGGCTTTATGGTAAATTTAGACAGAGAGACAATGTGTACAACATTCCTCTCTTAAAAATTTGTGATGTGCTTTTTAAAAGTTGTTGAAGAAAATGTTTTTAATTTTGTTTAAGTGTATATATGTATAGCTGTTTATTTAGTATCAAGATGTCTATTTAGCTTCCTAAGAATCACTAGGTTTTAGAATTTGCTTTGAGCATTTTTACTATAATAACACAAATTGCAAAGCCTATTTAGATCACTACCACATTCAGATTATTGAGAAGCAGGCATGGATCATAAAATCTTCTAAAATACTTACTCTTTAAAGCAGACACTGGAAGCACTGGATAATCATATATATAAAAAGAAAGGAGTCAGAGGCTTACTAAAGGGTAGACTGAATAGAATAAACCGAGTTGGCTGCTGTCCTCTGTGTAGAGGTGCTGAAACCGTGATACCCTGACTGCTATTAAAAATGACTCCCTGACAGAGACCTTAAAAGTAACTGCACAGAGTGATTCATAGGATGTCTACATAAAAGTCTCACACAGTGCAACCACACAAGTGATAATATGGTAAGATATGTACATGTAGGAATTAACAGACCTAGGGCTTGAGTTCATTTCTCTCTCTAATTGGATGTATGATGATTTTCCAGGATGAGCCTGAAAAAGACATTTAATCTACCTCATCTTATTTATCAAATAAGATAATTGCATGAGATATAAGTTCAGTCTAAGTTCTAAAAGTCATAATCAATAATAACTTTCCAGGAAGGTCTTTATGTGAACACCGAATAAATCAAATGGGCGTATATTTGCCCCAGGCCTTTGCGCTCCTCTGCTTCGCTTTTAATTCTTGGGAGATGATATACTTCAGAGCCATATGTGTTGCACTAATTGGCAAGTACACTGCATCCTGTGCCAGTGACATACTACAGATTTGGGAGAATACTGGAGCCAGCAATGCTCTAAGCATCTTGGAATGGCAGCTACCTCTACGGAGAAGTGTCTTCTTCCAAGGCAGTTTTTAACTATGTGCTTAGCAAACTTCAATTAATAAGCACCCTCACGTCTTAGGCGCTTCTAGGTATTTGTGGGGCAAAAAACACTGACTGAATTTCTTACCCTCATGGAGTTTATATTTTATTGGATGAAGACGGGTAGTAAACCATAATAGTAATAAATAAGAAAAGTATGTAACAAAAATAAATTATATAGTATATTAAAAGGTGATAAATACTATGGACAAGACAAGGGTAAGGGGCAGAGAACCAGAATACTAAATAGAGAAGCTGGTGTAAGCCTTGTTAGAGAAAAGGACCTTTGAGCAACGAGCTGAAGGAGATGAAAGAGGTAACCACATGCTTATCTAGAGGAAGAAGTGCATGGTAGAGCATCCCCTACAGGAGAAACATCTGCCTAGAAGGCTCCAGCAGCAGCAAGGGAACCTGTGAAGCTGGAGTGGTGTGACTCAGCAAGCAGCATATGGGCATCATCACTCAGCTGCATAAAAAGGGGCCATAGAGCCTCTTAGAGCAACTCTCATGCTTTGCAGCAGGACAGACCAAATTCAGGATTTGTTGCCTCCTATGAAGCCTCCTCTGAGACTCCCAGCCTGGCCTGAGACACCTAGTTAGCACCTGCGCATTAGAATACCCTCTCTTCGAACAACAAAGCATCCAGCTTTTGTATCTGTAACAGCTTCCCCTGTAATTTATGCTTTCTATGGTGAGTTTAAATGCTGACTCTATCATTATCTGAGTCTATTACCATTTCCATTTGCATATGTTTGATGGGAGGAGTGGCAGGGATGGGAACCCTCTGGACACATTCCAGACTGGAAGTCTGCAAGTCTCTCATTATCCTTACTTTCCTTTGTGTCTTGTGGCTTCCTTAGGGCCTGGGCCAACATCAGCTGTACATAAAGCTACGGCATAGGTTCTCAGTAGCTCTGCTGCCTGTTCCGAGTCTGCCTGTTTCCTCTATCCATTACTGAATCATTTAGGACGTCTAAGACACAGTGGACTTTCTCATCATCCCCACGGACCATTAAGCCTGCTTCACAACTGAGAACAGAGACATTTTCTCATATCAACTAAGCCTGGTGGTTTTCTCTTGAATGGTTGGCTTCTGCTTTTCTGACATGGAGGGGAATGGTTAGTATTCGAAAACCTTAAAAATTATTAACAAGATATGCAGCAACTTCTACTCAGAGTCAACCTTTGTCCCTCGTGCCCACTTATCCCCCCACCATAGCTCCACCTACTTTCTCAAAACCACCTCCCTGCCCAGGAATGTGCACTGCCTTTTACCATGCTAGGAACATTCTTGTGACAGCAAAGACTCTCCAAATTGTTCTAGAAGCTGGGAGGTAGCAGAAGCTACAGGGGGTAGAAGGAATTGTTGTCTGGTGGGGAGCAACTTAGTTTATTTTACAAGTCTGTGTTCTCCCCATTGCTTGCATTTGAAAGAGTGTGCACAGGTGCCCCTGTTTGATTCAATTTCAACACTCATCATGATTTATAGTCCCACCTGATTGTATCCAGATCACTTTGCTGTTTGCCCTTGTCTGCTGAGCTGTGGTCTATGATTGGGGAGTCTGAGCCAGGCATTTTAAGAATTCAGAGTGAACAAACATGTCTGTCTCCCACACATTTAATGTAATCAACAATGAGTCTAATCTATATTTCTTTGAAAAGTGACACTTTTAGCCCACAGAGAATACTAAGCTGAATGAAGTGATGTCAATTATTAGACACACAAAATCCTTTGGAAGTGATAAACTGCATAAGGGAATTTATAAAAAAATTGTGGGTTTTACCCTGTGTTATTGCCACAACTACTATCATCTCCTCCTCCTCCTCCTCCTCCTCCTCCTCCTCCTCCTCCTCCTCCT
>JADRCH010000010.1:12304128-12345100 GCA_019843965.1 Rhynchomys soricoides | reverse complement strand
CTCCTCCTCCTCCTCCTCCTCCTCCTCCTCCTCCTCCTCCTCCTCCTCCTTCATCTTTATTACAATTGTCATCATCATCAACATCATCCTCATCATATCTTAGCACAGTAACCACCAGTTAATTGATATTTATTTTGTCAGTTATACTGACAGGAATTGTGCGAGAATAGACTCTTAAATAGATCAACTACCTTAAGATTTCAGTTACTATCTCCTAGGTACAAATTAAGAACAAGCTAGCCCCATGGATTTGTGGAGGGTTAGGATTTTGTTCAACATCCAAGTAAATCAGGTAGCCAAATTAGTCAGTATAATCATAATAAATATGGATATTATATTAATCTGACTTTTCATTACTATGACAAATGACCTGAAATAAATAGTTTAAAGAATGGTAGGCTTATTATGATGTGAGGCATCAAATGTTACCATCCACAGGGTAGCTTGTTCTAATATTTCTGGAGTATATTATAAGCAAAATGAGTTACCACAGGGTGGACAAGAAACAGATAGATGGGAAGGTAATGGATACAGGTACAGCCCTCAAAGGCATGTCTCCAGTGACATACTTCATTCAACTTGGCCCACACCCTGGCATCTTTATCACCTCCTCATACAGCAATTCCAACTTGAGACCATGTGTTAAACACATGAACAGTAGGGCGCATTTCAGATTCAAATCCTAACAGACAGAGTGTTTATGTACAAATAATAATAGGCATGTAGACAGTAATTTGCCTTAGGCAAGATGCTAAGGGACTTTTGTCTAGCAGAATTCTATCCTGGTTATCAGTGCCAGGGGAGGAGTCCAGCTACATAGAGGAGAGCAATGACAGCCTCTGTGTTGGCTCTGGAATAGAAATTCAAATATTTTGTTTAATGTAGCCTAGTACTGAAGTTAGCAAGTTAAAATACAAAACAGAGCAAGGGAAACCACGTCAGCTTCTGTTGTGCCTGGCTAGCAGTTCACTCTAGAGCTGGCACAGGATGGCTAGCTAGTGTGTACCTTTCAGAACTGGAGTTCTCCTCTGTGCAGGAGTGGCCCTGAGGACCACTAACGTACATACTTAAGCAGAACAAAGGAACATAAACAGAACTTGCAACTGGGACTGATACCTCCATACAAGGTGATGAGCCTCACACTGGCTGTTTGGGCTCTTTATCTCTTGCTAAGGAAGGGTTCCAGACCCAAGGTCCATTTTTTCAGTACTTTAAGATAGGATCTTGCCTCGTGCCTGCTGGTCAGACACATATGTATCTACGACTCAAATAAGGCAACTTACATCACCCTTAACCCGACTCTTCTCCCTTTGCTGAATCCCTTTCTTAATCTTTTATACCCAACAGTCAAATTTGATTGGTTGTTATGTAGGTGACTATGACCAAAGACTTAAGTGTTAGGGAGTCTGAGGACAGCCTCCTCTGGGAAGCTCCTCTCTTACTATGCACATTGCTCCCTCCTCTGTGTCCGCAATACCTATTATTTCTAGTTCTATCGATATTTATAATAGTATTCTGAAAAAATGTGTGTTGTGCATTGCTTGCTTAGACATTATAGCACTTGGCTCTTGGCTATATGGTTTTAGCCTTCATTGAATTATTTAATCCTTCCAATAACCTTACATGGTCAATTCTTACTATCCCTATTATATAGACAAACTAAGGCACAGAGGGATCAGTAAGTTGCTCTGGGTCATTCAGCTAGTAATTGGCAAAGCCAGGATTGTAGACCTAGGTATTCTGATGCTGGCATGTGGGGCTTTATCATATCCCCTTGTCAGTGGATAGCCTTACCTCTTCACAGCAGCTTACTAATCAGTGTCCTCAAAGGTAGGATGAGCATCTTGTGTATCTTTGTTTTCAGCCTGTATCAGGTCATTGCCTGTCTCCTAACAGGCATCTATGATTATATGGTGAGTGATTAAGAGAGAGATGATCATTGGTGAGGAATATCCAGGATAAACCACACAGGTGTGTCTCTTTGCTCTAAGATGCCTAATGGCTGCCATTAGCCTTTGTCTCAGGACACAGAAGAAGGAAGGGATGCAGGAGAGAGATTGTAAGATAAACTGTGTCTTACTAATGGATTGCTTTGCACCATCGTTGACACTCTCACTGGCCTAAAAGGAGAAGGGATTTCATGGGTTTCTAACCTCAATTCTATTAGCATCTATAATTCTGCCCCAGCTTTCTCTCATTTGAACTGCAATCATCTCACCCTCTTCTGTCCTCTGATGTAGTTTTTTTGTTGAGGCACCTGTCACCTCTCACCACAGTACCCTGTGTCTGTTTCTCCTCCATCTTTGCCATCTTTACTGAAGGTTTCTTGAAAGTAGGTCCTCCCCCTAACCACCCCCCACCCAATAATCTTATTTTAATCAGCTTGGGTCCAATAACTAGCACAGGGCTTGGCCTAAGAGGCTCTCAAGCCATGATTCTGAAATGAAAGAAGGATCTGTGGGGAGGGTGGGTTAAGGAATTACAGGACCGACTAAACAGCACTTGAACAAACGCCACCGCAAAGCAGGGGTGTATCTCTGACTTGTGGAGTCAAGAAGTCTTTCCATCTTGTCTTCAATCCTCTTTGCTCTTTCCCTCCAGTTCTTGTTACAAAATAGTGATGCAAACACTTCTCCCAGGACTGGCTAAGAGAGAGAGAGAGCGGAAACATGATTGGGCAGGATTAGGGGCAGGGAACTGGAGAAAACATAGAACAATAAAGATGATTTAATTTATATCTGATTGCAGCAATCAGCTGGATATGCCATCAATTATTACACCCTAGAAGTTAATAAAGAGCGCCTCTGCCACAGGCACCTTATTAGCTAGGGATTTATAGGGCCCAAAGCCACAGGAGGGGGTATTCACTTACAGTATCACACATGGATGCAGACATGGGGGTTGTCTATCAGCTTTACCTCTTCCCATACTTTCCTGTTCTTAGGTCCTTCAGCCTCTGGTTCAAAACTAACGTTTTGCCTCTGAAACATGCATGATGACAGAAATAGTTTTATTAACTGGAGCCCATCTGTTTTTGTGTGTCGTTCGAAACCCATGGCTATAATCCTACCTTCCAGACACAAAATATTCTTGGCTAGTTTAAATATTTCTAGAGTTTGCAGTGTTACAAAGTGCCTCCTTTGATAAAACCTCCAGTTTTAGCTGAATTTTTAAGAAAAAAGACTTGACATTCGACTTCATTTCAGCCAGCTCTGACGTTACAGCCCAAGAACCTGAATCCTTGGATCCTTTGCATTTTACTTTGTCTCCCTCCTTGAGATGCCCTTGCAGCTGGCTCTCAGCCCTCCCTTAAGGAAACTTTCAGTTTCCTACCACTGATCTCTGGACTTAATGTGAATAAGTATGCTTTCTGTGGCTGCCTTGACATTAAAGGCACATTTCTTCTTAACACAATTGGATGCTTTCCTCATTCCTTGAAGCAATTTATTCCTAATTATAACCAATTATAATGTGTGAGACCAGGAAATAAAAAAACAAATTACATTTTAAAATTTGAAGCCTGGGTAGGGGAAAATGGCACTGAGCAATCATGTCAATTTTTTCCCCTTTGAAGATCAGATTTTTAAAGAACTGAATGCTTCCACATTTTGATCCCTTGAAGTACCAAAGTGACAACACACGCAGGAAGAGATGGCAATTTAGTTATTTACCCAGAAATGCAGAGTTAGGCGTTATTAATGAGTGGCTAGATCACACTTGACATTTTACAAAGTGACTTACAATCACACCTGCACTTGTGCGCACACACGTGCTGAGAGTCTGTGTGACAATGAGAAGGAGGGGAGAGAACAGAATTGGGTCTCTTCTCAGGGGATTCTGTGAGTACAGAATAAGAGAAGTGCCATGTGAATTGGGGCCACCAGAAATTAAATCCACAAATGATGAGAGATGGCTGTGCTAGGTTAATATGCATACACATACCTATTTACAGACACACATGCATGGATATATTTACATCTCTTACAATTATTCTATCTCTGTTAGAGTTTCCATTGCTGTGACAAAGCACTGTGATCAAAGGCAACTTGGGGAGGAAAGGGTTTATTTTATCTTACAGCTTGTAATCCATGTTTCAGGGAACTCAGAGCAGGCAGAACTCAAGGCATGAACCTGGAGGCAGAAACTAATGCAGAGGCCATGGAGGAGTGGTGCTTATTGATTTGCTCCTCATGACTGGCTTAGTGTGTTCTCTTCTATTATCCAGGACCCGAAAGTGGCACCATTAACAATGGGCTGGGCCCTCCCATATCAATCACAAATTAAGAAAATACCCTACAAAGCTTGCCTATAGGACAATCTAGTGGGGGTATTTTCTCAATTGAGATTCTCTCTTTCCAAATGATTCTAGCCTGTGTCGACTTAACCTAAAAACTAGTCCACACATCCTCAGTAGGTCTAAATGGCTATTGTCACATGATCTGAAGGCTTAAGGAATCAGTGTGTCTATTACTTAACAATATTCAAAGCAGCATTGAACTTTGGAGCTCTAACTTTTGCTGTCATTTCTTGACTATAGAACTTTATGTTTTCTCAAACAGCATACAAGTGACACTCTATAGAATTTGTGTTTCTTTCACAAAGCATCTATCAAAGACTTTATTAAAGATGAAATTAAAAATCTTTGGAGATTGTGGGTTCAATTCTTTTTTTGTAAAGATAGTTAGGGTCAGGGAGAAAATAGATCTGCTAAAGGTTCCACGATTTTATGTATGTAAGTGTGCAATAGTGGGTATCTGTAGTTGTTAGTTTGGGTATGTGCAGATGTGTATTTGTGTGTGTGCCTGTGATATGGAAGCCAGTGGTAGATGTCTGGTGTCTTTCTTCTCTCACTCTCAACTTTAGGTTTAGAGAAAGAATCTCTCAGTGAACCAAAAACTTACCACCTCAGATAAGGTACCTGGCCAATGAGTTTCAGGAACCCACCTATCTGCCTCTCATAAGTGTATTCTGCCATGCCTGGATTTTTATGTGGACTCAGGACCTACATGGAATCTAAACCCAGACACTCATGGTGTGTGGCAGGGACTTTACTAACAAAGCCATCTTACTATCCTTCCCATGACATCTTAGTGCCTAAAAGCAGTCCTGTCTGCCCAGAGCTCTAGATGCCACTGCACAGTATTTGTTGAGCCTGAAGTGAACTATGATGCTATCACTGACGTTGTTGATAGAGGAGATGATGAGTGTGGGATACCCTCTATCACCATCCCATAGGTGGTCCTTGGTAATGATGGAAAGTGTTGAAATCAATACCTTTGCTTTATTCCTTTGATTCAAGCACAATCAGATACATTGCTCATCTCTAATAGATGGACTCCATGATTATTGGCTACATACTAAACAGAAGAACTCCCCAAGTAGAAGTTTCATCCATTCAGAAAATACTGACTCTGTCCTATATTCAGGGCCTCTTTTCCTTCATTGAAAATGCCCCAGGTAGGAAACCACACCACTACCTTCCCAAATCCTGTTTTCTATCAGAGAGATGGGATTCATAGTCATCCGTAAAGATGGGTGCAGAAATGGAGCAGCTGCTCCAGTCAGAAGGTGTCCGTCCCTCTGACTTAACAGTTTTTAGCATTCCTCCTAGACATTAGCATGTCCTAAGCCTATTGACTCCTCTGTAAGAGAAATCTGACATCTGTGACATTTGACTATGCCCTCCCCCCCAGCCCTCCACCTACCCCTGAGCCATAGCTTTGTCATTTAACAGTAGACCCTGCTGGCTCTTTTCAGTGAGAAGGGCAGCATTTCAGGTGTCCAAACCTATGTGGCCAGCTGGAGTTGCTGGTGCTTATAGGATAAAATGAAGTAGGGCTCTTGATCAGGACAGATGTGTGAACAGACAAATTTAGTCTATACAGGGAATACTGTAGGTCACAACTGAGGGATGTCAGAGGTGCAGGGGCTGCGGGAGAAAAAAAGCAGCTTTAATCGGAGAGAGTGATTATGGAATCAAATTAGCTTCTCATTTTCATTTGCAGAAGGAACATTCAATTCACTTAACACCACTCTATAGGCCTTTCTGCTCTCAGCAGTACCCAAGGGAAAGCAAATTCTGGTATAATAGGACATTTGGACAGCAGCATATCCAAGAGAGAGTGGGGACATTCTAGAAGTGGGGAGGCTTGAGGCATAGGCTCTGCTCTGTCTCTAAGAGCTTTGCAATCCTGGAAACACTGTCTTGCCCCTGAGGACCCTGGGCTCATCTGTTAAATATGAAAGGGAGATTAAATCAATTTTTTAAAAAGTCTCTTTAAATCCAAAAATAGCATGTTTGGTTTTTTTATGTGTATTGATAGCCTGCTTTATCAAGCTAACTGTTAAAGTGTGGGAATTTGTCACCACACTTCTACAAATAAGAATTTGAGTTTTGGTATCAAGATGGCCTGAATTTTAGTGGTATCTCTACCTGCTTACTTTCGACTACCTCCTTAATCTTTCAAATATTCATTTTATAAAACAAAGACAGTAGTATTTGCTTATAGATTCACTTGTGAATTAAACAGACTAATGTGTTCAAAATATTCTCATCACATTCAGGACATAGTAAGACTCAGTAAATATTTAGCTGCTATGATCTGCTTGTCTTGTTTACTATAAAGTTTGAGAATAAGTTGGATGTTTTATCTACATTTTAAAAATGTATGATGGGGATGGGCTTCGTTTTAACAAATTGCTTGGATGACATGCCTGGAGAGTTTAATGGTGAGAAGCTAAGTAATGAAGCAAGACTGAAATAGCTCCATGGAAATAAAGCATTTAATGTGGGAATAAATGAAGTTGCCACCCAGAACTAACGGCCAGAGTCGTGGCTGGGCTATAATTAATGAATACGAAGGCCAAGATTTATAAGGATATTTTAAGGAGTAACCGCACTGCATGGAGTTCTGGGTTTTATGCCTGGGCTGATGTAAGATCAATGGGAAATCCATTAGGCTAAGATTTAGTGATAGAAATGAAGCTTCCCCAGCAGAGGGTCTTCTGCATGGTGACCACCAGGGATAGTTTCTTTGGGGATAGAAACCAAGGAGATATGGAAAAGGATGCTGAGCTCTTAGAAGAAGAATGGAATGAAAGCCTGTACCTCTATTTCTGATGTAGAAAATGAAGAAAAGAGATGGTGAGTCCTTGTATACCCAGAGAGCCCCATAGAACTGTGTTAAGCCTTATATGTCCACCCTACTGCCAGGAGTTTGGCCACATTCAAGGGTCCTTGTGCTGGCTACCTGAGAGGATGTATCAGCAAACTGTGAGCTGTTCCAGGGGGTTTTAGCTGTCAGAATGACACCCAGCCTTGGCTCACAGTGCATCCAGGTGACCCATTTGTATGTAACTAAGTCACTTATATGTTGAGAATTTGCTTTATAACTTATGTAGATGTTATCATCTGAAGACAGCTGTTGCTCCTCTTGTCCACATATGACTTCCGTAGTGAGGTTCGGTGATAAAAGATCATATGTATGCTCAGTTCCCCTTTGCCTTCTGTTTAGGGAAAGCCAAAGACCTGATCATGGCTGAAGTCTCCTTGTTCTTGACGAAGAGCCAAAAGAGATATTAGCTTATTTTGGGGAATGTGATCTTTCATTTTCCCTTAGTCCATGCTTATCACCTTTGTACAATCTCAGCTTTGTTTGTGTTGCTCCTTCTGCCTAGATGTCCTCCTGGGATCCCAGCTTCAGAGTTCCATCCTAGCCCCTCAATAATTTTAGCTCTCTATAGCCCCGGTACACAGTTTATTCCTTTCTCCCATGGCTTGGTAATGGGGTTACTCCCTTGCCCTTGCTTGTACTTTGTAGTTGCTAGCCTCTCCATCTCATGGCCTCCTCACTCCTCAGTCCAGCTGCCAGGTATTTCAAGTTTCAAATACTTTATGTTTTCTGGATATGATCTTGTTTTTCTTCCTCAGTGATGACTTTTTCATGAGCAGAGCACCTGGTAGTGACCCTTATCTTTTCCCTTAATCTGAAGGCTACACCCTTTTATTTGTATGATATTTTATACGTTATTAATAACGTACTTGGTTGGATACTGGACACATTATCTCATTTTACGCTAAATTATAAAATCACAACCTTAACAGAAAGTTTCAAGCCCAAAGAGTTTTGGATGCTTGCCTAAGGTCACACAATTAGTAGACTTAACCATATCTACCAAAGCCTGAAGCCTATCTTTTAATAATCACATTGTATTTTATATTCAAAATCTGATTTGATTCCTTCAATAATCTCATAAGGTAGCTATCATTATCCTTAAATTACAAATGAAGAAGAACGGGCCCAGAAAAGTTAGGTGACTTGCCTAAGGCAATCCAATTATAAAATAGAAAACTAGGGCATGAATACTGGTGTTTCAATTCTTTGTTTAGCTCCTAACCCATTCAGGATGTTGAGGCTCCATGTGTTTTCCTCACTTTCCACCCCACTCCCATCTCTGATATCATATCAGTTCAGTTCCATTTTCTTGGCCTTATCTTTCTCCTCTTGGGATGCCTTTTCCACCAAGAGTCACAAATGGGGTGTGCTCTGGTTCTAGAGACAGGAAGATCTGAGTCCTATCTCAACCAATTTTCTCTGTGAGGAACGAAGAAAATGTCTGTGCAGGTTTGCTTTGTCACTACATATAAGGAATAGTAAAACCAGTTGTGCTCTGTTTCAGAACTCAGGAAATTAAGTGCATAATGAACCAGACATTTACCTTGATGAAAGGGTGCTTATTACATATTCACTGAACACATACGTAAGTTTTAGGTACAATTTGTTCAGATGAAAATAACCAAAACACAGCAAATAGTTGTTGAGGATTCAGAAATAACCAAGCTGCAAACTTGTCTTGTCAAATGTTCAGTGGTTTGTGAGGCTAAGAGTGAGTGAGACAGGAGGAAGTTACTACATGATGTCATGATGTGCTGGTTGGCTTTTCTCAACTTGCCATAGAACTAGACATATCTAGGAAGAAGAAAACTTCATTGAGAACATATCTTCACAAAGCTTTCCTGTAGGCAAATCTGTAGGGCATTTTCTTTATTAACAATTGATGTGGAAGGGCCCAAATCACAGAGGGCTGTGTGACCCCAGACAAGTGGTACTGGATGGCATAAGAAAGCAGGCTGAGCTAGCAATGTTCCATCTTGACTTTCTGCTATGATGCTCTTTGATAGATTGTGATATGGAAGTGCAAATCAAATTAAACCCTTTTCTCCCCAAGTGGCTTCTGGTCAGGGTGTTATCATAGCAATCGAAGCCTAACTGATATAAGTAGTGTTGTTATTTATCTATCTTCCTTTCAAACACACGTTAAACATATTATTCTTCGTGGTAGCATTATCTTTAGATTCTGGAAACTTAGACCACTGGGGGTGTAACCTTCAGGTTTATTTTGTTGTAAGCCTTTCTCTGTCTGCTCTCTAATGGCCTTGTGGTTACATGATCCCCTCCACCATACGTTCATGACCATGCTGTTCTGCCTAAGCACAGAAATCTTGGACTAAATCATGTGAAACAACAATCAAAGTAATGTTTTCTTCATGGGCTGGAGAAACAGTTTAGAAGATAAACACTTGCTATGTAAGTATGAACACTAGAGTTCATAGTCCCAGCATCCACTTAAATGTTGGGTGGGTATGGCAGGTACCTATTGTCCTGGTACCTGGGAGGCAGAGACAGGACTCCATAGAGCTAACTGTCTATCTATATTGGCTGAACTGGTGACCTATTAGCTTAACCACAGACCTCACATCAATACATACAATGGAGATCAATAACAGAAGACAATTGATGTCAACATCTGATCTCCTCATGCATATGTGCACCTCCATACACATATATGCTACACACACACACACACACACACACACACACATACATGTTGAAAGTTAATACTTTCTCCTTTTAAGTTGTTCAGTCAAGTGTTTTGAGGGCAGCAGCTAGTACATAAATGTGCATTGTATAGAGAATATCAAAGACCGATGTGCCTGGTAGTCATTCCTCTTTTGCCAGTGCCTTGCATAGTACGTGGCACATAGATACTCTCCACAGACAGGATGGAGGTGATTGAAAACAACTATGAGATTTCCTTGGTTAGGGATGGAAAAAGTCAATCAGAAAAAAAAAAGGTTGTAAAATTGAAGTGATATTTAAATCTGTGGAAATGAGTAAGAATTTGTTTTGTAGAGAAGGTTAAAGTGAAAGAGAGTATTCTATCTAGATAGAGGAAATGTGACATTCTGAATAAATAGGTTTCGTGGGGACTGCAATTGGAAAGGACCTGGGACAAGGTTATAAAGGGCCCTTATTGGCATACATTAGAGCCCAAGTTAGCTTTTCAAGTGATGAGAGACACGAAACATATTAGGAGGAACAGTGAAAAGATCATGTTTAAAGAAGTGTGAGAAAGGAGGCAGGGCTCTGTGGGGGTGGGGGCCAGGTGTACTTCTTCACCTTGCAGTCTCTTCCACAGGCATGCAGGTGACACTTTGAAAGATGAAGCATGATTGATGAAGATGCTGTTCCCTGAGATGGTTTGGAATGAAGAGGAGTTGGAAGAGTGGGAATGAGAGATTGTGAATTTCAAATATGTCACGTTGAACTTGAGATGTCTTTGGGACATCCAGGTGGATGTACTTAGGAGACAAATATAGGACTGGATTTTTTGGAGAGAAGTGTGATCTAAGAGTTTATATTTAGAAATATAAGCATATAGGAATTTTATACTGTGAGAATGAATGAAGTCACTTTTGGAGAGGCTTAAAGGGGCTGGAAAATGTCTTCTGGAGTTAACTATCTCATAGGCTGAGAAAAATATCGAGTATAGAGTTCCCTTTTTGCAGAAACACCTTCTCTGAACATGCTGAAACTCTGATTTGGTAGGATGGAAAGTCCTGAGATTGTTTTCACGTAAGGAAGTGTGATTTGTTGCCTCATCCTGCCTAATACCAGTAACATCAATTTAGTTCAGCACCCTGGCTATAGCCACAAGTACATGTCTCTTTTTCCTATGCTAGATACTTCAGGATTTACAAAAGGGGTGAATTCTCCCTGAGAGGACCTTCCACTGTTGAAGACAACAGTAATCAACAGTATAAATGAATATAATGCAAGGCGGAATAAAGACCTATTTACATTGAGAAATTAAACATTGTAAGTGTTCAAAAGAAGGAATAATTAGTGCTTGCTGAGGTCAGGAAATATTTAATATGGAAGGTCATCATGAAGGACAAATAGTAATTATCAACAAAAATAGAGGTAAGTAATAGGGGAAATGATAAAATCGGTGACAGAGGTACTAAATTAGGCTTGTGGGGGGAACGCTGGGAAGTTAGTCTGCAAAGATGGATTAGGGCCTTGAATGCCAGGGTGGAGGGATTGTAGTTTATTTCATAGTTTGAATAGCCCAAGCCCTCTTTTAGTGATATTTCAGAGGTCAATACTAGGCCTTTCTCAGTGTTAGAACAAATGTGTCTTAGAAAGACTGTGATCTTTTTCCAAGGAGAAAGTTAATTGATTGGCATTACAGAATCATCATCTATGGCCAAGCTCAAATTGAAAATCTACTTCTGAAGACAGATACTGTTTGTTTAGAATGGAGCCATAGCCCTGATTCCCATTTTCTGAGATCCAGATCTGAATTTTCTTAGCACACGATTCCCTAGAGGGGACTGCTTTTGCTTTTCTCGGGAGTCATTTGTTATCTTAAATATTGGCATCTTTGAGATAAGAGTTTTCTAAATCACATTTACAGAATGCTTGTAAACACTCCTCATGTTTAGAACAGCTTTCTTCATTGACCTTGTGCCATTGATGTGCTCCAAGCTACTTCAGGGCTTTAAATTCCCCTTAGCTTTGCCATGGAAACATCCTCCCAAGTCATAACTCTTCCCTCTGCCTGGGCGTAGGCCTCAAAGGTTTATGTGGTAGCTGGCAGAACCAGTCCAACAGGATTTTCAGTAAAACCTGAGCTGCTATAGAGAAACAGTGTTTCTTTTCCTAATTGCTCATAATTTCATCCTATTTCTTAGAACAGCGATTGAAGATGACATTAAACTCCCTTTTATGTCAGTTGATGATGCATAATGGTCTCCGGGAACAACCAATGACTGTATTTACTAACACATTAAAAACCATCAATGTGTATTCAGGTCACAGCCATTTTTCTACACTAGTATTTTATGTGTGCATCAGATGGTGGGATGTTGAAAAGGGTTTTTACTCTTATAAGAAAACACTTCCACCTCTGTAGATAGAAGGCACAACTGAAGGCATGTGAATAAACTGATGTGTTGTTTATTCATTATTTGCATCATGCCCTATGGACCCTTGAACTGGCTCTAGAAAATCATAGTCTGCTGTTCCCTGCCTTGCCTCCACCTATGATCTAGTGCAGATCACACTCACTAGATTCCTTAGTCTTTGGCCTTTGCTTGGATTTGGCCAGTATATATACATTGAGACCAGAGGATGTGGGGAAAGAAGCCAAGGCATCTCTTTCTTGCTTTAGTGTACTGCATCTGTGAATTAGTTCTCTTATACTGTGGCAACTGTCCCTGGACTCTGATAACATTCACTCTACCACTTGTTCCTACCTTTGCCCTGGAAGACTAATGCTTCCATCAGTAACTAAACCCTGAGCACTTAAGTTTCCTTACTCATCCAGCTGTTGGTAACCTCTTCATATAGGCCTCTGCATGAAAACCATTTGGGATGAATTCTATTTCTTGGAGTTATGATGGAAACACCAGACATGTCAGTACCCAAAGACGATATTTGGCAAATGAGATAGCTGTTCACCTTGGTGACAACCAACCTGGCCCTTTCTTTCATGGGTATCAAGGGGCCCACTATAGAAATATCACTAGAAGTAATTAATTACAGAAAACTGAGGCTTACTTCTTTAAAAAAGAAAAAAAAAAAACTGAAGCCAGAATACTCTACTTTGAAGGGAGACACAATATATTGTAGGTTTTATGTGCCTAGCTTATGGGAACATATAAAATAATGAAGTCTCAGTGTGAATAATGTGTGTTCCACTGGAAGAAAGGTCAGGAGAAGAAGCATAGAAGATCAGCCTCGTGTGAACTGGCAAGAGCTAGTTCCACTCTTAATTTTTCCATTGTGATAGCTTAGCCAACACAGTGTATCTCAATGTTATCATTTTATGGGCTTGCCATGACTAATCAGAAAAAAGATCGTAATGTACTGTATTAGTAGAAATGAAGGTTAGATTTTGTTGTTGCTTATAGGCTTAGAGTTTTCAAAACCTACTTTTTTTTTTAATGGTTCACAACATTAACATTTAACAAGCAAATTTTAATTCCTCATTAAGTGTACATTGAGATGTATGTGCTCTAAGATATAAGTACTACACTCAGAAATGTGTTTTCATATACTTAGTTCTTTTTTCATTTTTTAAAAATTAATTATTTTATTTATTTACATCTCAAATGTTGCTGCCCTTCTAGTCCTTCCCTCCTAGAGTTTTCCATCCTGTGCCCTTCCCCTTTACCTCTGAGAGGGCCTCCCCCCACACACTGGTAACCCCTTCTCTGGGGCATCAAGTCTCTACAGGACTAGATATTTTCTCTCCTACTTGGGCCAGACAAAGCAGTCAGTCCTCTGCTACATATGTGCTAAGAGCCTCAGAGGACATCATGAATTTTGTGGGAAAATGGACAGAACTAGAAAATATCATCTTGAGTGAGGTAACTCATACCCAAAAGGACATGTATGGTATATATTTGCTGGTAAGTGAATGTTAGCCAAAAAGTACAGAATACCCATGATACAACCAACAGACCATAAGAAGTTTAACAAGAAGAAGGCCCAAGTTAGGGTGCCTCAAAACCTACTTTCAATAAGCGTTCTCAAATGCTTTAACACCCTTCTAGCCCACGGTCCAAAGGTAGAGGAGAAAAGATGGTAGATAGGACAAGGGGATGTGGTCCTTTTTAGAAGCAGTTCTTTGGGGGCAGTTACAATCTCCACTGTCAGGATACCAGCAATTCAGTTCAGTAGTGTCAGGATATCAAACACAAATTAGCAGCTGTTTCACAATCCAGCAGAAACAACCAGGCCTCTACTGAATCAGCATCTCTCTCAATGAAGTAAAGATCAGTAGACCAATGAAGTGTTGCAAGTCTAGCTATGAAAGCATTCTGCCACATCCATTGAATCTTATCTAAACTCTCTCCAAACATCACATGTGCTCCCACAGGTCTCACCTCAGCAAAATACAATGCGAGAGTCTGCATCACATGACATGACCAGAAACTTTTACTTCAGGTGTTAATGTGAAAAAATATATACAGTTTGGTGCCAACTGATCGTTTGTTTTTGTTGTTTTTTGACTTGAGACAATATTTGACAGGGTTCATTGGAATCTAGAGCTGAGATGTAGAACATCAAGCTGTTTTTCTTCTTCATTGTCTTGTATGCAGAGTTTGCTCACATGTTTCTGCAAGCTGGGTTTATATTACCTAGATAGGTTCAGGGATAATTAAAATTTTAGCAATATGTTAGGTTAGACCAATACATATGTGGCTTTTCCTATTTCAGTTGGATGACAGTGACACTGGTGGATAAGTTTTCATGTTCAGTTTAAAAACTAAGAGTGATGGACAATTCCCACTAGGCTTCCATAAAAAGTTAATGGTTAAAACCTGTTCTGGAACCTTTATTGTGACCAGTAATTTCACAGCAAGGATCTAATACCAAAAGTACTTAGACTTTTCTCTTTCCTCTGACCCCAAGGAAATAAACAGATATGTCTTTGCCACGGGTGGCCATGTAAGTCTCATTGATGCTAAGAACTACTGAGGAAATACTTTCATTTTGTTCATCTCTCAGTCCTTAGAAAGGGCCATACATGTTCTAATACGACATGGATGATGAAACTTAACATGGACTCTGGACATGTTGTAGCAGAGTAGATAGAGGTTCTCAGTCTGGAAAATGGGTCCAAATGGCAAGTTGTTCAACTCCAGGAAGACCACTGTTATAAAATGGCTTGGAATTTAGCAGAGGAGGAGAGAACTTCTTTATGGTCCTCAGGGGTTGGGGGAAGTGTCCTATGGATCTAGGGTTATTACAGCAGCTAAAGGAAGGGGAGCTGTCAACCCATCTGTCTTAGTCAGGGTTTCTATTCCTGCACAAACATCATGACCAAGATGCAAGTTGTGGAGGAAAGGGTTTATTCAGCTTACACTTCCATGCTGCTGTTCATCACCAAAGGAAGTCAGGACTGAAACTCAAGCAGGTCAGGAAGCAGGAACTGATGCAGAGGCTGTGGAGGGATGGAACTTACTGACTAGCTTGCTTCTCCTGGCTTGCTCAGCTGGCTTTCTTATAGAGCCCAAGACTACCAGCCCACAGATGGTACCACTCACAAGGAGCCCTCCCCCCCTTGATCACTAATTGAGAAAATGCCTTACAGTTGGATCTCATGGAGGCATTTTCTCAACTAAACTCCTTTCTCTGTGATAACTTCAGCTTGTGTCAAGTTGACACAAAACCAGTCAGTACACCATCTTATTGATTGTGAGGCCACACCCACTGGCCATCAGAGTCAGGACTAGGAAGGAAATCTCAGGAGATAACACCCAGGAAAAACCTTAAACTTGTCAAAAAGCCTTTAGAAGTGCTGTACCTTTAAAAAAGTATTTTAGTCTAACCATCTCTTACAACTTTTTAAAAGCACTAATAACATTTACATTTGAGATATTGCTAGCAGAAGATCCTAGACTTTATGCTTGATCTTTTATTAATGATATGTTTTTATGTAAAACACATAGAAAACTTGATCCCCAAACTCACAAGCCTGGCTTTCTCCTATCCTTGTATTTATGTTGATTTCTCTTTAAAAGAAAAGAAAAGAAAAGAAAAGAAAAAAAATGCTATTTTTCTATTCAAATCTTTGTTTTCTTAAGCCTTTAACTCAGTATTACCTCTTTCATGTAGCTTTCTCTGGAGATGTCTGCCTCCGGGGCTGATCACTAATGAACTCTGAAAACGTGTATTGTCTGCATGTTGTTGCTGGACATTTAATCACACACCACCTTGTAACATTTCCAAGCTCGTTTCCTGTTAGGATTATTGAGCTTCTACTGTGATCATGTCTGCTTACTGAAGCCTCAGGTCCAGTATGAAACACAAGCAGATGTTCTATAAATGTATATTGTAATGATGAGTGCCTGCCATGGGCCAGGTGAGCGAGATGTGAGGCTGGTACATTTCTTATGTAGTAAGAAATGAGAACAGGCTCAAACCACTGTTGCTTTTTGAGCATTAAGATTTGGGGATATGGTATTGAAAAGTCTCTGGTGGTGTTTTTCTGCATCATCAAGAAAGGAGATGCTGTTCACAGATGTACTGTGATTTTTTTTTTTTGTCTTTGTGAGTAAAATTCAGAAAATTATGCTGTAGTCTCTTCAAGTACATTTAGAAAGACTCAGTTGTCAATCTTCTACTAGGAGGATGGATCATGCCTGTCTACTGAGTGAGTTTAAGAGGAAATGAACTCTATAGAAAAACAGTTTTCTTGTTATGTTTGTTATTATTGTTTGGCGGATAATTGCAAATATAAACAGATCAGCACCCTTAAGGGAAACAGGAATTCTGGGGGACACATGGAGATTGGAGAGAACGTTTGTAGGGAAATCCACATGCATCCATCCAAGTCAGAAATTTGCAGCACCTACTGGGATTTACATCTTGTAGCTGACTCAGTCAGACCATGGCTCAAGCTCCCAACTTCTCCTTCTTCAGAGTAGCCATTAGGACCCTCATCAACTCCAGAGGGAAAATCCTGATAGTCACTGTCATTAAAAACTTGTCTACTTTTCCTTTGATTGAGTAAAAAGGTATTGAACATCTGCTGTGTTCCAGGTATGAGAAAGAAAGGGAGAGAGGGAGCTTATTTTGGCTCCAGTAAAAAGATATATTGGGAAGTATTAGTAAAACCACAGCGTGTGAAATCAAGAGTTGAGACTTGGCATGCTAGAGTTTCAGATTCGATTTGCTGTTTATTTTGTGCTGTTATTTCTTGAGCATTTACTGTGCATGCAGCAGAGACAGTGGTTCATTTTTACACACATTGTCTTGCTTTATTTGTATTGTATTCCTATTATCCTTGTTTGTTGGTTCAACAAATATATACTGAGCATCTCTGATGGGCCTGATGATAGTCTAGGGTCAAGGAGTAGAACAATGTGAGTTATGTACAAAACTCTACTTTGTATGGACCTTATAATCTGGTACCTGATATAAAGAAGTGAAATAAATAAGTAAAGCTCAGCACAGTCATTAGTGATAAGGCATAGGGGGAAATAAAGTAGGGGGAAGAAGATAGGCTTGGATAGTCTTAACAGAAGTTACGTCTTTGAATAGACGTAGAGGAAGTAAAGGAATGGGGTGAGAATCTGAGAAAGAGAGCATTGAAGAGTGGGGGAAGTCGACATGCAAAAGTCTGGAGAAGAGTGAAGGGAAACTAGGTGCCTATAGAAGAAAGACTAGAGGGAATACAGCATAGGGGGCCATGGCCGTGAGGGCAGATCTGCCATTATAAGGAATCTGCATTTTGTAACGAGTGAGATGAGAAGCAATGGAAAGGTCCCAGCAGAAATGACACAGGATCTAACCCAGCCTGGCTGATAGCTCAATTGAAGGTGTGCAGAGAAATGAACACAATAATCCATAAAAGTTATGGAGTTTTCACAAGAGTCCTAGCAGGAGACTTGAAGTAAAGAGGCTATATTTAGGATATATTTTAATTTTTGATATTTTCCTTATTGTTTTAAAATAACCGTAAACTTTTAATATATTTTAAATTAGAATATTAATACACCATTTCCCCTTTCTCTTTCTTTCCTCTCCGGTCTCCTCCCCACAAACCCTCTCATGCACATTCCACCCCATCTCTCTCTTAAATTGGTGGCCTAGTTTGCTTTTATTATTATTGTTACATGATAGATAGATGCACATGTATATAAATATGACCTGCTGAGGCTGTTTTTATTGTTTGTATGTACATGATTCCAGCGCTGAAACTTCGTATTTAATATCAAATTAGGGAGCTAATGCCTTGAGAAGCTGATTCTTCTTCTCCCTGCATTTATAAGTTGCATATGTCCTTCTTTTTCTAGGGGTGGGACTCCATGATATTTCCCCCCCTTACACATTAGTGTAGCTATGGATATTGCTATTGTTCAGGTCTTATTTAGGTAGTTACTGCCAGGAGACAGGCTCACCAGACTTTCTGGTCTGTCTCTTCCAGTCTTTCCACTTATTCTTCACTGATGTCCTTGAGCCTTAGGAATAGTAGTCATATTGAAGAGGGGTACTGTGCACCCGGATTCCCCATGATCTCTGTACTTCGTCTAGTTGTGGGTTTTTGTAATAGTCACCATTTGGTGTAAAAAGAAGCTTGTAGAAAATTAAATTTTAGACCGTAGTTAGGAATTATACTGGTCTAGTAACATGGCAGCAGTAGGATTTCTTCTAGGATATATGATCTCCCTGGCCCTGAAGAGTTGGCTAGGTTTCAAGTACTGGTCATGATTTTTCATCTGTTGAATGATCCTTAAGTTCAATTAGAGAGCTGTTGGTTACTGCCAAGATATGAGTGACACAATTGTACTTTTAGAGATATCTTGCCATGCTGGTCAATGTTGTGATTCATAAGCATCACAGCTGAGTAGAACTAATTGATTATTTATCTCCCTTGGCAGCTAGCTTGCAGAGTACTTTCTGGTACTGTGGAAGCTAGACTGCAGGAAGAAGGCTTCATCTTAGCTCCATCCAGAATAATCCATATCCTGTGTCCTAAGTGTTCTTTGTCTTTGGAAATAGGGACTTCTGTGGGAACTTCTGTGGGAACAATCGGTGCAGTAGAGAGAGGCCCCGTGTGTCTGCCCCAGGTGCTGTGGTTCTGGGAGGGACAGGACACTCGGGCCACAGTCAGAAGGGCTAGTCAGGCTGTGGGAAGCCTCTGCAGAGAAAAAGCCCATAGGTGGGGGAAGGGTGGCCATCCTGGAATGCTGCAGCTGGCTCTGGAGTTTCCAGGCGCTGGAAACAAATGGGGCCCATAGAGCGCAGCTGGCCTCCTGCCTTGGGACCCAGTTTTGGCGGCTTGGGTGCCGGCTAGCTGCTTTGGCTTGGGTGAATGGGTACCTTCTGGAAGCGCTGAGATGCCCCCTTGAGAGATTCGGCTCCTTAATCAAAGGCCGGATCCCTCACTTCCCTCAGGCAGGTCAAAATGAATAAAGACAGTTCATAATTCTAAGGCGTTTATTGACATCATGATGAGTGTCATGGATGAAGTCATACCTGCAATCTCTGGGATGGGTGAGGCAGATATAGTAACTGGGAAGGGTCTCATTAACCTGGGGATGGCTTTGGGCTGCATGGCCACGCCTCTACCTGAGGAGGGACAGGTCAGGGGTCTGACAACAGGTCCTACGTGACAGACCTCACATGACAAACCTCTCTACAGAAAGCTAGGGGGGGTGGGGGGGGGCGGGGAGGGTTGTACTTGACAGGAGCCAAAAGGCCTCCCGGGAGCGTTGGCAAAACGCTTTCTGGTCCCTTTCAGGTTGCCCCACTGGGTCGCCCAGAGTTAAGCCTGTGCTTGACCAGGTGCCAGACTGCCTGTCACAGACCACTGCCCCACAGTCTTCAACGTCTGAGAGGCAACCAAGGGAACAGCAATAGCCTATATTGTTTTGGGAGTCACCTGGACCACTCTGACCAACAATTTAAATAGAGGGTTCTCATGCCTGGGACTGGAGTTTTTGTTAGATAATCTATGACTTTTCTGGGAAGCATTGTAAGCCCAAATGGAGAATGAATATATATAAAAAATGAGGCTTTATTAAACAACCTTTATGTTGCTTGTCCTTCCTTCTGTATTGACTTCAATCCTCCTCCCAAAATAGAATCACCTCTTATTTCTTTGAAGTATCTGTTAGATCAGATACTGGGTTTAACAAAAGGATAATAGTAAAGCTTTGTTTCCAGTTAGCCAAAGGCATGGAAATGTTAGCTAATCTGATTAAGAAAAGGATAGAGGGAGAAGATCTTTAGAGGAAAAATGAGAAGTTCATTCTTGATATGTTCAGTTTCATATGTTAGCAGGATATCCAAGTATATGTGTGGAACGAGTGATGTAAAAAGATGGGACTTGGGGATGAGCTTCTCATTACAGAGTCTCATTAATTTAATATGACTAATACTTAACATGTTGCTTACCACCATCATTCTGAGTAAAGTCACCTGGAGAGCAAAGGGATTAAGGCTTATGGCCATGAAATGATTTACCAAAGGTGATTTATTGATAAAATTATAGAGCAAGGACTTAAATCTGCTCCATCTGACCAATAAAGTACCCTGTTTGCTTTGTTGAATAATGGTGAATATTTTTTCTGGATTTAACTGATTGGCAAGTGGTGGTTATAGAAGAGCATGATCACTAGAATCTGGAGGAGTTCAAAATTGAGAAGTCAAGATTTCTGCCCATTCTTTGTCTAATGTGCATCAGCACTAATGACTTTTATATTTGAAAGTATATTGTGACCCTGGCTTCATTCCTTCCTGTATCTATTCACTTACTGTGGACTGTCAATTTTTGTCCATCATTGAGATGTTATAGGCACAGCATGAGCCAAGGACGGAGACATGCTTTAGTGGATGGGCTCTGTTTTCCATTTGCCTTTCATTGTTATGAGGACATCAGACCTGGGCTATAATAATGTTTCCAGAAGAAAGACAAGAAATATGCAGGAGAGAGACCATTTCCATCATGAAATCTTGTATGGATGGGCTGATCTAAACTTAACCAGGCAAATGAAGCCAGATGAGGTTGTCACTGTTTACCTAGCTAGGTCAGGGAAGCTCGGCCTGGATTAGATGGTTGTAAATCAGAGCTGTCTTAAGCTGTCATGTTTAGGAAAATGATTTGTTAAATTACTTTTTGGCAGTAACAGACTGATTCTAAATCCTGAGGGGTATTTTTAGAGATGATGTGTCATGGGAGTCCCATAGGAATGTTGGGAGGTAGAAGTTATTAGTTCCTTTTTGCCTCCAAGTTGAATAATCTCCTGACTTGTCCAAAGGTGTGTATCCAGTAGGTGAGAGCAAGAATTCAAGCTAAGATCTGCTTCTGATTCAGTCTCTTGACCTCTTAAGGCCACCACTTTATCTTCTCTGCTAACCAAAGAGCCAAAGATTTGGGGAGACAGTTTGCTTTCAGGAGACCCTATAAGCAGCAGTTTCTGGGTCAGTTTAGTGTCCTGACCTACATAACCAATTCTCGATTATTTTATTGACTATTGGCAAATAACCACAAGTACACACACATCCTCCTGGGGAAATATAAGTACTGCTGCTTTCTTCCGACTTGGATGAATCAGGTCAGGATATTGGCAAGATTTAAAGAGCATTTCTGATCTGACCTAATGAGGGAAATTAGGTATAATCCTTCCATGCCATTGCTGATGCAGGAAGATCATGAGTTCAAAGCCAGCCTGGGTGAGATGAGGAGTGAAGGACAAGAGCTAGTGTAAACCAGAGAGGGAGTGAGAGAGAGAGAGAGAGAGAGAGAGAGAGAGAGAGAGAGAGAGAGACAGAGAAAGAGACAGAGACACAGAGAAAGAGAGAACACTAGTCGAAGCTAGCTCATTTTGTTCTTCAACCCCCCTGCTTTATCTTTGCATGGCCTATGGCCTCTGCCTATCCCACCAACTTCATATCAAAGTTTAAGCTGTCTTTTGTTTCCACACTGAATTCCAAGAAGCAACTTCTGAGAAATGAATGCACAGTGGTTTGTCCACTTTGTGATCCATCATTTCTGACAACTAAAGCTCTTTGAATTCCTGCCCTAGAAAGAGTGAGTAAGGTATTGCTCAGGACAGCTGGTATTTCTATTTGTTATTTATGGGTGCTCCAAATCCAAGCTTCCAGATAAGTGGCCCAAACTTACTATTCTAACCAGACAATAAGAAGGAAGGCAACATTTGGTGGCCGTGGATGGCAGTGCTGGGTGAGAGAGGCATCCCCCATGGCCTCGAAGACATGGCAAATTTACTCATCTTTTCAATCTCTGTTCCATTCTTTCTAAGGAAGCCCCCTCCACACTTGTGGCTTTCCTACCACTGTAGCATGCTTTTTTCACACATTCTTCAGCTACCCTAGTGAGTGACCATTCACTCTATGCAAGATAAACAGTAGAAAAGTCCTTCTTTTAGGTATTGTGTCTAAGTAAGTAGAGAATGAATCTTAACTAGGAACATACCCGTACAGATAGATAACAGAGTGGACATGGAGGTGCAGATAGGGCTCCATGAAAAGATGTCACTTCAGCAGTGATCCACAGGGGCCAAAAGTGAGCCATACAAATATCCAGGAGCACTCAGGACTTGCCTGCTATACCTGTTAAGTAAAGTTGAACCATATAGTGAATGAGCTTAGAAGGAAGTGGTGGAAGATGAGTTCAGGGAATTAATGGATGACGGAGGCAATCTAAGCCTTGTAGAACACTGTAAGGAGAGGGATGCAAAGCCAGAGGAATAATATGATTGATTTGTGTTTTAATTGAGTTATCTTACCTGATTTTATATATATATATATATATATATATATATATATATACCTTACTTGGGCAGTAGTCTGAAGTGAGAAGCCAAAATTCAATTGTATTTGTTAAGAGGGAGGCTTAACATGTGAACAAGGATGTGGGTGATAGAGGCAGGGTGAAGCATCAAGAGTCTACAAACTGAACAAGGAGCCCACAGATTTTTGGGTGGGGATGTATAAGAATGAAGAGTCTGGTTTACAGATCAGCAAAAGTGAATGCATCCTCCTCAAGGGTTGGTTCCAACATCTGCAACGCCTCACAAACATTTCTGAGCACTCTAAGAATTTTGGTTTCTTTTCTCAGCAAATTATCATCAACAACCCACTGTCATTGATTTAAACTATGTATGTGGTCTGAGTATAGGTGTCTTGAACTGAGGGTAAAAAAAATGGTGTTTCTACTGGGCGTGGTGGGTCATGCCTTTAATCCCAGCACTCAGGAGGCAGAGGCAGGCGGATTTCTGAGTTCGAGGCCAGCCTGGTCTACAGAGTGAGTTCCAGGACAGCCAAGGCTACACAGAGAAACCCTGTCTTGAAAAACAAAACAAAACAAAACAAACAAGCAAACAAAAATGGTGTTTCCAAAAGAGTTGGCTGGTGACTTTGTGGTCTATTCGCATGCAAATTGTGCATTGGCAAGAAACAGTTCTTCTGGTGTTGGTAGGCCTGGGCTCTTAATTGACAAAGGCTTATTTCTTGGGTGGACAGACTTAGGGGCTTGTTGTTTTAAGCTCTGAGAACTGTGGACTTCCAGCTTCTGATTTTAGAAACCAGAGACTTATACCTTTAGGTGTTCTGGTTAGAGGTTTATTACTCAGGGCTTTGATTGACAGTGGCCTAGCATTCTGTAGTATGTGAAATCTTCAGCTGCCAGTAGCAGCAAGCAAGGGCAGGAGTCAGCAGCAGCAGCTAGAACAGTAGCAGTAAGCAGTTATGATGTTGATCTTTAAAGGGAGGAAGCTCCTTGGACCCCTTCTACTGATAGACCTAACGTTTGTCACCTTCAGCCCCTCATAGCCTTTGATCTTCTATTGCCATCATCCTTTGTCATCTCCATGCCCTCTATCCCTACCCTTGGTCAATCTCTGGAACTCCAAGGCTGCTTTCTTGCTGTTACTGATGATGTCACCATTGCTACCACTTTTGCTACTGCCATTTCCTCTTTCTGATGCTATCTCAGACCATGATAAAGATTACAATAAGGCAAGAAAAGACCATCTGTGGAAGGCTCCACCAGAGGCAGTAGAGGAGCATACGTGCCAGCAGATACTACACCGTCACATGAAACAGACCCTTCTTGTCTCCCATCCCATCTTCTGAGAGACATCTCTAAGCCCTAGGAAGGCCATTGAAGTCACCGTTCATCTCAAGAGGAACTGGGGAGGGGTGCTGTTTCTTTCTTGCCAGAAGCTGCCTAGAAGCCTCCATGGAGAAAGAAGGCTTTCTCCTGTTTCTTTTTTACCATATACTACTGTTGGCTGCAGCCACCCATGAGCCTTTATTAACCATGCACTTCTAAGCAAGGAACACTGACTTCCCTTTAATTGAGGCATAATAATTAGAACATTAGCACATTAGGAGGGTGAGACAGCATGTTTAGCTTCTGTGATTAATTATGTGAGGATTGTAATAAGTTGTTAAGACATTAATTACGCTGGCATGTTTACTGCTTTAGGTTGCACTGGCAGTGCTTTGCCATGGCAGGTTGTAACATGCCTATGTCATCGAGTGTCTGAGGATGTGGTCTTGACCTATGGGATTGGATTCCCAGGCACGTGTCTGTGGAGCACCGCTGGCCCATCTGCAAAAGCCCAAGTGCATACCTGTTGCTGTTCTTCCTGCTCATGTGAAGACGTGAGGTATGGAGAATTGTTTTTTTCTTTTTGTTTTTTAGTGTATTTTAAGTGAGGCAAGACATAAAGGTCTGCAAGTTCAATACTTTCTCCATATTAGCACTCAGTGAAACTGTAAAACATACTATGGGTTGGAAATTCAGGCTTGTGTGTCTTTGTCTTGGGTTCCCCACCAAGGCCAAGTCTCTACTATGTGGGCAAGAGAGCTGTGTAAAGGAAGAAGAGAGAACCCTGAGCAGGGAGGGGCAAGAAGTCTCTGGCCTTTCCTTTCTGTTATCTCTATCACAAGGGATGTTCACCCATATTGGAAAAGTGAGAACTCAGGCTAGAGTATTCAAAGTAACAGAAACACACGACTGGCTTAAGCGATAAGACTTCCATTAGTGGAGATCCACAACCGTGGGAGCCTGAAGGCACACAAGTCATTCACTCATCATTTCAGGCTCTGTGTAGAACCCTCCTTGGGAAGGAGGTGCCAGTCTCTTTTGAAAGAGGAAACAAGGAGGAATGATGGCAAAGAGAGGTAGGCAAGAAGGGAGGAGGACCAGGAGAAGAGGGCAAAAGATAGAGGGGGCACGGAGAGGGGAGGAGGACATGGAGGGAGGAGGAGGACAGGGAGGAGGTTGGAATGAGGGATGAGGGGGCATGGCGGGAGGAGGAGGACATGGAAGGAGGAGAAGAGCATGGGGGGAGGAGGACCCAGAGGGAAGAGGAGGGCATGGAGGCAGGAGGGAATGGAGAGAGGCAGATAAGGAAAGAGGATACAATTTAGGGCCTAATTCTGACGAGACAAATATTAAACTTAAGTATTTAGCTAAATCCAACTACTACTATCAGAATTCCTTTTAGGTTATAAGACTAAATGCTACAATTTAGTTTAAAAGTTTAGTTGTCTCTAAGATATTACTATTGTAAATCTTACGAGTCAAATTTTTAAATTTTAATGTCAAGGGCAGAAAAAATAAATTCTCTGCCTTGCTTGCCACGCCATTGGCTGGGCTGTTAGCCCAAGGATGACTGCTACCCAAAAGCCTTGATCATGCTCAACCGAGGCCAGTGGAGAAACAGGCATTGCAGCCTAAAAGAAATTAAATATACCATCAGTACCTTTCTTCAAGATGATTAAGCTTAATATCATAAGTGCTAATTTTCTTTGAAAAGATCCTCAACTATGCTTGGAGATCTTACTGCATCTCTATAGTTCTGCCATGCATTATTATTTACATGGAAATACACACTGGTAATGGCAAGTAGGCAGCAATGCTTTACTTAACACTGTCTTGATAACAGCCCCTGCTAACTCTCCACTCATTTTATTGTTTCCCATATCTGGCAATTTGCAAGTTTCCAACAGTTTAGCTCAGAAAATGAACAGCTTTCACAATCACCAGTAATTTTGGTAATGTTTTATTCCTGTGATAATAAATGCACATTTAGACTGTAATTGAGGTAGAATTTCAGCACATAAAGATTTTCACTCCAAGGTCCTTATGGAATATGACTCTATATCTGAAAGTAAATAATCACACATTAACAACAAATTCAAATGACATGGCTTATTTATTTTACTAATCAGATTGCCCTAGCTGGAAAAACTACTGACCTGCTTGAATACCCCGTTACTGATCAAACATAAGGTCAGTAGTCTGAGAAAGGATGCTGAAATGTGCTTTAGTTGCCTCGCCTTCAAACAGCTATGGCTCAGATTGAATGGTGTATATTGGTCCAGCAAGGAGCCTGAAAGCTGCTTTTGGCCCATCCCAATTTCATTTGTGGAATGCAGCTGCAGTAGCTTTTAGAAGAGGTAAATTTCCACTGGCAATGTTTCAGGGTCAGGTTTGTCTGGTTTGTGTGTGGAAGATAGCATGTGTGCTGGAAACTGGTATACAGATCATACAGAGTCACACTAGAATCCCATTCTAATATCACTCTGGCACATCTTCTTACCATACTGACCAGAAAAGAGTAACGAGGAGGACTGTTGTCGGTCTCTAGCCATACCTGATGGTGATGTGGGCTTTTATAGTCCTGGGGTAGCTGATAGGTCAACAAGGGTTAAAGACCCATTGGAGAATGGGTCAATGTTAAAGAGAGCAGACAGAAATCTCTCCCAGAGGGGAAAAGCCTGTAGTAAATGAAGGAGAATCCTTTTTCTTTTTTCCTCCTCCTGCCTCACTTTTTAGCAACCTTTAAGAATGCCCATGTCCAAACTTTGAGTGAGTTTTTCACAACCTGCCTATATTGTAGGCTTTTAGGGGTTGTCCTGTCAGAGCCCTCCAGACCACAGATCAAGAACTGGAGTCCAGGTGAGGGCTTGGTAGCTTTCAAATCTCTCAGAGGCTACGTTCTGTCTCAGACCAAAGTTCTAACCCACTTCTCTGTGTTTTTTGGCTGTTTAGTCTACCCAGAGCATTTAATGTAGCTCACTTTGGTTATATCCCACTAGACTATCACCCAAACTCAGAAGGTGGAAGTTATCATTATTAAATGTACTTCAAGCTTGTACATGTAACTGAGTATAGCAAGCATTAAAAATTAATACCTCTAATAATAAAACTCAGAAAACAGTGCTGTTATGACTAATTGTAATTTATTGCAAACTGCCAGTGTGCTAAGTGCTAAGTGCTTGGAAGAATAGAAAGGTAAATAAAAGCCCTCGCTGAGTAACTAAATGGGTTGAACAATTCCCCCACTCCTGTTGTTGTTTGAACATGATACATACTCGCAGAGCTATTAGCTTCTGTCCGGTTATAGAGCAGATATGCCCTTTTAATGGTGGATGAGAAAGAGTAAGAAGTCTTGAACCATTTAAAGGGGTGATGATAACTACATCCTCCTGAGGTCCAGGAGGTTATCATTTTCATGGCTGATAGCAAATAGTGTCATATTAGTTATCTTCTTAGGCATGCAGCAGTTTCTCTAGGTAATAAGCCCCCTGAGACTTAGGCTATCTTATTTCTCCCAGTGACTATCACAGTGTCTTAATTTGGTTTATTCTTAGAGCTTTTAAAGTGAAAGACTTGCCTGTGCTTGTGTTTATGCACACTCATCTTTCAGCTCCTGCCAAATTATTCACTCTTTGACTTAAGACTTAGCTACTGCTCAAGTCTTCCATTGCTGCAATTACTTAATTGGTTGAATATTAAGTAATATTAACTTCTTTATAATGCTGACATTCTTACATATTGATCAGATATATAATTCTGTATTTAATTTCATCTATTAATTCATTCACTGATCACCAAATACTGATTTTTGCTTTATATTTAGCACTATTTTAAGTATCAGGGACCCAGGAGCAAGCCAAAGAGACAAGCATAGCCCCCCCTACAGTGTGTTTTCTACTAAGATAAACAATAATTAATATACAAAAGGGTAGGATACAACCAGGCCACAGGAAGGGCTGGTTGGTATATTATGTTTAAAAATTATGGGAAAAAGGATGAATGAAAGGGAAGGACTGTACCAGAGACTAGACAAGGGCGTCTCCCTTATTGTGAGAAGGTCTGGCAACAGCTACAGGTGCCTTGGCAGAATGCTTGTGGATAAATCATATAGCCAGCTAAATTCATTCTCATTTATTTATTCACTCATTTCATGATTCAGTTGTCATTTCCTGAGCCCACGAGTATGGAGCTCTGCTCCGAGGATATGGAGGTACATATGGTATCATCCTTGCCTTTGAAAGATATAACCTGCTGATGGAGAGTCCAAGATAGATTTTAATTACAGAAAATTCTGATGAGCACCTGCCTGTGGTATTAGGATTATGGCTTACTTTGTTTCTGCCCAGCTCCTGGACCAGGGTCCTCATAGATCACTTTTGGAAAGATATTGAATAGAATGGGTAGATTAGAAGTCACAGATAAGGAGTAGAAAGTGAGCTGGTGTCCAGAGAGGCAGGAGTCACCGCACTCTTGAGCAGCTTAGTGCTTTAAATAGGGTTCTGGTCAGGGGCTGTAAGGCAGCCTTGTTCTTCATTTGAATTTACTCCTTGCAGAATTAATTGCTGAAGTCTTTCAGAAAGCAGCAGGGAAGTATTACTTGCCCAGAGACATTCTGATTTAGTGAGGTTTATACTTATGACATATATCTGAGAGAAGAAACCAGATTTTATATCCATCCTATTGCTCATTGAGTCCGTTAGAGTGCTTCATTTACACACACACACACACACACACACACACACACACACACACACACACGAATATATGCATTTCGTTGCTTGATGGGAATCTAGAACCAAAGAAGAAGAAAATAAAAAGGCTGTCCCCCAAAAGAAGATGTGCCACAGGAATGTCAAAAGGCAGTTTAAAGGAGAAATGCAGGCCTCCGTGTGCCTCTTGGTTATTGCATATAAATCACTTCCTTGCTTCAAAGATCTTGTTCCATGGGGACCAGCAAGTGACTGGATGAATATCGTTGGTCCCTGTGCTATGGAGTGAATTTAGTTCTTCCCCCGAGTAGTGGGGTGATTGTGTCTAGAATACCAAACACAAGAAAGTGGGCATTAATTAGGGCTAACGGCCTATAATTGGAGCCGCATTGCCTTTATTCCTCCTTCCCTTCTCCAGCCTGTCAGAAGACTCATTTTCACTGAAGCGTCATAATTAACGCCAAGCCTAATGTGAAAAGCAGATGAGGTTGGAGCCCAGAATAGCTCAGAACTACCCAAGGGTACACACGTAGGGAGCAAGCCTGGGAGAGAGGAGGCTGGCATTGTACTTGACCTCCAAGTGCTTTCTTTGCACTGAGGGAGCTTTGGGTCAGCCCTAGAACTTTCCTCAGACTGTTAGAAGAAATACCCTGAGATACTGAACCATTGAGTGGGCTGGAGTAACAGAATCCTGGGCTCAAGGAGTCTTGGAAACCTCATATTACAAGTCTCAAATGCCCCCCCCCCATTCCCTCTCTTCTTCTTTGAAAGAAGAGGTTTTCCTTTCTCAAGAGGCTGATACATTTTTTGAGGGCTGTGGAAATTCAGAGACCTGGGAGTCAGGCCAGTAGGTGTAATGATGTCTGCAAAGCCCCCCCAGAGAGCCTTGGAAGAAAATTCCAGGTATCCCTCTTATTGCTGCTGCTCTTCCAATTCCTCTGAACTCGGAGAACCCATTTAAGTGATCACTTCATGAGGAGGCTGGTAGAAGAGTAGGACTAATCTATTTCTTTGCTTGGCAGCTCCCATACAGCAAAAGACCCTAGCTGCAGTACCACCATGCTCATATCTACCCCCTCTCTTTCCTCTTGGTTCTGCCCCGTACACAACGAACTAAACACCAGCTATCTATCGCCCAGGAAGACCAAACCCTGTGCACTTTCTAGCAGGTGACTTACAGCACCTTTCACACATGTGTACAAATATTTACGTAATTCTCTAACGCTGGAGAATTGAGAGAAAAGTAAGAGAAGACTAATGAACCTACCATGCATCAATTCTAGGCCACTGAGAGAGAAAATTGGAATGCAATGGCCTCAGCTTCCTAAACTGGACTTCCTTGAGGACACTTAATTTAAGTACAAAGACAGAATATCACTGGCTTAATTTTCACCCTGGGCAGTTCATTGGGAGAGGGTGCTTAACTGTGTACAGTTTCCTTTCTCCTACCAAAGGGCTGCCATGTGTTGCTGACTATTGAGAAAAGCTGGTGGTTACTGGCAGGATCAGGGAGTGGTTGGCATGTTATAGAGGCTGTCTCATTAAACACGTGGCTATAAGCTGCTGCTCCCTTGACTTGATAAGCTCTGGCCATGAAGTCTCCTCTGGTACAGAAAGGGAATGGCATCCAGATTTTCACCACCAGGCACAAACTCACACAGGTTTGCGGATGCTAGGGCCACCTATAGAACATAGATGTTCGGTTCTGGAGACTGTTTTAATGCCCCAGCATTTTATTTCTGTTCGTGATCCTCCCATTTGATCTACAGGATCTTTAAGCAGCTGCCCTCGAGATTTCTTGGTATCATTTGTATTTTCATCTTGATACCTAAGCACTGAAGACGTTTATGGCCACACATTAATAAGTCCCCCAGTCTTCATCAGGAAGCTCTTTTGAGATAGATAGCAACTAATACAGAAGCCCACAACTGGTTGGCATGCCCAGACTAAGAGACTGGAGTGATCGGCTCTAAATGAGACATCTATATAATACCTCCTTACCCAAAGGATCAAGGTTTATCACAGAAGACGGGGCAGACAGATTGTAAGGTACTGTATGTCTGCCACAAAATGGTACTTATTGGACATGACATGACAATAGCACACATGAACTCATGGTGGCTATAACTGCATGCCCTAGGCACATGCAAAATCAAGTCAGTCCTAATTCAAGCATTGATGGTAGATGAGCTTTATAAAGTCTCACTCCTACCTGAGGATCTGTTGGCAACTTATGGTGTAACAATTCTCAGCAGGTCCCTGAGGGCTACTCACACTCCAGTTGATAGTCTTATAGCCATGCATATACAGGCAGTGCAAAGTGGAAACAGTGATTTAAAAGCAGATCATGCGTTATTTGGAGGGGGAATGTGATGGGGGGTAGGATAGGAGGAGTAATGGTGAATGAATTTGCCTAAAATTATATGCATATGTAAAATTTACAACAATAAAAAATATTACAAAAAGAATGAGCCTAAATTATTATACAGTCATTATTTCCTGATTGTCAACCTTCCCCCCAACATTTGTTAATTCACCTGGGGCTGACGTACTTGTGAATGGTCTGAACCAAGTATAGTCAATGCAAACACCTTCGAGTGAGTAAGGGAGTCACTAGATGTCTTGAGCTGGCTGGGTATATGTAGCCAGGGAAGAAGATAGTGTTTAGCTCCCACACTGGCTGATGTAACCTTTCTGAACCTGATCTGAGTAGATAACTCATGGCCTGGCTGCTTCATCATTTGAATGTTCTATCTGCACATAGCCCAGTGTTCTGGATTTGAAGGTGACAAGAAGAGTCTTTGAAGAACATGGTGTTATTCTCTACACACTGAACCGTTGGAAACAGGCGGGGCCATAGAGCTGTGCATTTCTCTGCTTTTTCCATTAGAATTCTTTGATGGGTTGTTAACTATTATTTTTGTCCAGCCTTTTTAAACTGTGAGAAGCAGAACAGTGTGTGAAAACCAACCACTTTCAGCAAGCTGCAAATTTTATATAAATAGAAACCAGGTAAGACATGGGCAGAGACCTGTGTGATCGGCTAGCAGGCTAGTTGGGATGGGCTTTGGGCACCAGGCTGAAATCGCATAGAAATACCTTAGTTAGGTCTTAGATCCATTGCTTAACTACCTATGAGACCCTGGTGGAGGTGATGTCAGCCCTCTAGCCTCATTTTCTTAGTCTTTCAAATGGGGAGAAGACCTCACTATAAGATACAAATTTGTTTTTGATTTTTCTTTTGCTGCATTCATGCAGTCAGGCCAGCTCCTCCTGTGGTTCCAAGAAGATTGTTGTGGCTCCCACAATTACATAATTACACACTGATGTCTGACAGAAAATTCAGGACGGAACTGTGTTTCAGAGACTAAAATGTGATTGACTGTAAGATGGTTTGTTATTTTACATATCCTCATTACAGGAATGATACTACCAAGTAGATCACATCACACTCTTTGTTATAAAATGCATCCTGAGTTATCTGATTGAGAAAATGTATTATGTGAACCAATTTTTTGGGATGTGTCTAAGAATGATGAACAGTTTTAACATACTACCTCCTCTCTGCCAGGAGACTTTCTATGTGCTAGCCATTAAACCAGGCCCTGAAGGACTGCTGTTTATGCCCTATCTTGTGTGCCTTCCTCTTTTCCTGTATCCCCAGCCTGTGGTTGTCTCTGCTACTACAGCTCCTACCATAGGACCCTGGGCATTTATTTATTTTATTTTGCAAGTCCCACTTTGCTAAGTCTCTTTATCTTTGACCCCTTCTGTATTTAGGTCACACACCATGCCAGCTTTGGGGGCAAACCTGTGCCAATGGCAACAGAGAATGGGAAGAGATATGAATATATCTTTCCTCAGGTTACCCAGTTATGAACTACTCTGAAGCATGGATGAATTTTAAAGATTAAGGTCTTATAAAATGTAGCCAAGGCTGGCCTCAAACAGCATAGAGTTGAGGATAACTCTGGACGTCTGATTCTCTTGCCTCCACTTCCCAAGTCCTTGGACTTGCAAGGATATATTACTGCACCTGGATTTATATAGAATTGGAGATGGAATACAGCACTCTGTGCATATTTGGCAAGCATTCTATTAACTGAGCTACATCCCCAGCCCTGAAACCTGGATGCTTGAGATAGCTGTCTGGACATTTATCAGGTAGCTGGGTGGCTTGCTGAAATAGTGGCCAACATGGAAGAATAACTTTTAAAGTTTGTTTTTCATTACCACCTGTCTCATTTTCTTCTTCCTTCACTCTTTGGCTTTGGTATCATACTTCTTAACAGTATTAGAACCTAAGCTTTGCCTCAGAATCTGTTTTCCAGGGAGACAGGATAATGTAACCACAGCCACACCATACCATACCAATGCAGATTAATCCTAGTTAATGGAGGGAGGAACAGCTCTCAGAAGAAAACCAAGCTCTTCCAGCTTGGAAGAGAAATGTCCAGGCAACCTGGCTATCGACTATATAATCACTGGTGTCTGATTAGTACCTTCCCTGCTTCATTGGGCTGTTAAAAGAGTTAAATCAGATAATGTGTGTGAACATGCTTGGATAACAACAAAATAACCTATAAGTCATTAGACTTACACTGGTTGCCAGTTCCAGAACCTTACAATTAGCTCACTCACTTGGCAAAAGTTATTTAACGAGTACCTGCCTTATGCCAGTCATACTGCTGGCAAAGGTAATACAACAGTTTTTTCCCTGTGGAAGTTTTCATTTATAGAGGAGTATAAGCAAGTAATTTGTATGTGATGGCAAATATTTTAGAAAACCTCAGAGGGGAAACAGGAGTCAAAGCTGGCTCATCCTTGGATGCCCGGACACAGCTGAGGTGCTGTACAAACTAGAACCTGAAGGGGGCAGGCATGTGTGAAGTACAAAGGAAAACCTAGCCAATAGTGAAGATGAGAGATGGTCTGGCCTGGCTGAGAAAATCTGGTTAGTGACATATGAACTGTAGAAAGTTTGGACTTACTCGTTAAGGCAATGAAGAGCCCCTAAAATGTTTAGGAAAATCTCTTCAATCATGCTAGAATGACTGGATTTGAAGAGAGGACTGGGAAGATTCTATGGAAGTAAGCACATTGTGATCCCACTGTGCATTGCAACATGCCCCTTTAATTGTTCCATTTAGTTTTGACTTTTTCTTAATGTGAATCTTCTTTATTTTGTAGTGTTTCATGAATATCATAGACTTCATATATTTCCATAGCAGACCTTGAAAGGAAAGGCTAACATGATTTTCAAGGAAAGAACAGAAGAGATTTTTGTGTCTTTTGCCCTACACAATCGTATGCTTTATGGATCTCAGTTTTCTTCTGTCTATGCTGTTAGTTCTGATTAGATGGTGGAGTATTAATGAGTGCCAGGTCAGTACTGTGACTCACCAAGGGAGCCAATTACCCACACAGAGAGAGCACTGCAAACTTCATCTTTATATTTGGCTGATCGCCTGAAGCCAGAGACTACTGGTTACAAAACATACATAGGGATATCAGCTGGCTCTCTCACTTGTTTATCTTCTGGTGTATTTATTCATTGGTTCATTGTTGTGTTTTTGTCCTTGTTGGCTCAAGCTGCTGTAATAAAGCACCACAGATTTTCTACCAAGTCTTCTCAAAGGAACATAGGCCATTCTGGCCTGGGAAATTCCCACTCCCCTCCTTAAGACAAAGGAAAAACATCCAGGATTCCCAAGGCTATGGTGGGGTTGGAAGTCCCAGTGGCCTCTGAATCTTTGGAGCATTTAGTAATGTTCTTTTCCTTGAGGAATAGCACATGTTGGCAGTTGAATAGCTCCATGGTTTGGTGGGAAAAAAAAAACAAAAAACAAAAAACAAACAAGAAATCCAGTAGCCGTCCTGCATTGCATTAAGCCCTCTCTGTCTCTTGAGTTAAACTGGGCAGGGTCTTTGGTGGGTATAACTGCACCTTTACTTATGGCTTTCAATGATATGGCCCAGAAGATCAGTGAGCCACATATATGAGTTTATAAAATGGTTCAGCTACATCTTAGTATTCTCTTCAGAACAAGATCTCTCCTGCTTTGCAGTATAGATATGATTAAAATTTTACAAGCATTCAAGTATTTGTTCATTTTTGCTAACAATTTCATTTTAAAAATTAGCATTTGTTTTATTATTTTTGAGAATTTCATAAAAGAAGGCTATATTTACATAATTTCTACCTCACACTTAACCTCTCCCATCTCTTCATGTTCTCCCAACTCCTTCTCAACTTCGTGGCCTGTTCTTTAGTTATTATTGCTATGTATACACACACACACACACACACACACATATGTACACTCACATAAATAAATATAAATATGACCCACTGAGTCCATTTAGTGTTATTTATATGTGTATGTGTTTAGGAATCCAATCCCGTTTGGGACTCATCAGAGGCTCATCCCTGGATTAAATGGATTTTCACTCTTTTAACAGGCAACTGTCTTGTCAGTTGTGCATGTCTTGTTAAGGTGACTGAAGACACTATGCAATCTGACAAGAGATAAAAGGAATTAAAATTTCCACCCAACTATAAAGCTTACAGACTACAACAGTGATAAGCACAATAGAATATACTCAAGTGTGGAGTACTAGCGCTTACATCTTAATAGTAACCAGCAGCCACCTAATTGGATTGAAGGCCAGCTCCATTACTACTTGCGGTTAACAAGGCCTATGGCCTTAGAAGAAAACCTTCTAGAGTTGTGTTCCTAAACCAGTGTAATTCCCATATCCATTCTAAACTTCTAGCCTTATATCCACAGATACATGTACTCTCACACTTCATCAAAGACACTTTAAAAAAAACCAAAAACCAACAGCATATGTTGATGATCCCAGGAACCCATAATAGGTCAAAATACACAGAACAATTGATTGTGGAGTTCTAAAGCCCAATTGACACATCTACACCAAAGCTCCCACACATAAGGGTCAGAGGAGAGGATAGAGACTGTAACACCCAAAGGACCTTGATGGTTACTATGAGATAGTGTCTTCTATATATGACAGGGAGCTATATACGTGAAATATTAACAATCCCCTTTTCAAATTGTCTTTTGTCTTATAATAAATAATCAGGAAGAAGGATGCTGCTTATTCAATACTTTGTTTTAAAAGCTGTTCAGCTTAATATCTAATTTCATTATTTGCTGGAAACACTTGAAACAGTTCATCTAAGTTCTTTTTTCCCATTGTATTATGAAGCTCACCTTTTCTCTATTTATCAATAACATGTCCTCACTTTAGTTTGAGACCATACAAAATTGGTTTTTTTACTGTTCATAATGCTAGCATATGTCAAAAAACTCTTCCAATTTCTACTACTATCTGATTCCAAAGCTGCAACTATTTTACCAGGTATTTGTAACAGCAATGCTCAGTTCTGCACACACAAATGTATCTTAGTTATCTCAGCCTGCTATGCCAGAACACAATGGACTTGTGGTTAAACAAATAATACTCACATTCACAGAGACTCAAAAGTCTCAAATCAAGAGACAAACTGATTTTCTTCCTGGGGGTGGGGGTTCACTTCCTGATTATAGACAGCTATCTTCATATGGTGCCCTAAACATGTTTTTTTCTCAGTGCAAGAGGAAGAACAGACAAGCTCTTCATTGCCTTTCTTCTTAAAAGGACACCAATGCTATTAAGCCCCAGTCCCTTAGTGTTATCTAACCCCAAAGGCCTGCTCCATTTCACAGAGGGAATTAGAGGTTCAGAATGCAAATTTCAAAAGGCAGATAAACATTCAATCTATGTCAATTACTTTTGTTCTCTGCCTCCCACATCCTCACTCCTTTCGATCATATAAAAAATATTAACTTACATATCTTGAATATCTCATATGCTTAAGCTGTGTTTATTAGAAGATGAATTAATACACGCTTTGCTTTTGAGATCTAGTGAAAGGAGGGGAGAGACAGAGAGAGGGAGAATTAGAGAATGAGAGGAAGGTGGGGCATGTAAGGTATGAATTGGACAGTCATTCAGAGAGTACGAGGGGAAGACAGTACAAATAGAAACATTTTTTAAACCCTCTATTTGAGTTGTTGGAGGTAAACTTGCCTTGGTACTACAGACACGGAGAATCAATTAGGGAGTGTGTGAGGTGTGTGGAGGGAGACATGGAGAGGCATGAGTGACTGGGGAGAGTCAACAGTGGAGGCTGGAAGGGATGTAGGAGGTAATCTTGAGATCTCTTCTGTGCTGTTGAAGAGTGTTCAATTTACCTTGACGAGATCAAGAGGCTCTGAAGGTTTTAAACAAGGTGGTCACTTTGACAGCTTTGAATTTTATAGAATCTAAATTTAGAATGTGCAGCACAACAGGCAATATTAATATTAATATTAAGGGACAATTATGAAATTTACTCTGCTTTTGTTTGTTTTGTTTTCTTAGTGCTGGGGGTGGATATCAATAACCTCTGGTATTTTTAGCTCCTTTTCAAAGTCCAATAGCACTTACAAAAACTTGTCCATACAAGATGCTACCTGGGGTGGAAAAGGACAGCAAAACTCTCAATGTTTGGACAAAGTACACTTTAATATATACAATGTTCAAGGGAAGATGCTCACCTCATCTGGGAAACAGAAGATTGATAACTTAGGGCTTACATAAATTTGATAATGAAATATCACCCCTTTTAACTACCAGTTTATCTACTTTCAACTTTTCTTACCTTAGTTGCCAACATCAAGACTACCAACGTTTTAAAACACTGCTGCAAACTGAGTTGAAGAAGGGCCCCAGATCCTTATGACAAAGAAAGTGTGGCTTGTCACAATTGATGGTAACAAATACTGTAAGGTCGAGAGCTGTGAGTATTTATGATGGAATATTTTAAAAAATTTCCCTCTGACCTTAAGCCAAAACCAAAGAATAAATGAGAAAAATCGCCAGTGTTGTTGAATTTTTCCTGAAGATTTCCCTTTTGGATTTGTAGGGTTGACCTAGAACTCAAAAGTTCTCACTTTCCAGGTGAAAATTTACGCATTTACTACTATATAGATAGGCAGGATTCTAATGAATGACATTTTCTCTCATCTTGTTCAAAGACTTGCTGTTTGCTTATTCTTCCCTCCAAGAATTGAGGAAGGGCATTTCATTTGCATGTCACTTTCCTTTCCCAAAAGTCAGTAACCTCTGGTATTTTTAGCTCCTTTTGAAAGTCCATTAGTGATGCTCCTTTTCCTGGAGACCTTTCTTGCTTTATGCAGTGACATCTGGCATCATGCTGGTTTGTGCTGAGTCCTATCAGCCTGTTGATGCTGCTGCTGGGTTCCTTTCATTCATTTTCTTAGGCACAAACTCTTCGTAAAATGTCTTCATGGAAAAAAAGTTATTGGCATGTATTCACTGCCCAGTGATGGGTTTTCTCTCAACTGTGTTATGTACTTTAAGTGCATGCCCCCTACACTCCCTCTTCCTCTTTTTCCTTCCTTTTCTCTTCCTAAATTGTCTTCAGCCTCTTCCTAGCTTAAGAAATACTAACTCTTGTTCTTATTTTTGTCATTTCCCAATGTCAGAGCTGTCTGTAGAATGTGTGTAAACTGAAAATAGTCATCTCCATGCTCGTGGACTTGGAATCTCACCTCAGTGTGGTGGAGGGAGCACATAGCCATTCTCTGGGATGCAGAGCAGGAGCTCTGCATGGGGTTAACTCTGTGAGGGGCTGTAGAGTGGTGAGGACACAGTAGTGAGTGCTGCATTCAAAAGACCTATCATTCTGGGCAACAGTGTGAGTGCTTGACTTTAAGCCGTGTCAGATTATGTAAGACAACTTCTAGTCAAAATGTCTTAGTAGGTTATTTATTAAACACTTAAAGGGAAATTTAAAACTCTCTGCATAAAAAAAAAGGTTAGGTTTAATTCTATTTATTTCATCACTTGAATTTTGGGGCCCATTCTGCTAGGAGACCATAAAAAGGAGACAAAGCAATGCCAGCATTCCCAGCACCCCCTTTTCTGTATGTCCGGTCCAGGACATTGTTTCTGTTATGCCTGCGTGCAACACATATTCAGGCATAAATAGTTGAGTCCTGTTTTTATATTGGAAAAAAATAAGCTACATTTTGCCAGACATAATAGATTTTAGTTTCAAGTTTTAGCTGAGGATATTTAATATGTAAGACAGGAATGGCCACAGATGATTAGACATTCAAATAATGAGAGAAGGTTTTGCAGATAGTACAAAATCTATTTATTTCTCATAGAGTCATGCAACACTTACAAGCAAATGAAACTAGTCTCTTTTGGAGCAGGAATAAGCATTGGTGGGTTACAGAGGCAGTCACATGACCAATTAGTCTGCATTGCAAATATTTGTGCAGTACTAATGAGGAGATAGAACTAGAAGTAGAAAAATGAAGGAAGCAGAAGACACCTGACTCCTGGATAACTGATGGTGGGGCTACTGTGCGGACCAGGAGAGTCCAGTTTTAGCAACCTGGGAACGTTATCTAATGCTGACTCTATTATTTCATTCAAAGCATATGAAGAATACTCGTGTTTACCCACATACAGATGTTATGGTGACAACATTTTCTGACGAAAAATCCTGAAGCAAATCCTGAGGCAAATGAGATGCCTAAGACTGTGAAGGAACTCACCACCAAGGCTGGTGACCCAGCTTCAATTCCTGGAACCCACATGGTAGAAGGAGACACTTGAAGCTTACAAGTTGTCCTCTCACCCCTAACCATGCATCTTGGATTGCAGGCACCTCTCCTCACTCCCCACCCCTTCCACAGATGCACAAACATGCAGAGAAAATACATGTAAGATTAAAATATATTTTTAAAAAATTACAAAATGTATTTTCTTTAATATTGATAGACTTAATTCTTCTCTCCTTTTGTGAAGCAGATATTTAAAAATCCAAATATTAATTTTAATGAGCTTTGACAATATAAACCATCACAATCAAAATATAGAACATTTCATCAGTCAGAAAATCTCTCAGGCCAAGTCTAGCCAAAACTAAATGTCTTAGTTAGAGTTTCATTGCTGTCAAGAGAGACCACAACTAAGGCGACTCTTTTTTTCCCCCTATTTTTTAAATTGGTTATTTTATTTATTTACATTTCAAATGTTATCCCCCTTCTCAGTTTCCCCTCTACAAACCCCTATCCCCTCCTCCTCCCCCTGTTTCTATGAGTGTGCTCCCCTACCCACCCACCAGACTCCTGCCTCACTGCCCTAGCATTCCCCTATACTGAGTCATTGAGCCTCCACAGGACCAAGGGGCTCCCCTCCCATTGATGCCAGATAAAGCAATCCTCTGCTACATACATATGCAGCTGGAGCCATGGTCCCTCTATGTGTGCTCTTTAGTTGGTGATTTAATCTCTGGGGGCTCTGGGGTTCTGGTTGGTTGATATTATTGTTATTCCTATGAGGTTGCAAACCCCTTCAGCTCCTTCAGTCCTTTCTCTAACTCCTCCATTGGGGTCCCCATGCTAAATCCAATGATTGGCTGTTTGCATCCACATCTGTATTGCTCAGGCTCTGGCACAGCCTCTCATAGAACAGCTAGGCTCTTGTCAGCAAGCACTTCTTGGCATTAGCGATAGTGTCTGGTTTTGGTGTCTGCAGATGGAGTGGATCTTTAGGTGGGGCAGTCTTGTAAGGGAAAATATTTAATTGGGGCTTGCTTACAGTTTCAGAGGTTTAGTCCATTATCATCAAGGCAGGAAGCATAGCAGCTTGCAGATAGTCATGGTTTAGAAATGGAGCATTCTACATCTTGACATGAAGGCAGCCAGGAGGAGACTCTATCTTCCACAGGCAGCCAGGAGGAGGCTCTCTTTCATATTGGGTGGAGCTTGAGCATAGAACCTAAAAGTCTACTGCCATAGTGGTGAACTTCCTCCAACAAGGCCTCACCTACTCCAACATGGCCATATCTCCTAATAGTGCCACTTTCCATGGGCCAAGGATAATTCAAGCAACCATACTAAGTGATGGTGTTTTTATTGCCACATCTTAGTCTTGTGCATTCTTGAAGATCACAAAAAAATGGAAGTTTACAAAAGGCACTATTTTCTTTCTAAAGCTAATAATTTAATACTTTTTTTCAAATTAATATACATTTTATTTTAACTGTATTGATGAAGAGAATTTAATGAAGTGGACACATTTTTTTCTTGTCTTGCTGCTGGACAGTCAAACTTTCCCCTAATTTTTCATGATGAGGAAAGGTGTTCTAAGCACTCTTGTGCTACTCTTTGTGTGTGTGTTGAATGTGTGTGTGTGAATGTGTGTGTGTGAATGTGTGTGTGAATGTGTGTGTG
>JADRCH010000010.1:12241624-12304028 GCA_019843965.1 Rhynchomys soricoides | reverse complement strand
GGTAGGTGTGTATTTGGGAGGAACTGTCAGATAATGCCTTCTCAAAGTTAATAATTATTGTTCTCTCCTACAGCATTGGTGCAGGTGAATTTGAGTTGTATTATGCTCTCAGAAGTATTTGGTAGTCTCTGTCCTTTAAATTTTAGCATTTTCTATTGGTTTGAAATAGGGGATTATATCTAGACATATTTTAACTGCTAAATAATTATTTTGAAAACATATTTGTATGTACTTATTTAATATATATGTCTTATGCTGTGTACTTATATTTTTGGTGAAATGACTGCTCAGGTCTATCATTCACTTTGTTATTGGGTCATTTGTCATTGTATTGTTAGTTTATAGAAGTTATTCATATATTCTACAGACAAATTCTAACTCATATATATATGTACTATAAATTTTCCATCAGACTGTGACACATTTTCATTTTCTTAACCTTCTTAATATACAACTCTGAATAAGTTCTAGTGATTTATTATATATTCTCTAAGGGATCTTTGGCAGTTCCAAGTTTGAGGTGACATTCTCTTGTATTTACATCTAGGGGGTTCTTAGCATACATATCTGCATAGATTAACACAAACATATATAATCATTCTTTTTTAAAAGGGGGAGGAATGATTTCTTTTGCATCAGTTTTAGGGGATACAATTAATCATCATGAGAAATCATATCAGTGGGTAGCTTCATGGCAGCAGCATGGGACTGGACCTTCCTCCCTGCTTCAGACTGTGGCAGAATAGGAAACCCCAAGATTGGTCAGAAGATGAATTAGCCATATAACTCTTAAAGCCTGACCTCAGTGACCAACTTTTTCAATTCTCAAATGTGCCACAGCCTCAGAAAAAAAGTGTTACCAGCTGAAGAATAACTATCCACATATTAGCCTGGTGGGTGTTGTCTTTGTCAGGGTTTCTATTCCTGCACAAACATCAGGACCAAGAAGCAAGTTGGGGAGGAAAGGGTTTATTGAGCTTATACTTCCATGTTGCTGTTCATCACCAAAGGAAATCAGGACTGGAACTCAAGCAGGTCAGGAAGCAGGAGCTGATGCAGAGACCATGAAGGGATGTTTCTTACTGGCTTGCTTCTCCTGGCTTGCTCAGCCTGCTTTTTTATAGAACCTAAGACTACCAGCTCACAGATGGTACCACCCACAAGGGGCCCTTCTTCCTTGATCACTAATTGAGAAAATGCCTTATACCTGGACCTCATAGAGGCATTTTCTCAGCTGAAACTCCTTTCTCTGTGATAACTTCAGCTTGTGTCAAGTTGACACACAAAACTAGCCAGTACAGGTGTATTTCACACACCAATAATGGCATTCCACCCCTGATTGCACTGGGTCATGGCCATTTTATACTGCAAAAGCACAGTCAGTTCAACTTAGAAAGTTCTTGTAATCTTACATTCCTAGCACTGTTCAAAAGTGAAAAGTCTTTTGAGATTTACACAATCTCTTACCTGTGAGCATGTGAAAAATACAAATGAAACACCAGAAGAAACGCCAAGTTACAGGTGATGTAAACATAGCTCAGTAGTTAGGTATGTGAAGTGCTTTCATAGAGGGCATGAGATTGGTTTTAAGAACTAACTATAACTCCAGCTCCAGGATATTTTTCATCCTTTACTAGTTTCTGTGGTTACCTTCATTCACATGGATATACCCATCTACACACAGATGCATAATTTCAAAATAATAAAAATAAACCATTGGGACAGGAGAAATGTCTCTTCCTAAGGACCAGAGTTTAGTTCCCATCACCCATATCAGGTCTCTCATAACTGCCTGTAACTCCAGATCCAAAGAATTTGATACCTGCTGTTTTTGCATGCATGCACACACATGTGTGCATGTGCACATACACACACATACACACAAAAATAACAAAACAAATCTTAAAATAAGTAACATGCTTCCAATATACACTCCTACAGAGTAAGCATCTCCATTTAGAATGGAAGGAAGGAGGGCACAGCAAGGATCCAGGAGGTCACCACCAATTCCTGAGCTCCATGTTTGTCACCTGGAGCACATGATAACATTATCTGGGATCCAAATGGTTTGTGCTGTCCTAAATCTCTATGCCTCCACTTGATGCCTGCATCTTGGAATCTTTATTATAGCTTAGGCTTCACCTTCAAAATTTTAGTTAATGGCTTCTCAGGTCCTTCTTTCAGGAAATCCAATGCTGACACACACACATCCTGACCTCAGCAGCCTGTCTCCTTTTGTCTGAGAGTTGAATGTGTCAACATTAGGAACATATACATTAAAAATCATTATTTTTGTTGTTGCTATTGAATTTTCCCTTGTTCATTATATGCGTGCCTTCTTTGTTTCTCATTGTTTTACCTATAAAGTCTGTTTTTTTCTAATACAAAGTCCAGATATTCCCATTTGCTAGGTTTCCATTTGCCTAGAATTGTATTTCAACTCTTGTTCTTTATTTGGTTTGTCTCTCTACTTATAGGCAATGGTATCATTGTTAGCCTTCTAAAATATCCATTTAGCTTCTGTGTGTCTTTTAGTTGAAGAATTGAGCTTATTTACACTTTGAGTCATGATTTAGACGTAAGGCTTACTCCTCCAGTTATTTTAAAATGTTCTTCACTTGTTTTGAATATTCTTTAATATTTAAAAAATTAAAAAGTTAATCTTTTATTCATTTTGGTATATTAATAATGTCTAATTATTTTGTATTTTCTTTTAGTGTATGTGCTCTTCTGGGACTTATGAGTTTACATAGTCATGTCGGCTTTATTTCTTTTATTTCTGGATATAGAATTCTCTTAAACATCTTTTGTAAGCCTTGTCTAGTGGTTATGTTTTGCTTATTTTATTAGAATGCCATTTCTTCTTTATGTTTGTAGGATGGTCATGCTGGGTTTAGTATTAGTTGACACTTATTTTGCATTAGGACTTGGAATATGTTCCCTTTTTTATGTGCAAGAGGATTTTAGTTGAGAAATCTGCTGTTTGTCTAATGTAGATGTTCTTAAATGGAGTTTGTTGATTTTCTCTTTCAGATTTTAGAATCTTTTTCTTTGTTTTGCATATTTGCAATTTTGATTAAGTTGTGATGGAGATCTCTTCTGGTCCTGCCAATTTGGGATCCTATCAGTCTTCTAGTATATCCTTATCTTTTTTAAAGAATAAGGTTTTTCTGGTACTATTTCACTGACTGTGTTTTCTAAACCATTATATTTTTTCTCCTCATCTTTGAATATTTGTAAAATATTTGTGTAGATACTTGTTAAAGCCCATGAATGTTTTCAACTTCTCTAACCTATTTTTTTTTCCTTTTTGTTTAACTGGGATTTTTTTTTTTAAAAAAAAAAAAACAAAAAAACTGGCTTTCAGATTCAAATTTTCTTTCCACTTGATCTAGTCTGTGTTGAAATTTGACATTTTAATTTAATTTAATTTAACATATTGTTCTCTTCATATATAGGATTTCTACATAGTTTTTTTTTAAAAAAAATTCTGCCTTTTGCTTCATTTCTCATTCAAACCCCAAACATTGTTCCTAATTTCACTTAACTGCTTAGTTGTATTTATATACTTCATTGAGCAGTCTATAAACAATTTTTTAAAATTATCAAGCATTGCATCTATATCCATTTCTTTGGGATCTGTTGGTAGAGAGTTATTGGATGCCTAAGGGGATATAATATAATAACTCTTCAAAAATTGTAAAGCATGGGGTTTGTGGTATATAAGATATACTGCAATAAAGCAACTAAAAATACCTTTGGAGTAAACATATGGGAAATGTCCAAGACTTCAATACTGGATTCTATATAATATTCCTGAAAGAAATTAAAGAAGATCACTGGACACTGATAAACACATATGATGCACTACAGAATAAAAAGCACAAATTAAATTATCATATCAGTAGCTATTAAAAACATTTGGTAACTTTTAAAAATCTTTCAGGGTGAAAGAAAAATAAAAACTTCCAACAAATTCTGAAGGTGAGGAATATTGTGCTTTCTGTAATACAAAATGTCTTAGTTACTGTTACTATTAACTATTAGTTATTATTAACTGTTAACTATCAGTTAATGTTATTAGCTACTATTGTGCTGAGAAACTATAAGGTAGCTCTTATTTTAAAAGCATTTAATTGTGGTTGGTTTTTAGTTTCAGTCATCATGGCAGCACACCAGTAGGTATGGAACTGATGTAGTATTTATAAGTAGTACACTCTGATCTGCAGCATCAAGGAGGAAGGGACAGAGGGAAGGAGGGAAGAAGAGAGAGACAGAGAGAGAGAGAGGCAGAGAGACAGAGAGAAAGAGATACGGAGATAGAGATACAGAGAAACAGAGACAGAGAGTGAAACAGAGACAGGCAGAGAGAGACTGAGAAAGACAAACAGACAGACAGGCACACACTCAGAGACACAGAGAGACAGAGACATAGAGACAAAGATAGAGGGACAGAGACACAGACAGACACAGACAGACATGCACACACAGAGACAGAAACTCTGAGCTTGCCATAGGCTTCTGAAACCTTAAATCACACCTCCAGTGACACATTTCCTTCAACAAGGCCCCACATCCTAATCCTTCTAAAACAGGTCTACTGAGGACTAAGCATTCAAACATAAGGGGGCTATTTTCCTTCAAACCACAACATGAAGTGATTCAGTTAGAGTGTAAGTGTTCCTAACATAAAGTCTATGTGGGTTGGAATTCCAGACTCCAAAACTGGGAGCTTAACAAGCTCCCTTCTTTCAAAGAAAAGCAGTGTTGGGTATTTCATTATAGTAATTAAAAACCAACTAATATAAAATACACAAGCAACAAGAACCTCACAGATATTGTCTATGAGAAATGGAAGAGTTAAAATATTTTGTCAATACCTTAAAAATCTAGACATAAATTTACATATAATCTAGCAATTCATTTGCTGGGATTTTCCCAAGACAAAAGAAGATATTTGTTTATGTAAATATTTGTTTAGGAGTGTTCATAGAATCCTTATCCACAGTAACCAAACACAATGTGTCCATAGAGTGGTGAACAAATTATCAGATCATGGTGGAGCCATGCAATGAAATTCTACTCAGCAATAAAATCCTATCAGCAATAAATACTACAGCATGTGTGCACCTAAAAACATGTCAAAAAAAAGAAAGAAAGAAAGAAAAGAAAAGAAAGTAAAGAAAAGAAAGAAAGAAAAGAGAAGTGAAGTGAAGTGAAGAGAAGAGAAGAGAAGAGAAGAGAAGAGAAGAGAAGAGAAGAGAAAAGAAAAAAGAGCTGGAGAAGTCTACCTATTGTTTGGTTAGCTTATATTGTGTAGAAAATGAGTAATGTATAAAATAGATCAATTATTCCCCCAGGTAGCAGGATGAAAGGGGATTAACTGGAAATGAGCATCAGAAAAGTTTACTAAGGAATGTAAATGTTCTAAATCTAGAGAGAGCGGATGGTTGTGGAAAACTAAAATTTTACTAAAATATAAAAGGAATTTACATTTTACACAAAAATTTACAAGTAATTGCTAAATTTTTAAAGAAAGCTTGCAGATATTTTCTTTGAATCTTACTGGCCACAGCTTAAATTTGGGAGAATTGGTATCTTAAAATATAAACTCTTCCAATTCATAAGTAATACAACCAGACTTCCATATTCATGGACTCATGTATTTATGCATGAACAGATTCAACCAACTGTGGCTTAAAAATATTTTCTAAGGTCCCATCTGTACTAAACACACACTGACTTCTTTTTTGTCATTATGCCCTGTAAAATATTACTATTTCCATAGTATTCACATTGTATGAGCTGTAAGAAACCTAATAATGACTTAATGGAGATTGTTCATAGATTCAGTGGGACTGCTTCTTTGGACCATAGACTTTCGTTGGGTGAAATCATTCTGGAGATAACCTTAGTGTCTAAATATATTCTCTTGATGCATCATGCATCATATAACATAGGATATCTGTGATTATAGCCCACACAGAAACATACACTTACTTAAAATATTATGAGTTTTAAAATTTGATTTTCTTTGTAACTTGTTATTTTTTTGTTTGTGTGTGTTTCTTGAGAGTGAATTTTGTACATGACAATGTCATGCTACAGTGTCAAAGGTTTGGCAAACATGGTAGGCTCCTTTACTTTAGCTATATCTATTTCATCCAAGCTTCAGGTTATTTGAAGGCATCAATGAATGTCTTTTTCCTATAGCAAGGCTCTGGATATAAGTGTATATCTATTGTACTTATTACTGTTACAATTCAACAGACTATGCATACCTGTGACTCAGTGACTCTTTTCCAGATGTCTTAGCCCTCCTTCAAAGGTAGAGGTTGTTATTTTGTACTCAATAGAAAAATTAAGACTTTTAATTTTGTTTTGTTTTGTTTTTGTTTTCTGTTTTTTGTTTTTTGTTTCTTTCAGCTCTCATTGTCACCAGGCCCATACTCAGGGATAATTCCTTGTTGTAGTCATGGCTTGTACTAGCAACAAATAGCTACTTCTAGCACCCAATGGAAAGTCTAAATCATTTTGAGGTTATCTTTGGTTTTCTTGCATTTCTTTCAGGCAGCAACAGCTCCCTCTCAACCTATGTATCTGGTATTTCCCCTCAGTTTTTCTTCTGCATGCCGAGTATAAATACTTACTGACTAGAATTTAGCTTTGAAGCTGCCATTTGATTTTGCCATGATCTTTTATCTACCCTCAGATGCCAGCAGAAACTCCCCACCTGGATCTGAGATGAAGTCTTGTCTATTGACCCCACTCTTTCTTATACATACTCAAGAAAAATACATAAAGAAGATGATGATAGAAGCAAACTCCTCTTAAATTTTAGACTCTTGGTGATACCAGTTTGCACTTGAACTTAAAAAATGTATAAATTCAGCCATTTGTTTTTTATCCTTTTGTTAATCACTTTCTCTTGCCAGTTCTCCATCAGCTTTGTGGATATTTTTGTTGGGTATAGAATTCCCTGTGTACAGGGTTTCCTTTCCATATTTTAAATACATCATAAATGTTCTTTCCTATGTTGTTTCTGACAAGAAGTCTGGTGTCATTATTATGCATACCTCTTCCCAACATAATGCACCTTATTGCAATTTTCTTTATGATTCTTATGCTTGAATTTATTGAGCTTCTTGTATCTGAGAATGTATAGTTTTCATCAAATATAAAAAATGGATATACGCTATTTATTTTTTGCTTTTTCTTCTGTGTTTATATTTAGTTGATATCTATTCTTATGCCTTCAAATTTACTAATCCTTTCTTCTATAGAATTGAATCTGCTTTTAATCGCATTAAATGCACTTTTCATCTCACATATTGTAGCTTATATCTACCAAATCAATTTGGAGTTTAAAATGTCTTTCTTATCTCTGTTTGACATCTGCAATCTTTCTGATACCTCCTTGGACAAATGGATGTAGTTATAATAACTTTTAATGTCTTTTTCCATTTAGCTTATTATTCATGTCATTTATGCATCGCTTTCCACTGATTCGATTTTCTCTTTCTTATAGACTTCATTCTTCAATTTCCTGGCATGTCTTCCATTTTTTTGTTGTATGACAAGCATTTTTTCCTTTGACTGTGTTGGAGTGCTGGGTATTTTGCTATTAATACAAACATTTTTGAGCTGTGCTCTGCGAAACAGTTATTTGAAAACCATTTGATCTATTTGCAGCATCCTTTTGAACCTGTTTAGGTGGAACTATAGCAGTGTTAATGTGGAGATGGCTTGTTTCCACAACTGTAGCAATATCTTTGCACACTATGAACTTTTCTATGCTGGAGAAAAAGTAAAGGAACTTGAAACTTTTCCCTCTGATTCTTTTGGTTTCTCTTTTCCCATTGTTCTGTTTATATGTGCTGTCATCAGTGTTTAGCTGAGGATTTGAGATGGACATTCAGGTCAGTAGTGTTCTCTTTCAGGAGACCTTTTGTCCTTTAGGCGTTTTCACTCCACAGATTGCACTAACCTTCATAGTGTCATATTCATATGCACTCAAGAAAATTGCTGGTCTCTGTTAGTTACCACTCCCCTGGTCTGTGTCCTAGAAAATGTTTCAGAGACAGTCCTTCCCTTCTTCATAAATTGCTGTATTGTTCCATTTGTTATCTCATGGTTTGGAAACTGTGGTTTTATATATTTTGTGGTTTATTTGTTTCAAGTGAGAAGGTGCCTCTCAGCCTTGTTTCATCATGACACAACAGAAGTATAATTTACTGTAACTACAACTGTATAGAAAATTTTAAAATATTTTAATATATTCTCACATACACTCTCACTGATTTCCATCAATTCTTCATATCTTACTTATTCTCTATCTTTCTTTCTATTTCTGTCTCTGTTTCTCTTTTTCTGTGAGATCCCCCCCCCCGGGAATTTTTTTAAATACAATTAAGATATCATGCCACTCTATGCTTAACATTAGTGTGCATATCCTAAGTACAAGAGCATTCTCTTGCATAAGCTTATTAGACTTATAAAACCAGGAAATTTGATATTAATACAATATTGTCATCTTATCCTTTTAATCAATTGTCCTAATAAATTTCTGTGTAGTTATTGATTGTTCCCACTCCAAATCAAACCCAAGATCCTGCATTACATTTAGTTGTCACATCTTTTTAGTGTCTAATTTGAGATAGTTCTTCAGTCTTTGTGTTCCTTGACCTTGAATGTTTGAAGATTTCAAGTCAGCCGCTGTGTAGAATCAACTTTGATTTGTCTGATGTTTCCTCATGATTAGATTCAGGATATGCACTTTTGGCAAGAACACTGCTGAAGCAATGGTGAATTCTTCTCAGTGAACCTTCTTTGAAAGCATGTGATGTCAGCCTGTTCCCAAATGACTGTGTTAGTTTTAATGACTTGGATAGAAGTGTTTTCCAAGTCCCTCCACTTAAAAATATTCCTCTTTGTAAGTAATAAATAATTTTTGTCAAATATCTTAAAATATATAAACATACAGCTCTCATTCAACTTTCAACCCACTGGCTTTAACAGTCAGTGGTGATTTCACCAGTCTTTCCCTGTTTATTACTTGGATTCTACTGTGAGAAAAATTTTTCTTACTGTAGGTGTCAATAATCTTTTCATTATTAAAATGAAGTATCTGAGACAAGTAGTTTATAGAAAGAGAATGTTACTTGTGGCTCAGTCTAGAGGTTTCAGTCTGTGATTGATCCATTGCCTTAGTCCCATCATGAGGCAGTCTCTCAGAGTTGGAGCTGGTGGGTACAGCAAAACTTCATAAGTCAGCGAATAAATAAAAGTAGGAATGAGCCAGGGTGTTATAGTCCCCCTTGGAGTTGTGCCTCCCATGACTTAAGGATCTTTGAAAGTCTTTAGTTCTCAAGGTTCTACCATCTCTAGGGAGAAATATCTGGTAACTCAGGCCTCCAACGCCTGAACTTTTCACAGCCATTGAGCACCTACACTATAGCAGTCTGCAATTTTTATGCCTTTATATTGTGAGACTACAAATTTTAATTTTGTTACATGAATTATAATTCAGCATTGTCAGTATTTATTTTGTTACTCAAGATTTTTTGAATTTCACCTGTGGGAAAATCATTCAGGCCATTCTTATAGACATTTTAAATACTTCTTTCAGTATTGTCATAGTTCCTGCTACACTGAGCTATTTATGCTTTAACTTGTACTCACAGGAGAAAACTTTTTGTATGTTATTATTATAAATTAATGAATTCTGATTTTGTTATAAATCAAGGATATTATAAATTAATATTTTTATTATACACCCTGTGGTAACTAATACACACTTCCACAAAGGAATTAGATGAGATATTTTGACAATGTCAGTAAAAACAAAGAACAAAATAGCAGAAGTCTTCATTATCAGTAACTGTGTTTAAATATCAATGAATTAAATTTTCAATTCAAGAGCAAATAGAAATAAAATAGATTTTTAAAATCATGGTCTAATTATATATTGTCAACCATCGACTTAGGTACGTAAATAGGCTTAAATTCAAATACACGGATAAATTGAAATATATGATAGAAATATGTATATATATAATATTTCTAGAATAATATAATATCAAAGAAAATAACATAAATTTGTTATGAGAAACAAAAACACTATATGCTTTATAGTGTCAAAGACAGAAATGCTTCAGAAGACACTGATACTAATAAACATATATATATCTCTATCTGTCTATCTATCTATCTATCTATCAAATTGTAGGGCTCAAATACATGAAGCCAAACTGACTGAACTGTAAGGAGAAATAAGCAGTCCAAATATGATAGTTAGCGTCAATACCACATTTTCACTAATGGGTAGATTTAAACAGTATGATGGATGAATAAAACCTAACAGGCATCTATAAAATTCTTAATGGTCCTCCAACTAAATAAACCAAAATGTGTATTGAAGTTCTGTATAGAGAATATATATTCTTTTCAAGTATAAGGAACCCAAGAGAATTGAAAATTATACTCATATCCAAACTTATGCATTATGAATGATCATAGCCACATTGTTCATAATATCCAAAAGATAGAATTAGCCAAGTATGCAATTGATCAGTGGATACTTAGTGAAATATTTGTGCAATGTTATATTATTTCCCATCAGAGGAATAGAATACTGCTATGTATTACAGGATGAATGACTTCTATTAATATGATTCTAAGTGGAAAAATGTCAAATATCATATGATTCTATTTAGATAAAGTATCTCATATAGACAAATTCATAGACATAGAAAATGCAGGAGCATTTACAATGGTCTAGAGGATGGACAGAGTAAGGTAAATACTTCGTAGATCCAAAGTTTTATTTTTAGAGTGATAAAAATATTCTTGAATGCTTTGTGATAATTTTTGCACAATGTTATGTATATACTAAACACTATTGAATTTTGCACTGCAGGATGTCTTAATGGTGAACAATATGGTTTTAAAATTTTATCTTAATAAAAATCAAAGTAAAAAATAAAGAGAAAAATGTAATCATTTGTTTTTATATTTGGATGGTTTTCATCTCTTTGTATGACCTGTGTTCCCATCTGCTGTCATTTTTGTTTATTCTGAGAAACTTTTAAAAAAGATTCTTTTAGGGATGAGTTACCACAGGATTTTTTTTCTGTCTAGATAGTTTTCATTATAATTGAGCAAATTTACTCTAGACTAGGATTTCTGGCTGAAGTATTTTTCTCAACACTAATTTCCAAGTTTGTTTTCTACCCACTTAAAGAAGTTCTTTTGAAAACCTAAGTACAAAATATTGGACAGAATATTTTCAAACATACTATTTAATCTCAGGTAATATTTTTATCAACTAATTTCATCTTCAATTTTCTACTAGGTTATTTATAGTGATATCTCTTCATTTTCTGCACTTTTTAATTTTTTTCCTCATATATTGTATCCTGACTACAGTTTTTCCTTTTCCCTTCCCCCACCATCCCCCTCTCTCTTTTCCCCTCTTTCCCAGATCCATCCTTCTCCATATTCCTTCAGAAAAGATTTGGCCTCCCAGGGACATTGAACAAACACAAACATGGCATAACTAGCTGTACTAAGACCAGACACATACTACCACATCAAGGCTAGAGAAGGCAATCCAGTCTTGGGAAAGGGGGTCAGTCTGGCTATCTCAGTCAGATGCTCCAACATTTTGAGGAATAGGGAAATGTCCAGGCCGTCAACTGTCTCTACAATTTGTTTTAAGTTTTGGAAGCTATATTTTTTTCTTTTCTAAATATTCAGGTAATATTTAATTCATTCTCTGATTTCTGACAGTGTTAAAGACTAATTATAGTCGAATAATCAAACTTAAGTTGTTTAACATTGACAGATATGATATAGAGTTAAAAGGATGGTTTTCAGATGGTGATACAGGCAAAAATCAAAACATAATTTAAGTATAGAATTATAAGCTCTTTAGTTAGGATAGATGCTAAAGTGCTTGACTAATTGACAAATGTGATGGACTAGATGTTAATTATAAGTCATACTTTGTAACTTGCATAACTGTTGTAGTTATGCTCAATTTATGTCTGAGAAAAGGGCCTTCTTTAATCTGGACAGAAAAGTAAGATGTTGGAAATTGGTTCTAATGCTTTGAATTAATCTTGTCCACCAAATTGAACATCTGGGTGCCCAAATGCTGAAGGTCCTTGTCCCCAGTTGGTTTTTGATTGATCAATTAAAAGTCAAGGGCCAGTGGCTGGGCAGGTAGACTGAGGCAGGTCCTTTGGATTTGTACAGGCTAGAAACTGGAAGGAAGGAGAGGATATCTCCATCATTCAGAGGTAAGTAGATCAGATTTAGGGCAGCAGAGGGAAAATCATCCAAAATGTAGGTGCCCAGAAGCTTCTTGGGCAGCAAGGACTAGGGAGCCACCCAGAAGGAGCCAGAGCAACAAAGATAAAATATAAAATTAGAGGGCATTAAGCCAGGATTACAGGAGAGAAATATGTGCTAGCCATGGGGAGGGTTAAACTGCCTAGCCTTTGAGATAGTCAAGGCATTCAAAATTAACTGGTGTGTGTGTGTGTGTGTGTGTGTGTGTGTGTTTCATTTGCAATCCAGATAGCCCCTGCCTCTCTTGGTCTGTGGTGTAACATGATTGTTTCCTCAGATGGCACAGTATAGAATGGGCAAAGGCCCAAGCTCTGTCCATTGCTTTTTCTATTATAGCAACAATGTATTTCTGAAGCAATCTTCATGACATAAACACCCCTTAAGACTTTTGCATTTGATATTGGGTTGAAGAAGCATACACTTGGAGGAACATATTCAAACCATAGCTGTATTGACATTATAGTCCCTAACCCTCTGGAACCATAGGTCCAATTAAACTTTCTTCTATAAATTGCCTTGGTCATGGCATTTTATCAGAGCAACATAAAAGTAACCCAGCTGTGTTTCTACTGGATATATGTACAAAGAAATCAAAATCAGTGTCAGAGATACCTCAATATCCATGTTGATAGTAGAACTTCCCACCATAAGTCAGCCTAGGTAATCATTAATAGGTGAATAAAGAAAGCACAGAATATAGTGTAACAGTTAAGATTAAGGAAATTGCAATATTTGCGTGAAAATGAATGCAAGTAAAGATCATTATACTAACTAAAATAAGCCAGTTTCATAAAGCCACTCATCATATGTTTTTCTTCATATGTGCAACCTAGCAGGGGAGTGGAGTTAAGGAAGTAAAAGACGTGTGTAAGGGAGAATGAAAGGGCAGTAGCAGGGAGTGAATAGAATCGAAGTGCATCCTATGTGTGTATGGAAATAACGCTTCTTACATTGGACGCTTGCTTCACATGCTCTAGTGAAAATCAGCATCAAGTGCTTGGGACAAAGCTCAATGGTGGAGTGCTCGCTTTGCATATGAGAGGCTCTGACATCAATCCCCAGGACTGGAAAAACACAACCAAGCAGGCATAAAACTTAGATGAATCAAATACAAAGCAATCAGCTAGATGTAGAGAACCACCTCTAATCTCAGCCTTTGAGAGGTAGGAGCAGAAGAATCATGAGTTCAAGACCAGTCTAGGCTACATGAGACCCTACCTTAGTCCTCTCCCCAAAATATAAAACCATCAAATATAAAACCATTCTCTAGAATAAATATGCAGCTTTTTGCTTCATTTTCACAAGTAAAAGTCTATTGAATAGTAAACAAAAAATTAAATTATGTAGTAAATAATAATGTACCATGATTATCCTCCAAAGTCAACAAGTAGAAAAAATATCAGGAATTCAGGGGATAAAACTTGGAAATATTTCTATAATTGTTAAATAAATGAAAGATAATATGGAAAAAAACATTCCAGATAAGACACTATAATAGAATGACTAAGCAGCTTCAAAAAGGATGCCTAATAGTTAAGTAGATAAGAGAACCTGCCTAAATTCAAGGATAATTGGTTAGATACCAGCAAACATACATTCAGTGGGATTTTTAAAACCTGAAAATCTCAAAGCAAGGCCAGGAGATATAAAGAATATTGCAATAATATAATCAATCCAACTCACTTGAAAGATCTTAGAGTTATAGTAAGCAAATTAAATAATAGTAAATTTAAAAGACAAAAAAGAAGTGAGGAAAAGAAGATTGAAATAGAAAGAAATGGAAATTACTATGAATATTCACTAATTTAGTACATTAGAGAAAAATCCTGTATGACAAATGCATTTGGAATAAGAAAAAATAGCCACAAAGACCGTTCACACCAGAGAACCTCGGAAGGCTTATGAGTTGGAAGCACCAGACCCATTAAAAGCTGAAATTGAGAGGCTCTACCAGAGTCTGACAAATACAGAGGCAGATACTGGATGCTCGCAGCCAACCATTGGACTGAGCATGGCGTCCACAATGAAGGAATTGGAGAAGGGACTAATGGAGCTGAGGAGGTTTGTAGCCCCATGAAGGGAGTAACAATGCCAACTGGCCAGACCCCTCGGAGCTCCCAGGGACTGGACTACCAACCAAAGAGTACACATGGATGGACCCATGGCTCTGGACGCATATGTGGCAGAGGTTGACCTTGTTGGACATCAGTGGAAGGAGTGGTCTTTGGGCCTGAGGGTGTTCAATACCCCAGTGTAGGGGAATGCCAGGGCGGGAAGATGAGAGTGGGTGGGTGGGTGAGTACCTTCATAGAGGCAGGGGGAGGGGAGATGGGACAGGGGGTTTCTGAAGGGGAGACCTAGAAAGGGAAAAACCTTTAAAATATAAATAAAGAAAATTAAAAAAAAAAAAAAAAAACCACAAAAACTGAAATCAAGAAGATGTCATTATAAGAAACACTAACACTCTGGTTTTTTTTCCCCTAGTTGACAAGGTAACATTGTTCTCCTAGTAGGAGAATTGGGGCTTCTTTTCTTAGATGATGTGGTAGAGAAAGACTATACTACAAATGGAAAGCGCAGCTGATGTTGGGCATGGCATTTGTGCAAAGCACATCATTCTAGACAGTAAGTGAAGAGCTTCTGACAGCAACTACCATAGCACTAGCAGATGAGCTTATCCACTGTGGAAATGCATGTGCCTGGCGCATGTGTGCCCAGCCCCCAGCCACTTGGAAAATGGAATGTGCTGGATCCTGTTCCCTATCTGCTAATATTCTCATTCATTCGTATCCATTGGAGGGAGAGTTAGCTTTAGCTCATCTCTCACCACAGCAGGATTTATAGTAAACACAAAACCTGGTTCCACTCCAATCAGATTCCAATTAGAGGTTTTTCATAAAGAGTCCACAAGTTTTCCACTCCCCTCCATTTCCCATCTAGTAATGGCTAGTAAACCTGAGTGTTCTTGAAAGTGAGACTACAGAGCAGTTGTCGGGGCTGTGATCAACTTCAGTGGTGACTAAACTTGTCCACTGGTGAGCATAAGGAAAGGAAAGCCATTTAATGGATAAAACTGCTGAGAACTATCTTGTATAAATATTTTCATTAGATATGCATTTTTTTTCTCTTGAGTGACTCTTGGGACTAGAATTTCTGGGACATGAGATGGATATTTAATATTAATAAGCTGCTAGATCTATCCCCCCCAAGTGGCTGCACCATTTTCTATTCCTACCACAATGTAGAAGAGGCTGTGTTGCCCACATTGGTGTTATTTGACTTTTCACTCTTAAATAATTCTTATGATCATATACTTTATTTATGGTGATGCTAATGGCATTTCTTGAGAGCTAATATATGGAATACTATTGAGTATTTACTGGTCATTTTTACATTTTGCATTATGGTATATCTGTCCAAATCACCCCTTTTTATCTTATTTTGATTGTTTTGATTTTATTAATGAGTTGGAGGAAACCAAACATCAGTTCATGGTCAAATTTGTTTTACAAATTCTTTTCTCCCATATTTTGCTTTGCCAATTTTTCCTTCATATTAGTTTAGCTGAATGGAAGATTCTATTTTTAATGAAGCCTAATTTGTTAATTTTTTTGTGATTATTGACTTCTGTGTCTAGCATATGAAAGTTTTACTTGAGTCCTTTTATCTTTGGGATTAGGAGTTACTGCAAATTAAATTTCACATGGTATAAAAGGCTGGGGCAAAGGTCCATCCTTTCCAGATAAGCCATTGTCTCAGTCAGGGTTTCCATCCCTGCACAGACAGCATGATCAAGAAGCAAGTTAGGGAGGAAAGGGTTTACTCAGCTTACACTTGTGATTGCTGTTCATCATGAAAGAAAGACAGGACTGGAACTCAAGCAGGTCAAGGAGCAGGAGCTGAGGCAGAGGCCATGAAGGGTTGTAACTTAGTGACTTGTTTCTCCTGCTTGCTCAGCCTGCTTTCTTATAGAGCCCAGGACTACCAGCCCACAGATGGGTACCACCCACAAGGGGCCCTCCCCCCTTGATCACTAATTGAGAAAATACCTTACACCTCGATCTCTTAGAGGCATTTTTCTCAACTGAAACTCCTTTCTCTGTGATAACTCCAGCTTGTGTCAAGTTGACACACAAAACTAGCCAGTACAATTGACCCCTTGTCAACTTGACATACAAACACATCACCAATAAGCATCAACCCTTACTTTCTTATTCATCCCCAAGATCTAAATAACTTTAAAAGTCCCACAGTCTTTGCAAATAATTACATATTAAAATTTCAGTCCTTTTAAAGATATCCAATCTCTTAGAATTCGAAGTCTTTTTAACATCAAAAGTATCTTAACTGTGGGCTCCACTAAAATACCATCTTTTTTTCAGGAGGGAAAATATATCAGGGCACAGTCACAATCAAAAGCAAAATCAAACTCCAACCATCCAATGACTGGGATCTACTCACAATCTTCTGGATTCCTCCAAGGGCTTGAGTCACTTCTCCGGTTCTGCCCTTTGTAGCATACACCTTGTCTTCTAGGCTCCAGATGCCTGTACTCCACTGCTGCTGCTGCTCTTGGTGGTCATCTCATGGTACTGGTATCTCAAAAACACTACTGTCTTCTGCTGCAACTAGGCTTTACCATGGTGCCAAGCATCACCTCCTTTGAATGACCCCTTCAGTGCTAGGCCATCAATTGCAACTGAGGCTGCACTTTTACCAATGGTCTTCCATGGCCTCTCACAGTACCAATCCTCCCTCAACTCTTTTGCATGACCCCTTCAATCCTGAGCTGTCAATTGCAACTGAGGTTGCACCTTCACCAATGGCCTTCTGTGGCCTCTCACAGTGTGCAGGCCTCAGCTGCTCTTCATGACTCCTTCTTGCCTTCAAAACCAGTACTACCTGGGTGACTCTTACACATTACCAAGTCCAGCCACAGCACAAGGTACAATCCTGGCTCTCTCTGGAACGAAGCCTCTGTGCTCTCAGAAAACACTTCTCAGAAGATTTCACCTCAATGATGCTGGTCTCCTCTCAATCACTGCCAATTTCCAAGCTCCCGCCAACCAGCATCAATAGTCCCAGCAATGCAATGATTCTGCTTTATTAGTTCTGGTGTCTTGTTAATCAAAGGTGATCCTTCAGCCCCAGCTAATCAAAACCACAGAACCTTCACAGTCAAAATAGCAAAGGCCCTGATCAAAGTCTTTAATTTTCTCTCTGAAATTTCACAAGTCAGGTCAGGCCTCCATCTTCTGCACTGTTCTCAACATTATTTTTCAAGCTCCTACACAACATCTTCTAGCCCAAAGTTCCAAAGTCCTTCCACAGTCCTCCTCAAAACATGGTCAGGTTGTCACAGGAATACCCCACTACGCTGGTACCAATATGTCTTAGTTAGGGTTTCTATTCCTGCACAAACATTATGACCAAGAAGCAAGTTGGGGAGGAAAGGGTTTATTGAGCTTACACTTCCATGTTGCTGTTCATCATGAAAGGAAGACAGGACTGGAACTCAAGCAGGTCAAGGAGCAGAAGCTGATGCAGAGGCCATGGAGGAATGCTGCTTACTGGCTTGCTTGCTTCTCCTGGTTTGCTCAACCTGCTTTCTTATAGATCCCAAGACTACCAGCCCACAGATGGCACCACTCACATGGGGCCCTCCCCCCTTGATCACTAATTGAGAAAATGCCTTACAGCTGGATCTCATGGAGGCATTTTCTCAACTGAAACTCCTTTCTCTGTGATAACTCCAGCTTGTGTCAAGTTGACACACAAAACTAGCCAGTACAGCAATCTAGTTGTTCATAATTTGTTAGCAATAATTCCTTCTATCTTGGGCTGCTTTTAATATTTTGCTCAAAGTCACATGATTATACAAGTATGAGTATATCTTAGGATATTTTGTTTAACATTAGTTTGCCAATTTGTATTACAGTGTCATGAGCTTAGATTCCAACAAACAGCTTTAGAAGTCTGTAAAAAAGTTGTATAAAAGTTTTATAAAATGTTGTATAAAAACTCAAAGAAAATTTTCTAAAAGGTAAATAGCTTAACTTTATTAAGTATTATGTTGAATAGTTTAGATATTGGCACTATCATATATACCTCAACATTAGTTCTAATGCCTAAAAAGTTGTTGGGATTTGCATTGGAATTGTTTTTGCAACCATTTTGTAAGAATTAAAGTCAGTCCGAAGAACTGACATCTTGATAATATCAACCCTCTGTTCCATGAACATTGTATATTTTCTTATTATTTGGCCTCTAATTTCTCTTTATTGTTCCAAATTGTTTACTTTATGGACCTTATGCTAACTTATTTTACATAATTCACAAATGGTATGATATTTGGGGATAGAATAATTTTTCTTTAAATATCATCATTGCTCTTTGTATATAAAAATGTATCTTTTCTACATTCTGTTCTTGTGTTTTGAAATTTGGCTAATACATTTCTTAGTCACTCTAGATCTTTTGCAAATTTCTGGAATTTTCTGAAGCAATCATGTCACTTGCAATCAGACATTTTTGTTTTTCTGTTCTGAATTTTGAGTTATTTCCTTGAGTATAGCTTCCAGTGAAATGTTGAAAGGAATGGTGAATGTGGGCATCCTTGTTTATTTGTAATATTATACAAAGAGATTTAGTCTTCACAATAAAGTATGAGGATTTTTTGTTTTACATAAATTCAATTCATCATGTTAGTGAATTTGTTTGCATTCCTAGCTTTTGAGAGTTTTAAAATAAATGAATTGTCATTAAAATTTAAATACTGTTATATCAATGGGTACAAAGATTTAGATAGGATGAATGAATTCTGGAGATGTAATATATAGCCAATAATAATTATTATTCTCTATAATTGAAGTTGCTGAAATAGATCTTAAATACTCTTAATACATAAATGGTAGTATCTGTAAAACAATGGATATGTTAGCTTATCTGTTATAATAGTTATGTAACTTACATATCTTACAATCTTCATTTAATCATCTTAGTCTAATTATCTAACAGTGTATATATGTCCTGAAATCATATTGTATACTATAAATATGTTTTAAATTTGTCAAATACATCTTAATAATGGTGAGAAAAATAAAAATAAAAGCAAGCAAACAAAATAAAGTATTTAACTCAAAACCTCAAATATTGTCTTTCAAACTAAATATATGCCGACTGCTTTCTTAGAATCCCCTGAATTGACCAATAGTTTATCTCAGCTATCTTATTAATATATTGAATAACACTAATGCTTAAGTGATAAAATACTCCAATGTCCTGCTTATTCTAGATCTCTTTTGTTCAGGATATGTATATTTTGTTTACAAGAGTCACTATTTATTTTTCTCTCATGTCTTTTCCAGATTTTGGCACCAGTGTTATTCTTTTCTAAAAAAAAAAAAAAAAGAGTGTGGGGGTGGGAGGAAAAGGGGGATGGGGATGGGGATAGGAAGCTGAGGGGGAGAATGTTTGTTTCTACTTCTTCCCTAAATTTCTTGCTATGGTTTGAGATATTTTGAGATACTGCTCTCCAAGTCCATGTGTTGAGCTATGATATCCAAGCTGGCACTATTGGAAACTAGTGGAGCTTTAGAAGGTAGGAGCTAGTGGAATGCCCTGAGATCATTAGGGTACACCCTTGGTAGAGCTATTCCCTTCATGTGTTTCAATCTTTCTCTAGCTCTTGGCTCAGGATTTAATTGCTTTTCTCTGGCTCATACAGTCAGATTTGCTGTCTCTTCCATAGACTCAAAGGAATGAATATACTTCATTTTGGACTGGAACACCCAGAACCACGAGTCTATTGAATAATTTTTCTTTATAAGATCCTTGCCTCTGGAATTTGATACTGTAATGGGAAGGTGACCAGAACCCTTCCTGAGCCTAAGATTTTCTGTGTAGAAAGACTTTTGATAATAAACAAATAGGGTCTTGTTTTATAGCCCAGGTTTGCCCCGTGGTCCTCCCATGTTAACCTACAGACTTCTGGGATTCTAAGAATGTGCTACTGTCCCTGGCTAATGTTTTAATTTCTCTAACAAAAGGTAGATTTTGGCTCTATTTCATCTTGTGTCAGTTTAGTGATGTATATTTTTGTAAGCAACCTTCCTATTTTATTCAAGCTGTAGAATTTGCTAATGTAAAGTTATTTTTACAATTATTTTGCGTTTCTTTTAAATGCATGTAAGTCTTTAGTGTTCACTCTCTTTTCAGGCCTGATAGCAGTAGTTTCTGTCTGTTTTTCTCTGAAACTATATACATTTTATTTTCGGTTTTGCACACACTTTATGATATTTATTGTGGCTTTGTCATTTCCCCATTGTTTATTTTTATTTTAATTTTTATTGTTCCCTTCAGTCACAATCTTGGTACCAAATTTCCTTTACTGTAGTAAAAGTAGAAGCGGATATGCCCCATTTAGAAAATAAGAATTAAATGATGAAGTGTTTTCTGGTATATGGTACTAAACAAATGACACTTGCTTTTTTTATTGGAAAGACATCTCTGGTACATACTATGAGGGTTTCCTCTAAATTTCTAGTTAAGGATCATTAATAATGAATGCTTTCTTTCCATGTTTATATGGGAGAAGCTCCTGTGCAGGTGATGGAGTACAACTGTTTGACACTTTGAGGTTTTTACTGGATAAAGTTACAGACATTTAGAAGATTTGATTCCCTTCAAAGGACAGTAAAGCCAGGACTATTCCTCTCTGTGTAAAACAGTCTTCCTCAGCTGTAGCTTTAGTTGTTCACCAACAAGGACATTTTTGTAGAACTGTGCTGAGCTCAGCATTTCAGTTTCATTATATACCTGGAGTAAGATCAGATGGGATTTGAAAAGACATAGGATTTATAGGACCCTGTATCTAGGATATCCTTGAAGAAGGGAAAAGGTCATAGATGATGGGGAGATCCACAAAGGAGGATGGGATGGATGACTTCTTGTTGACCCCTATGTGAGGCATGCCATATTCTAGAACCAGGACACTTCAAATACCGTGACCTATATTACTATATACATGTTAGAGATCTATCTATCTAAGGCCAGAGTCATCTGTGCAATGAGATTCAAATTTAAGATTATGAGACCCTGAAGTCCATTTCTTAACACTGTGTGAAGCCTCTCCTCCACAGAGCAATGGGGACAGACACTGCTTCCTATAATAGTAGGGTTAATGATCGTGTGAACTTTGAGGTTTTAAAGTCAACTAGGATGCAAATCAGGGGAAAATCTCTTCAGAAAGTTAAATGAGACTTTGGAAGGGTGGAGAGAATTAAGAGGTTTGCCTACAACAAAACAACAGCAGGCTTCCGGATTTATGTTTTGTTGGAAGGTAATGAGGGCCTAGGGAGTTTTCAAAATCCTCAGCAAAGCAAAGGTTGACCTTGCTTTTTACACTGGATGCACGAAATTGAATATAAAGCTAATATTTGTATATCAAATCACTTTTGACATAATTGCAAAGCTTTGCTTCCATTAGGAAAACACACACACTGAAATTCAAGGTCTTGAATACAAGTCCTAATAAAAACAACTCTTAAGCATCTGGGCGTTCACTTCAAAGGGGCATTTTGTTTATGTCAATACATAGTCTACATTACATTTAATTCTCTGAAGAAATCTCTGTGAGCATTTTGCTAAGTGGCTAATCAATCTACCTGATCTTGCCCAGTTCAACAAAAGCACATCTATAAGAACAGACACTGCTTTCCGCAGTAAATGAAGGGGATACCTCCTGACCAAGCTAGGGTAGCCTTCTTCTCCTAGAGGGTAGGACCCTGTCAGAGAATTATAGTCCAGCAGTTGTTTGATAACATGCTAACATGAAACATGCTCTCTCTATTGCTGTGACGAAACATCACAAGCAAGGGAACTTTTTAAAGAAGTATTTAATTGGAGGCTTGCTTACAGTTTCAGAAGGTTAGTTCATGACTGGCAAGGCAGGAAGCACGGTGGCCGGCAGGAAGGCAGGCTTGGCACTGGAGCAGTAGTTGAAAGCTCACTTCTGATCCATAAGTTGAAGGCAGAGAGAGAAAAAGAGAAGGGGAGGGGAATAGGGAGGGGAGCAGGGAGAGGGACAGGGAGACTGGGCCTGGTGTGAGCTTTTGAGATTTCAAACTGACACACCTCCTCCAATAAGGCCATACCTTTGAATCCTTCCTAAACAGTCCCCCAGCTGGGAACCAAATATGTAAATACCTGGGCCTAAGGAGGCTATTTTCGTTTAAACCACTACACACTACAGGCTGACTGATGCTTTCAGTTTTCTTTATCTCTATTTCTGTATTACCTCCCCATATCAACTTCTTTCTCTCTTCCTCCTTTCTTCCTCATACATTCCTTTCTCCATCCCTATCTCATTCATTGCAGTGTTAGACTATTTTGCTTGTGGCGATGAGAGTTCCCACTAAATACAAGGGATCTTTATTGGATCTGTTGACTCTGTCATTCCTCTAGCATCCACTGCCAAAGGCCTGAGAAGCTCTGGATACTATAAGAGGTTGCTTTACCAGGACAATTTTAAAGAGATAAAAGGACCATAGCCTTCACTCATTGGTCCATGCACTCATTTATTCAGGAAATGATTCAGTTAGTATCAGACACCCTTCAAGGTTGTGAATACAGACTCCAAACACGGAGAGGGAAACATACACATGCCCACAGAGCTTCCATGCTCAGCGGGAGATGGAGAGACATTTATAATTTAAAAAGTAAATTATACTTTTTAAATGGAAGTATAAATGGAAATTATACTTTTTTAAGTGGAAGATAGCAAGTGCTGTGGAAAAAGTAGAAGAGGGCGAGGAGGAGGGTGTGCTCTAAGTGTGCAATTTCAAAAGGGCTTTCAGATTGGCCTTGCTGAGGTGGTAATATCTGAACAAAACTTGATGGAAGATGGATGCCTTGTGGTTCTCTCTGGGAAGTTTTGCAGAGTAAACAGTGAGCTTCCACACTGTGTGGGAGTGCTCCCTGCATCTTTGATGGACAGCAGTGTGATCTATCTGTTTGAAGTGGGGTGAGCAGGTCGGAATTTTCCAGGAAAGCCACTATTGAGCTTTTATGTGCTGTTTCTTACTGTTCGATAACATCTGTTGATCTTAAAGATCTGTTTATTGATCCCAAAGGTGTTCCTGGAGGAATTCCTACAAGATCAGAAAGCCCACAGATTGTAAGACACAAAGGGGACATTTAGTGGATTGCTGGATTATTATTGAAGGTTCAGCCAGTGATGCTTCATTAGGCTAGTCAACAGCATCTTATCAAAGGTTTGTACATCAACTCCTTCCTTAGGTTTCATCCCCCCACCTCCTCCACCTCCCGCCTCCTCCCTGCTGCCCGAGGTTGAAGATCAGACAAATCAGGAGACTTGCTGGGGTCAAGAAAACAGTTTCTGTGTTTCATAGTTTCTGTATTTCTTCCTTCTCAGATTCACTCTCAGCAATTGCTTCCAATCTTACTTAGCAGCTCATAGCAACCTGGCCTTACCCTCTTCACTTTCCTCCATCTTGGCCTATGATCACAGGGTTTCTTCTTATAGATTGCTCTCTCTACGCTGTCTGTCTGTCTCCTACTCCTAGGATTCTTTGATCTTGATCCTTAACAGAAATAGGTCTTCTTTATTATTATGCCATTTTCTCTGTCTTCTGAAGACAGAATGAATTTTTGTTTGTTTATAGTCATTCTATACTAATGGATACCTGGAACCTGGTACTTCTTGGCCCCATATAAGCATGCCACAAAGAAAAGGAAAGTCCTCTCTCTGCCTCCAGCCTTAAGGTGAGCTGTGCATGGATGAGGCACCCTTCTTTCCCTTCCCCTAGTTCTTCCTAACGCCTTGCCTTAGTTAGGGTCTCTATTGCCTTGATAAGAAACACCTTGACACTTTGAGAAAAGGGTTCACTTGAGCTTAAAAGTCTCAGATTACAATTCACTGTTGAGGGGAGTCAAGGCAGCAACTGAAGAATTGACCATGGAGGAGTGTAGCTTATTGGCTTGATCCTTATGGCTCATGCAGCCTCTTTTCTTATATGTCCCAGGACCACCTGCCTGATGTTGGTGGCACACTCAAAGGGCTGGATCCTTCCACATCCATCCCTGATTAAGAAAATGTTCTACAGGTTTGCTCACAGACCAATCTGATGGAGGCCTCTTCTCTACTGAGGTTTGCTCCACCCAAATGTGTCTACCTTATGCTGACATGAAACTAACCATCACATCTCTTTATTTACCTTTTGTGATGAATTGCCCCCGCTAGTGCCTTGTGTCTTAAAGTTCCAGTGTAACAAAGTTACCCACTGTCTGGGTACATTGTTTAGAAGAAGGAAGAAAATAATGATGTCCAAATAATTACATCAGAGTCCTCCTGGAGGTGTCTAAATTTTCAAAACAAGAGGAAACTTATTTGTATACATGATATTGGTATTGCAAGAATGTCACGAAAAAATTTTTCATTTTAAAAGAAGCTAGGTAGCTTGGGAAGTGTTGCCTGTTTACTATTGTAAGAGAGCTCCCTAGAATTGTTTTTGTGACCCTGACTTATGTTCTCTGAAGACCTTTTAAGTGGCCCATTTCTGAGACTCATCATGGTTATTTTCAAACATCCATTTCTGTGATGTTTCTCTTGCAGCTGAGACATTTCAGAGTGACATTCCCATTAGGTCTGCAGGTACACCCGACCTGCCTCCTGATTGTCCCACCCCATGCTGTGAGGGCCACAGAGTGCTCTGTGATTGTGGAGGAGCATGCAATCCCAGCAAACCAGTCATTCCTTATCCCTAAGGTTGCTCTTCAGCTAACAACTCTTATTTTCAAGGACCACTCCAAAAGCAAAGAATACAGGGACAGAAGTATAGCCTGGCACATCAGTCATTTTGTCAATTACCAGAGAACTGTTTCCAGTTGTTTGGGAACCAAAGGAAGATGTTACTGTCTGGAAGGACCTGGTCCATCTGAAATAGCTGCAGTGCTGCTCTTGGTAGTTAAAACATTTTGAAAATAAGCTGGGTACACAGGAAATGTAGATGCTTTCAAATGGCCTTAACATGCCTGGCTTCTTGCCAGATTGATTCCTTTTATAAGGACAAGTTGCTTTCATCTTCATACCATTTAGCCTTAGGAAGTAAGAGAATGGTTTAGCAATCTGTAGTTAGGAGCATACTGAATTTTCAGGAATTTATTATTTAATATTTGAATGTCCATGTGTGGATTGATCAACTTGACTTGGGCATAGTGTGTGTGTGTGTGTGTGTGTGTGTGTTATACCTCAAGTTGAGTCTGAAACACAACTTTAAATTTAAATTGGTGGTGCTGCTGTCTTGGAAACCAAACCTGAACGTATCAGATTTGCAAATGATTCCAACATCTCTTGGTTGAAGACCCATGATAGCTTCCTTTTTTAAATATTTATTTTATGTATATGAATATACTGTAGCTGTCTTCAGGCACACCAGAAGAGGGCATCATATTCTATTACAGATGGTTGTGAACCACCATGTGGTTGCTGGGAATTGAACTCAGGACCTCTGGAAGAGCAGTCAGTACCCTCAACTGCCAAGCCATCTCTCCACCCCAGCCTCCCTTTTCTTAATTCATTTGTCTTAACCCCAAAGGTTCACATTTAGGACCCATGACCATCGTTTCCTGCTTACAGTTCTACTTTTACTCCAGAATCATCAGTAGAGGCATTGCATCTCTATCTCTCTCAAAAGATCTGGAATGTGGGTTGCTCTCACTGTAGTTAGTTCTTAGGTACAGTGCCAGTCCTGATTGGGTGACATTCAGGTATGCTGAAAGTCCTGCAAAGTGGGATAGTCTTATAAAGAAAGGATTAGTATCTGTAGTTTCAAAAAGCTGCCCATTGATCAACCCCATTTCTCTGATTTGTGTCCCTCTATCAGCTTCCTGGCGATCTCTGTGCTCTCAATCACTTGCTTTGTCTCTACTCCTTGTTTGTATTTCCCAGCTGGGATATCCACTCATATATGGCCTGCCTCATAGAATCCATTCCTAAATGCTTGGCTTTGTTTTCCTAGCTCCCTTGGAAGCTTTCCCAACCATGCTGCTTTGAGTCACCTCCTAGTTCCATGGATTTGCTAAGTAACTCGGTCATTTGGATTTTCAAACTTCGTCATACATTTTATTCTTCACCAGTCCTCCAGAGAGCAGCCTTATGACATACACTTTTCCATCTTTTGGTTCCCTCTCCTTCAGTTCTAGCTAAATGGGATGTGGTAGAGATTGCTATGGATCCAACATGTCCTACATCCTTACCCTCTTAGGCGTCTAACAGGGTGTGATACCAAGACCGGGTTCTAGCCAAGGAACTGTGGGCAAATGTAAGGTTGATCACTGTTAGGCCTGGCCTATAGGAATTCTTTGCATGCAGCTAGCCCTGACTTCTTCCTTCCTATGCAGCTTGTAAAGAGAAAGAATTGTGAAGACCCAGAGGTACACACACCCTCAAGTCACAACAACCCCAGTCCTTAAATAACTGGGTAGGAAGTTACCCACTCTCTAAGAATGTGAACATCTGGATTGGACTTGTGGACATCTGAATTGGACCCAATTAACCCAAAGGCAGCTTTAACTGAGCCTTAGACCATTGCATTTCATAATAGGAGACATTAGAATACTTTTTCTTCCATATGAACTTATTTACTTGGTTTCTATTGAATAGGGTAAGTTTTCTTTTCACATGTTAAAATGTTGCACCTCATCTACTATCAAATCAATTCTTATTTCCTCTATGAAGCTCTCTCCAATTTCACTGTGACAGAGATTTATTTTCTCAAACTTCTTGAAACATACACACACTGCTTTGCCACTCAGTGAGCAGATTCTACTATATTGCACCAATTTTTGCTTAGCTTTAGTGAGTGTGTTCTATTTTCTCTGGGACATTTTCAGATCATGTGAGGTGGTGCCTTTGTCTTATGATTCAGTGTGAGGGATGCTACGGAAGCTCACAGGAAAATTGTAAAAGAACAGATTGACTTGTTTCACTCGGCTCCTCCTTTATTCCACACCCTTCTTTACTGACTTAACCCACATACGGTGTTTTGTTTATTTCACACATGAGTTTGATATCACTCCTTGTTTCTATGCCTGTTTCTCAGAAATGCTGGTGAAATAAAATGATACCTACTTAATACTCCTTCTGTATTACTCCAGTGCTGGCTGTGTTTAAATTATGTTAGTTGAAAAAAAAATGAATTTATTCTTTCCTCTAAATTCAAAGAGGAATGCACCTAAACCCTTCTAAAACCCCTGTTTTTAGAGATAGCACAACACTGTATCAGACTTCTTTATTTTCTTTGTTATTCTGAGAGTAATCACACAGGGCTGACTGCCTGCTTTGAATGAGGTTACTCATTAGTCTCTCGATGTTTTTACTTAATAAAAGAGCATATATTTCGTCTGGTACTGTAGTACGATCATTGTTTCTGCTTGCTTCATCTTTAAGTTCTTGTATTCTCGTGTAAGTGATAGTTCTTCAAATTGGTGGGTTAATCTGGCAAGGTTTTTCCAACAAGGGATGAGTCCAAGGGAAGCCTGCTGAGGCAAAGGCCTTGTCAAATGATCAAAGCTATTGACTCTGCTGTTCTCCCCTGCTGAACCCAGAGAACCCATTCAACAATCAATAGAGACCATAAAGAGGAGGTGCATGGGCCAAGTTTCAGGAGACTTGACCTATTTTGTTCCAACAGTATGATCTTCAACAATCACTTCTGCATTACATTCTTAGGAAAGTGGGTCAATGTATTTGCCAGTTTTGTTTTGAGGTGTTTATTTGTGTGTGTGTGTGTGTGTGTGTGTGTGATGATGCATTATTAATAACCATATAGGTAATGTTTTAGAATGGCAGAGAACAAGCAGAAATTTCCACATTGGCATTGGAAACCCTTTGAACTGATGTTAAGCAACTGTCTCAATCACTGACTAACCTCAGTTACTGGTGAGCTTCAGATGTGATGACAGGTATGTCTGTGTCCTGTGCATATGCATCCTTTGCTTAGAATTTGGAAGTTCTCTGTTATGGAAGGATCAAGGGTTACACTCAAAGAGAAGAAGGCAGTGTTTAGTAAATCAGTAAGCAACAAGGTATGGTAGCTTCTTCAGTGAGGAAATGAAGAACAGTTAAGTCAAGGATCCAGAAGTGAATGATGTCAGGGAGTTGTGAAGAGGGACACATTTATGGCAGAGGATGGGGCTAGGAAATGTCCCAAGGCTCAGAGCAACGCAATAACTGTATATACATTAATTAGGGTTTTAATTTATATACTATCATTTTTTAAAAATTCTCATCATTTTCTTTATTGAATTAACTTAGCTGGCTGCTTAGCATGGAGAAGGGTCAACCATCTCTATGTTAAACCATATGTAACATAATCTTAGGCACACAGGATATGTTTGGTACACACTTGACATAGAATATCTTTGCTTAATTTTGGTTTAGTTCTATCATTTTGATGTTAGAGTTTGAGACTTATTTCATAATTACATGTAAGGATCTAGTCCTTCTTTGGCTCAATGTTTATTTTGTTTGGTTGTTTTTTTGGCTTTTGCAACAGTATTTCTCTGTACACAGCCTTGGCTGTACTGGAGTTTTCTCTGTAGACCAGGCTGGTTTCAAACTCAGAAATCCACTTGCTTCTGTCTCCTGATCAATGGTTAAGTATTAAATGCCCAATTATATTGTATGTCCTAAGTCTATCCTAGATAGAGGTACATAGACACATTTTATACCTTTATAGAACTTACATTCTTGTACATTCACACACACACACACACACACACACACACACACACATACACACAGAGAGAGAGAGAGAGAGAGAGAGAGAGAGAGAGAGAGACGAAGTTAAAACATCATGTATGCTTGTATATCTCTATCTGTCTGCCTATCTGTTATCTATGTATGGAATTGAAACAGCCCTAATGGAATGGGAGGAGCTGTAGAACTCTCTAGAGCAGTGGTTCTCAACCTTCCTAATGCAGTGACCTTTTAATACAGTTCCTCATGTTGTGGTGATACCAAACCATCAAATTATTTTTGTTTCTACCCCATAACTGCAATTTTGCTACTGTTAGGAATCATAATGTAAATATTTTTGTTTTCCAATGGTCTTAACCAACCCCTGTAAAAGAGCCATTCAACCCAAAGGAGTTGGAACTCACAGGCTGAGAACTACTGCTCTAGAGGATAGTGTTTCAGAGCTAGATCCAGATACAGGCATTTGTTTGCCAGGTGGAAAAGCATCAAGAAGAAAAATGGGGGGAGGGGGAGATGAAGTCAAATAATCAGTCCAGTTGGGCTTCTTGGTGAGATCCAAGATTTATCCTAGGCTAGAAGAGAAGATATTGCATCACTTTGAATAAAGACAAGGTTAGATTTAGATTTTTTCAAATGAATGTTTGTCTTTACTGCGGCATACAAAGAATGCCAAGAGTCTCATGTTATAGTTCAGAAAGAAATAGTCACCCTGAGAGTGGGAGCTAGTAGAGAGGGAAATTTCTCTCCATTCCAGGCTGGTCTGTTATGTTAGAAAGATGACCTTTCATTTTGCCAATGTTGGAACTGGGGAGGTGGCTCAGTCAGTAAAATGCTGGCCACTCAGGCTTGAGGACCCAAGTTTAATCTGAGGACCCAAGTTTGATCCCAAAACCATGTAAAACCAAACACCCGTGGCACGTTCCCATAATCCTAGCACCTGGGAGGGAAAGACAGAGAGATTCCTGAAGCTTTCTGAGCTGCTATTCTAGCTGAATTGATGAGCTCCAGATTCAGTGGGAGACCTTGTCTCGCAAACTATGGAGTAGCCAGTGGTGGTGATGTATACCTGTAGAAGATGCAGAAGAGAGGGAGTCATAGAGATCACCAGTAAATATCAGCTTGGTTTACACCTACACAAGTAAAATAGGAGTGATAGAGGAATGTTGCCTCCACATGCAAACACACGTGCACACATACATAGACAAATAAAAGTCTTTCAAACTTGAGTAGCTGAATCTACTGTAATACAATTTGACATTTGAGCACCCTGACATTGCTTTGGAAATTCAATTGTGGTGTTCTGGTCCTATTAGATCTGGGTCTTCAATGTATGAATGCACAGGAGTCAGACGGAGATAAGTTGGAGGGAAGAGAAGGTGTCTGAAGAATGAGAGAGTGTCGTTTTGATGTCATGGTGATGCCTGACAGTGCTCAAGGCTCTTCCCTCACCTCCTCACATCTCATTTTCTTCTCAAACTTTTGATTTCCTTGTTACTCCTTCAGTGGAGGCTTGTTCTGCCCAGTTCCTCCTGGCTACACAGGCATTCAACTTTCCATTTCAGCTGTCCCTAGCTCTGCAGCCCGAGGGGCATCATGTCCTGTTATAGATTTTTAGTGATTGTGCTCTATTTTACCTTTTGCCTATAACATCCTTCTCCATCAACAAATTCTCCCTGTTTGCTGTTTATGTATTGATATTCCCTGGGGGGATTACTCTCTGACCTTTTATCATCTCACTCTTTCAATGGTCCTTGGGATTTTATCTAGTAGTTGGAACCTTAATCTATGTATGTGTATGTATATACTTCCCCTTCCCATTTAAAAAAAAAAAAAAAATCTCTAGCCCTAACCTCAAACATCAGACTGCTAGACCAGCTGCTGATTGGCCATATCTCCCTGGCTGTCCCATAATAAGCTTATGTAAAGTAGTTTCTAAACCCATTGTGCAATGCCACACTCCTCAGGCTCAACCTGCTCTTCACTACAAGCTCAGCTTGTGGCATCATGTGCATCTGTCCTTCCTTCTATGCTACCCTACTATCTATCAGTCGCTCACCAAATCTGGATGATTTTGCTTTTATTCACCTTCCCTTCCACCCCTGCTAACATGGCCTCACTTGAAACTCTCATCATCAGTCCCCTGGAGAACTAACTATTCGTCCTGATTCCCAGCTATTGTCTTTTTTTTCCCCCAGAAATCTACCCAGCCTTTAATCTGATCATGTCTCACCCTGTCAGAGAACTCTCCCAAGACTCCCTGTCACGTACAATGTAGTGCTTAACTCCTCAAGGACCAAGCAGTTCTGTTAACCATCTGGTCCTGGCTCCCTTTCTAACATGATGTCCCTGCAACCTGTCCCCATCCCTCCTGACATTCCGACTGCAGCTCATTACACTCCAGTAATACTTCCTATCAATTATGTCAGCCTTTAGGTCTGTGTTCACACCATTTCCTCTGCCTGAGAAATCTTTCCTCTTCCTATCTGTCTGGATAATTCTGAGTTTTAAACCTCAAGTTTATGACATACTAGGTGAGTAGTTCATGTTTCCCTGGTGTTCATGATAACTTTATAGCATCTTACACTAGCATCACAGCATCTCTAACTGTAAGCATATGCCTCTGTGTTAGTTTCCCTTTTCTGAGTCCTTGTTCCTTATCTAAAACATGGTAATAACAATAGTATATGTTTTAGAGAATAGTTGGGAGCACTAAATAGGCTGTCCATATAATAATATTGAAACAGTGACTAGTTTATAAAACTCATGATAGTAACAATATTATTACTGTAATATAATAATCAGAAAATGCATATAATAATTACATCACTGAAATTATTGTATTCTAATAGAAATATTGATGATACCAGAGACTGAGTATCCCTTACTTAAATCCTTGTAACTAGATTTTTTGAGATTTTAGATCATTTTTTTTCTGGCTGTAGATATTTTCATATATGTAGTAAACTATCTTGGGAATGAGATCCAAGTCTAAAACTGAAAATTTAGTTATATTTCACACATAGTTTGCAATATGGTCTGTGGGTAATTTTACATAATACATATTTTCAATAATTTTATAGTCTGCAGGCAGTACTTTTGTTACTGCCCAGCCTGCTGCTGCTTACAGGATATTCAGGAAACCTATATTTCTTCCCAAAATAAACAAATAAAAATAAGATAATTTTGTCTATTAAATAGACTTCCATGGTGTGAATTTTCCAATTATGGTACCACATGGGTATAAAGGAACTTTCAGATTTTAGAACATTTTGAAATTTCAGATTACTAATATTGTACATCACTACTATTAATATTGCATATGTTATAATGACATGGTGAGCCCATCAAGGCCAGGGGCAATCTAATAAAGTAAATATGATAATAATAATTGCTAATAGTTAATGTATTGAACAGTTGGTATATGCTAGATGTTTAACAAAGTGAGTCACATCAGCTTTCTTACAAACCCCCATGAGCTGTACAGATGGGTGAATGGAGGCATAGAGGGCAAAGCCACCAGAGAAACTTGCCTATCGTTGAAGCCTGCCCTGACTCATTTGACTTCTCTCTAGGACTTCAACCTATATTCTCCCACTACTCTCTTCATACTACTTAGTAGCAGAAGGCTTGGAGAAGACTGGAGGTGCTCATGTGGACCTCTCTGGTAGATGCTACCATATATCACCCAGATCTCTCTACAGTGAAGCCAGGCTACCAAAAGGTGCCCGTTGGACTTTTCTCCTAACTCAATTCAAGTTCTTAACTCAATTAATTAGTACATTATCAATTAAAATCATATCTTCCCTGACCCCCACCCCCAGCAGTGGCTCTCTAAGTAACTAACAATTTTCCAGGGATATTGCAAAGTAGACATAGTTAAAATCTGCCAATGGGAGTATGAATCTTTTTATCAGCAGGAAACATGGGTCTCAGTTGAACTGAAAAAGGACAAACCCAGTTCCGGACTGCAACATAAAGCTCTCGGGCCCATAACGGTGATAGGGCAAAAATTTCAGGTCATGTTTGTTTTCCAGCCTCTGGTAACAACGTTGCAATGAATTAGACAGATATCAAAACAGACTGTGATTATTGACCCTAAGACTAAGTGCAAAGCCACAGAGTAGAAAATGGGATCGCTCAGGAAAAGGTAGGGAAGTAGAATAGTCCCTCATTGAGCAACTGTTCTGTACCAAGAATTTCCTATAATGACCCATTCAAGGCTTAGCATAATCCAATGAATAAATAATATTATTCAGTTTTAATATGAGACACAGAGAGGGACTAAGTTGTGTGATATCACAGAGTTCATGATCTGACCCTGAACAACCGGGTGCTAGTGACCAACTAACTATTCCTCCATTACTTAGTCTGTCTCTCAGGTTTTTCTTCAGCCATTTCATCTTTTAAGAGTTGTCTGAGGTATGTGACTCATAGGTTCTTGGCAATTTTGCTCTAGTGATAGTTTCAAGCAAAGCTTGTGATAGACTTCATGTTGTTAGTTACAGATGCTGTGGGAAAGGTGTGGCTACTGGTGCTGTGGTTTAGCTGGTAATAGAGAGTCTTCTCGGGTGTTTTTAAGAGCAGGAGGAGATTCCTTAACCCCTCAGCTCTTCCTCACAGATCTGGGAGAGCCTGTTCCTATTCACTCTATTCCTGTTGTCTTAGGGTTTTAGTACTATGAACAGACACCATGACCAAGGCAACTCTTATAAGGACAACATTTAACTAGGGCTGGCTTACAGGTTCAGAGGTTCAGTCCATTATCATCAAGGTAGGAACATGGTAGCATCCAGGCAGACATGGTGCAGAACTGAGAGCTCTACATCTTCATCTGAAGGCTGCTAGCAGAATACTGCCTTCCAGGCAGCTAGGACTAGGGTATTGAAGCCCACACCCACAGTGACACACTTCCTCTTACAAGGTCATATCTACTCCAAAAAGCCATACCTCCAAACATCTATAACCAACAAGGGCCACTCCCTTGGCCAAGCATACTCAAACCACCATACCTGATGTGGACACACACACACAAACACACACGAACACACATGCATACTCACGCACATGCACAAACACACACACAGTACATTTCAATGTAAAAAGTTTTAACATGAACCAGCATAAAATGGGCATGGGAGTGCTAAACTAGTAAATATAAAGAATTGATAAAATTTTAATTTTGTTAGGTCTTAGCAATACAGTCTTTGGCTTTTTCTCATGCCTCTGGAATCAGCTTCTCTGGGTCTCCATCCCAGATTTTGAAACTTCAACTCCTATTTTTAAAGTGGAGGGGCATGATATCTATTAGGTTGAAACATAAAATTTTCATTTTTTTGTAAGTCACAAATGGTCAAATGGTGACACTTTTATATACCTCCACTTAATACATCATAGGGTTACTGTGGAGAGGAAATGAATAATGCAAGGGAAGCACTTATCATAGCTACTGTCCCCAAAGTACTCAGCACATGAGAGCTATGATGGGGCTAATGACTTTCATCTGAGACAGTGACTGAGGTCTTACTGGACTTCTATTGCCAGTTCAATGTTTCTGAGTGACATAGACCAAATGCTTGGCTTTTATAAACACTGCTCACTGAAAGCAGAGAGCTAAGCAGGGAGACTCACTATTTTCAGTACATTGCCTTGACTCCAATAAGGGGGAAGAATAAGAAGGATCTCTATGTCTCAGGTGGACTTGTGATATCTCTAAACCCTTGTATGAAGAGAAGACATGTCCCCAAAGTCTCTCTGTGGCCATAGGACTCTCTGAGGCTATCACCTTATTTTGAAAACAATATCACTATGGTTCTCAGTAAGTCATTTAATGTTTGAGTATTTGATAATTCATTTTCATACACAAGTTAAATGCTTTCAGTATTTGCTTGGTTTTGGCAATGTTATGATCTCACAAATAAAAATTACTTTTATGATCATTGTCGTTCTCTTTTTGTTCATTAATTACATAAATATTTATTGAGTACCTATAGTAAATGTACAATGATGGGAGAAAATGGATAATATGGTAATCATGTCAGAGAGTATCTGGAAGCATAAAGTCTACCAGCAGAGACAGGCATTGATTCTATTGTTGAGATAAAACACCATGGCCAAAAGCTACTTGCGGGGAGGAAAAGCTTTATTTCAGCTTATAACTCGAAGGTTCTGAGAGAAGTCAGGGCAGGAACTCAAGGCAGGAACCTGGAGGCAGGTAGAGAAGCAGGAGCCATGGAGGAATGCTGGGTAGTGGCTTGCTCCTCGTGGCTTGCTCAGCTTGCCTTCTCAAACAACTCAAGAGCACCTGCCCCATAGTGACACTGAAACAGTGAGTAGGAATGAGGAAAATCCCTGACAGACTTTAGCTATAGTCTAACAGAGACATTTTCTAGGTTCAGAGTCCCGCTTCCCAAATGACTCTAGATTGTGTTAGGTTTACAAACAAAACAAATCAAACAAACAAATCCCCCCAAACCAAACACAAGACAAATAAAACAACCCCTCTGACAATCCATAATCTACAAACATAAATGTTAAGTTGCCATCATGGTATTATACATGGTATTTTGGTAACTAGAAGTGTTTTAAAGAGCCTTGACTTTCTTAGTGTTGGGACGTAAGACTGAGTTGCCACATAGCCCAGCTCATGATTTAAAATGAGATGAAGATGCTGAGGCACAGGACTTACGAGTGAGGTGTGACTGGGTTCCTCCCATCCTTTTACCCTCATCTTGATGTGTCAAGCAACATACTGGCAACACCTGGGTCAGGGGAATCTTTTCAAGGAAATTATATAGGACTCTTGCTGTCTGAGAGAGGGAGAGAACAGAAAACACGAGAAGATGCATGTTTATAGTACCGACAGGGGTGAGTTGAAGTAGCGCTCCAACCAGAAACCTGTATGTGCCAAGTTTTTGTTAGGAAGAATGAAGACCTCCTTGAAAAACCAAAAAAAGCTGAATGCAAGCAGAAAACAGAGAATAAAAACAAGTAATACACAAGGCTGCCCATGTAGTCAGGCATCAGAACTTGACTGTCTTAGAAGGGAATTTGGTTTTCATCATGAGAGCAATGAAGGATGGTTTAAAAGTTGTGCTTAGCCCAGTTGTCATCGGACAGGCTTCTGACAGAAACAGATGCAGAGACACACAGCCAAACATTGGGCACATTAGTCAAAGCTTAGGGAATCCTGTGGAAGTGGGCAGGAGGAAGAACTGTAGGAGGTCAAGGACACCACAAGAAAACCCGCAGAACCAATCAACCTGGGCTCATAGGGGTTCACAGAGACTGAACCAAATACCAGGGAGCCTGCATGGGACTCACCTAGGTCCTCTGCACACACATATGTTACAATTATGTAGCTTGGTCAGCTTGTGGAACTCCTAACAGTGGGAGCAGGGACTCTCTCTGACTCCATTGGCTGCTTTTGGGACTCTTTACCTCCTAGGGTTGCCTTGTCCAGCCTCTATACAAGAACAGGTGTCTAATCTTGCTGCAACGTGATGTGTCATGTTTGGTTGCTATCCATGGGAGGCCTGCCCTTTTCTGAAGAGGAGTGGGGGAGGAGTGGGTGGGTGGGAGGGGGAGGCAGAAGGGAGGAGTGGGGGAGGGAAAACTGAGGTCAGGATGTAAGAAAACAATAATAAAAAAGAAAAGTTGTCAGTGGTGACAATAACAAGATAAACTTTTTCCTTGTTAAGATTGCTTCAGGTGTTGGGAGTAAAATGGACCAGAGAAATAAGAGTGATGGTGAATGGGGGAGACTAGTTAAGGGAATCTTGGAAGGGGAAATGATAGTGTTTTATAGTAGCATGACAAACAGGGAGATGAAGAAAGTGAGATATAGTCAAAAGGTTTGTCAGCCAGCGGGAGCTGCAGATGCGTGTACATTAGGCGTGCACGTACATTAGGAGTGCACGTACATTAGGCGTGCACGTACATTAGGCGTGCACGTACATTAGGCGTGCACGTACATTAGGCGTGAGAACATGGGGAAAATGCTAACTGGTCTGCAATTAGATCGCTGTCTGTGGTAGCACCCTTCCCTGGAAGAGAGCATAGTGAGTGAGGGCCATACTGGGTAGTGGAAAGGCAGGGCTGACGTTTCATTTATGGTGTCCAAGGGGAATTATCAGATTTATTTCAGCAAATCATAGGAGGTCCGTGTCAAATGGAAATGTGTGAGGAGACTGCAAAAAGGTGGTAAACAAAGTCACAGTATAGATGAGATTGCCAAGGAAGCCAATATGGTGTAAACAACTAAGACAAGGTTTAAAAGTAAGTCCTTAGCATTCCATCCACATTTCCACAGAGAGAGTTAAATTGTCAGGGGATTTGGGAATCTGTTTCCCAGAAACGTAGGATGAAGTAAATTGGACAGTTTGCTCAAGGTGCAGGCTAGCATGCCAAAGATAAGTTTGAGCCTAGATATTTGATCTTCTGGGGCTCTGGTGCTTGCACCACAGCACAGTTTTGGTTTTTTTGTTTTTTTGGTTTTTTTTTTGCCTTTGAATAATTAATTTTTGAAAACTTTGAAGAATATTGCCATTATATCATTGAGTGGTGCTTTCAAGTTTCTAATTTTTGCTGTTCTTAAAAAGACAGCCTAAAAAGTTCCACAATTCTGAGACAAGTAAGGTGAGTTTTAAAAGAGGGATAGAAACTCAGAAATTCTACCAGGCCCTGGGAGCTGAGTTCAGTAACTTGACATAATTAGGTGTTCACTTAACACTCGGTAATTAAGTGGCTTTTTACCAATTTCATTAAGAGAGAGAAAAGCTAGTGTGAGGTGCAGTAGGCACCTCCAGGCTCTATCACAGGACCTGTTGGCAGAGCCGCTTCTGTGGCTCCTGCTGAGGTACTAACTATCTTCTCTCACCTGCACAGAGAGTACCAATCATACCGCGCTCCCTCCTCCTCGTCCTGGGTGAGAGAACTGAGAAATGGCCCCAGCCAGTCTGAGAATGAAGTGCTGAGACTCTGCTGCATCTGTGATGAAGTTGCTTCCCTGGCTGTATCTAGCATGAGAGGAAGCCCAAGAGCTCCATGGAATATAATTAATAATTTTATTATGAATTTTAGTTGGGAAGGAGATTTCTAGGTCTGTCATTCTAAGATGGCTAGGTGGCATTAGTAATGACTTGTAGATGCCTTCAGACCATATCCCCTGCCTTAAAGTCAAGGGTCAGGAGAAGTTTTTGTCTTGGGATCACTACTATAAGAGAATACCAAATGAAGGCTGTAAGTGACACAACCCTACATAAGCACAGACTAGGAAGAGTGAGATATTCATCCTAAATTTCACGAGGACAAATGAGAATGCTAGGAGATTCAAGCTAACTGTTCTCACTTCCCAGCCTAAAGCAGCCCACAAGCAGCCAACCAAACAGACCATAAAGAAGATTGTGAATTTGGTTACTGACAATCTAATTTTTCATCCGTTAATAGATTTATTCCGTTTACATCCTGATTGCAGCCCCTCCATCCTCTCTTCCCAGTGCCACCCTCCCCTTCTCCTTTGAGAAGGGGCGCTCCTACTCCCAGGCGCCAACCTGCCCTGGCACATTAAGTCTTGTCAGGACTAAGCATTCTCTCCCACTGAGGCCAGACTAGGCAGCACAACTAGGGGAAAGGGATCCAAAGGCAGACAACGGAGTCTGAGTCAGAGACAGCCCCTGCTCTAACTGTTAGGGGACCCACATGTATTGAATTACTTGGGATTCACCTTTCTCCATGAACTCCTGCCATTCCCAGCCCACCTGCCTGTGAATCCGGCTGGTTTTCACTTAAAAGTTTGACTTGTTAGCTGATTACAGAGCATTGAACTGTAGTCATGAAGCCAGGGTACCTAACACCTGAAATCCCAACCTTTCAGGGGCCGAGATAGGAGGATTTCTGGGAATTTGAAGTTGGCCTCATCTACATGGTGGGTTCCACATTAGCCTTGACTATAGAGTGATATTCTGTCTCAAACTCAAAATGTACCTCCAGCAAAGATACCTCAGAACCTGGAAATGACTGTGTTGAAGTATTCACAACACTGTTGAGTTTCTCTGCCGTATGTGGTAAGGAAAGCAAAGGCTCATGGAGATAAAGGGGTCAAGAAAATCCTGAGCAAAAATATGGAATCGATTGATCATAAATGAAGGTAAATAGGACCTTGGAGGCAGATGAGAGGGAAGAGGATTGCTGAGATGCTACGCAGAGAGGGGCTGTTGCCCGAGACTAACTGAATTATAGTGTTGGAGTTTTATGGGCCCCTCTAGGCTGCCTCCTTTCTCCAATCTAATTTGGAAACAATGAAGAGAAAGAAAATAATTTAAAGAGATAGGAATTAAAAGGTGATGTTTATTACTCATAAACTCAATTTTAGATAATGTGGCTTTTTAAAGTTTACTGTCCGATACTGAATCTCAGATTTAGCAAACCAGGCTTAGGAAGTTGTGAACCCCAGACAGCTTCTTCTGGGGAGGGAGAGGTAGACTTAGTTGAGGCGATTAGAAAATGGGCAATAAACTATACCCGTGAGAAAGAGATGAGCCATTACGAGGAAGAGGGCAGTAAGTGTCAGGTCTGCGCATGTGCAGGTCTTGAACCACACGAATCATTTAGGTCTCCCTCCTCAGAACCCGGGTAGAGTGGGAGTACAAGCTTGTGAAGCTGCCTCCACATGAAAGGAACTATAAGGATTAGAAACAAAGATTTTTTTCCCTCTATAATCCTGATGAGTCAGAAAAACAAATGATTTAAGGTGTTCCCAGTAGACCGGCTTGGTGCATTTACATATATCAAACCAGAGCAGAATAGGATTTTTGGAAACATAAAGGCAGACTTCTCCCCATGAATGTAGAAGAGGGTTATAATGACCTTGAGTGTAGTAGATCAATGTAGTACATACCTTGCAATACACAGCCTCTAGAATTTGATGCAGATGAGGCTTTTTTTATGTTAAAATTTGGTGGCAAGTAGAAGGTAGCTAGGAGAAAGAATTGTTTCTCACAGCCCATAGGTAGTAGGAGACAATGGGTAATTCTGGTTTGAATGAACTGATGGAGTCAGCCTTGCTTCCATTTAGCAAGAAATGGAAAGGGTGACAAGATGTTGGGGTTTTAATTTCTCATAAAACACGGTTTCTAGAATGCATGATGGGAAGACTTAAGAATGGGGATCTTAAGAGTATGCATCAGAAACAAAAGAAAGAAGAAAAAGAAAAAAAGAATCTAAGCAAAGAGAAGGTGGAATGTGGGTTATGGTTCGTTACCAGAAGTTGAGAGGGTTCAGAAGCTCTGGCTTTATTCTAAATGTGGCTTCATGGAAAGGGAAATGAAATCATTGCTGTGAGGGAGAGCTTGGTGGGAAAAGAAGGAAACAACTTAGCTCTAAGAAAGGGATTGCAAATTTTTATAACACAGGGAAGGGGCCCAGAGAGATGACCCTGTGGGTAAGGGTGCTTACAGCCAAGACTGTTGACAGGAGTTCAGTTCCTGTAGCCTGCATGGCAGAAGGAGAACTAACTAACCCTCTCAGATTGTCACATGTACACACACATACACACCCTTCCTGCACACACCCTTCCAGCAATAAATATATTAATAAATAAATAAATAAACAAATAAATAAATGTAATGAGAACCCAGTGAAAAAAGGGAAACCTGATGTCTTAGTTAGGGTTTTACTGCTGTGAACAGACACCATGACCAAGGCAACTCTTATAAGCATAACAGTTAATTGGGGCTGGCTTACAGGTTCAGAGGTTCAGTCCATTATCATCAAGGTAGGAGCATGGCATTGTCCAGGCAGGCATGGTGCAGGAGGAGCTGAGAGTTCCACATCTTCATCTGAAGGCTACTGGGAGAAATCTGGCTTCTACGTGGTTAGGAGGAAGGTCCCATTGCCCACCCCCACAATGACACACTTCCTCCAATAAGGACACACTTCCTCCGACAAAGACACTCCCTGGGCCAAGCAGATTCAAACCACCACACCCAGAGTCTAAGAAAGTATCCTCTTCTAATCTCTAGAACAAGTGTTCTTAGCACTACTGTTCTTCCAAAGCACAGTTTTTTTTTTTTTTGTTTTTTTTTTTTGTCCCCTGAGGGGAAGAAGTCTTTTTGTGTCAGCATGCATGAGAGGAAGAAGCAACCATAGCTAGCATTCTCACTTCTCATTCATGCACAGTCCCCTTCTACTATTTCCTCTGGGTACATCTTCAAATCATTGGAAAGACCTTTGCTGTCTGAGTCAAGACTACGCTCAGGATGCACTCAGTGGTGTCTTAGAGGCATTGGTCTTGATGATGAAGAGCCAGTTCACACTTCAACATGGGTGTGTCTATAATTCTTAGAGGTAAGAACTAAGGAGAAATAAAGACCCTGATGCCGGATGGATGGGGGTGGGGACAAAGCAAGATTTGAGGGCAGAAAATGACTCTATTGTATTTCTAAAATCTAGAACCACTTACTAGTCTTCTGTGTCCAGAGCTGTTGTGAGAACTACACCAGAGACACTACGTCAATATCAAACATGGACACTATTTCTTGAGACTAGATCATGTGAATCCCTGTAGTTTAGTCTGTGTTGTTCTTGGGTTTCTGCTCTCTTTCTTCATCTAATTACTATGAACCTTCTGGTGTTGAATAGCCTGACTTCTAGGAAAGTTCTCTTTTGTCTTTATCTCTGATTTAAAAATGTTTTTCTTTTTACAGGTTAGCCTTGAGTATATACTTGTGGGCTCAAAACACATTTAAGATCTTTGATGTTCTGTAGGTGAGGCAGGACTTCTCTTTCTGGATTATCAGATAAAAGAAGCCATCTCTACTACTCCATTGACTTCATAGGAGATGTCGTGCTTTTAGTTTCTCTGGGTCCCTACCATTCTCACTGTCCTATGGATAAGCCATGAGGACTGTTGCGATCCTTCATCAGTCTCATGATACCTGCAAAGCTCCACAGTACTAGTTGTCTGCCTCAGTCTTGAAAGGAGACTTTCCTGCATTCTATACATTACAAACTCCAAACTCAGATGGATGTTTAGATGGATTGTTTGCTTATTGATTGATTGATTTTCATGTGTAATTAAAATATTGCTAGGTAACATTTATTTTAGTGCCCAGCATGCTGTTTTAGAGTGTGTATACCATACAAAATGGCTGGATCTAGATGGTTAGTATGAATATTCCCTCTCTTGTTATCATTTTCTGATGGAAACTGCTTATATCTACTCAAGAACATAATATAAAGTTAAGTGGAGTCAATATGGTGCATGAGAGACACCATAATTCTTCCAAATTAATTTTTACTTCCTACTTAATTGAGAGTTTGTAATCCTTGACTGATTTTGCCTCACCCCATCCTGCTACCCACCTTCTGGAACCAACCATCTGATTTGCGTTTCTCTATTAATGAGGGGGGAAAAAAGAAACAAGGCTCTACACAGGCTTGAGATCCTGCTGTTCTTGCTGTCTTTTATTTAAAACATCATCTAGGTTCATCGACATGGTCACTGGATTCCTGGAGGAAGTCTTGCTGACTTACTTAGTGATGTTAATGTTGATGTTGCTGGTGTTTTTGTTTCTATATCTGGTTTTATGATGCTTAGTCAGGATCTTTTGTGGATCCATATGCATTTTATGATAGGCTGTGACAAATCCCATCCTTATGCTTTTGTTTGATTGTTTGAGACAAGGTCTCACTATGTAGCCCAGGCTAACCTGGAAACCACTATGTTGCACAGGTTGGACCTGAACTCAAGTCAGTCTTCCTGCCTCAACTCCTGAGTGCTGGGACTGTAAGTGCATACTACCATAGTTGACTTACCATTGATATTTTGACAGAAGTTGCATAGAATCTATTGCTTATGTGGGTGCCCTGGGTACCTTACCTATATAACCTTTCCCAATCCACAAACACAGGATGTCTTTCTGCTTATTTCCATTTTTAAAAATGTCTTTCATCTATGTTTTATAATTATCATTGTAAGATTCTTCTGTGTATTGATCAAATTTCGCTGTGTAAGTTTTTATAAGTTTTGGTAGTTATCATAAATTTGATTGCTCTCTTGAGTTTTATTTTAGATTGTTGACTGCTAGTATGCAGCAGCACTAATGATGTTTGTATAGTGACTCTGCATCCTGTAACTGCATTGTTCTCAGTTTCTATTCTTGATTTGTAGGCTTGTGAGATTTCTAGGCTTATATGTAATTCTGTCCTCTAGAAATGCAGACTATAATTACATCCTTTCCAACTTGAATAACTCTTGCATCTTTCTTTTGCCTACTTGCTCTGGTTTGGACTTCCTGTGCTATACTGGATAAACATGGTGAGAGGGAGCATCATTGTCTGTGTGGATATTAAAATGGAAGCTCTCAGCTTTTCCCTGTTGAGCATTATGCTTACTGCAGAGCTCTCACGCATGACCTTTCCCACATCATGAAACATTCTTTCTATACCTAATTTGTTGAGAGTTTTTTTCTGAAAAGATGATGGATTTTTATCAAATGTGTTTTTCTTCATCTATTAAATAATCTCAAATTTGTCCTTCAGTCTGTTCACATGATGCATCATATTTTTATTTGCAAATATTGCACCCATTTTGCATCTCACTTGACCATGGTGAGTGATCTTTTTAATGCGAGACTGAATTCAGTTTTCTAATATTGTGTTGAAGATTCCCAGGGGAATTGACTTGTAGCCCCTTCCTCCCTCCCTTCTCTGCCACCTTCTCACATCTTTCTTTGTTCCCTTGCTGAGTTTTTTACTTCCCTTGCTTTCCTCCCTCTGGAGTAATGTTGGCTTGATAAAATGAGCTTGGAAATGTTTCCTGGTCTTGCATATTTTGTAAGAGTTTGAGACAGATTGATCTTAATTCATTTAATTTTGCTGGAACTCAGCAGTGAAACTTCAGTTCCTAGACTTTTCTTTGATTGAAGACTTTTTAATACCAATTCAATTTCCTTACTTATTATTGCTCCACTCAGATTTTCTATTTCTTCATAATTCAATTTTGGTGGTTGTATGTGTCAAGCAATGTATTGATTTCTTTTAGATTATCCAATTTATTGGCATGTAATTATTCATAATAGTTTTTGCTCCATTGTATTCCTGCTGTATCATCTGTATTGTCTTCCTTTTTTACTTTTTTGAGTCTTTTCTCTCCTTTTTCTTAATTATTGATGCTTTGTTGAATTGAATTTGTATATATCTTCAAAATCCAACTCATCACTTTATTGATCTTTCCTGTTGTTTTCTCATTTCCCATTTCATTTATTTTGTGCTTTAATTTTGTTACTTCTTTCTTTCTACTACTTTAGGCTTAGTCACTTCTTGCTTTCCAAGAACTCTGAGTTATAAGATAAGTTTGAGATCTTCCTTCTTTTTTGATTTAGGCATTTAAAATTTCCTCAGATAACTGCTTCTGCTTTTCCTGTAGGTTTGGATTTGTCGTGTTTCTATTTTTGCTTAATCTCAAGAAACTTTAAAAGTTTTCATTTATTTTCTTCATTGATTTATTGGATGTGCATGCATGATATTTACTTATTATATTTGTGAGCTTTCTGAAGTACCTCTTGTTATTGACTTCTAGGTTCATAATGTAATGATTAGAAATGATAATAAAATGTCAGATTTCTACAATTTCTCTGAATGCATATGTTTTGTGTGTGTGTGTGTGTTTGTGTATCTTACGTGCAAATGTGCACGTGTGTGTGCAGGCTCACATGTCATGCATATGTGTGGATGACAGAGGATAGCACATCAAGCATCTTCCTCTATGATTTTTGACTAATCCTTGAGATAAGGTCACTCATGGAACCTGGAGTTTGCTAATTTTTGGCTAGGCTGTCAATCCATAAGCCATAGCAACTCTCTCAATTTCTACCACAGTGCTGGGGTTATAGGCACACCAGGCCAGGTTTTCTACCCAGTTACTGGGAATCTGAACAAAGGTCACTATGCGTGTACAGCAAGCTCTCTTATTTGCTGGGCCATCTCCCTAGCCCTTCTTAAAAATTTTTAGAGTTGGGGCTGGAGATATGGCTCAACAATTAAGACCATTTGCTGCTATTTCACAGGGAATTTGATTTCTAACACTCAGAAGGTGGCTCAGCCATTTGAAATTCTACTTCCAGGGGACACAATGCCGTTTTTTGGTCTCCACAGGTACAAGGCAATCAGGTGATATATAGGCATGCATTCTGACAAGACACTCATAGCCAGATGAATTTTAAGATGAGAGCAAAATTACATAAGTGAAGGGACATATAGAAAACAGCATAGGTGGGTTCTATTAGGCTCTCTGTGATCAGGGGCTGAAATTGAGTATAAAATTGAGTGGGGTGACAAAAGAGAGCCCCCTCTAGGCAGAGGTGGCCTGCTGGTTTCTCTGTCAAGATGTGGGACCACTTGTCAGTGAAAACACATCTCCTGTTCCAGGGGAGAAGTAAAGTTGTAGGTTCATTGATTCCTTCTCCTGTGAGACAGCAGTTGTGGTTTTGATGTGACAACTGTCAGCTGCTGCTATGAGACAGGAGCCAAGACCCATAGGTCTGTGCTGTGTTTCTGTGTCATTCCTCCCACAGATGACACAGAAACTAGACCTTCTAAGCTTTTCTTTCTTTCTTTCTTTCCTTTTTTTTTTTTTTTGAAGCAGCTATCAGTACATCTTCAGCCATGTCAAACTCTTGGTGCTTTTTGTTTGTGACCTGTTCATCAGGGCTTCTGATTATCAAGCTAACATAGAAGAAAAGACTGTGAGAGAGGGAGGGGCAGCAGGAGGGAGTGCACTGAATTCGATGCTTTTGCTATGAGCAACTAAATTCAAGTGTGGCATTCAGAATACCTCGCAGTGTGTGATGGTTGCTGACAATGGTGGAACCGCACAGAAGCCCATAGTGTATGCCATTAGAATGGAATGATATTATCTGCTCTCGATTTGGTTTAATTCTTCATCATATCCGATGCTCCTGGTTGCTCCAAAGCTGCTGTATCCTCCGGGTGCTGTTTAAGCCCATTGCTGTCCTTCTCCTTCTCACATGTACCTTATGAAAAATGGCTTTGCCATCTGCATCTGTCAGGAGGCTGTGGACTTGAGAGTACGGCTCAATGAATATACAAATGTGCAGCTGGACCACAGACCCTTCCAGAAGGAGGCTGGAATATATATCACGGGGAGCTGGAACTTCTCAAGTAAACTGCTGCCACTGGGGGGCTGTCATGCATAGGAGGGCTTGAGGAAAAGAAGAGGATGTGAGGAGGGTCTCGGTGGAAATAGGTCCTGCAAAATGTAGAGAGCTTGGCTGGGAGGAGCAGAGCTGAGAATAGCATACTTCAGAGGAAAAAAAATCTGCTAGGCTCTGGCAAATCGTGAAATAAAAGGGCACTGTGAGATGGGTTGGGGCTTTTCTCCCATTTGTCCAGGGAGGCTGATTATGAGTTCCTTTCCCCTCCCTTCCTTCTTTCTTTGTGGTGATTTGTTTCTGTTTTCTGTTCTGTGCCAAGCACTGTGCAAGATATTGCTTGCATCTTTTTTTTTTTTTTTTCTTTTTTGCTGTCAAATCCAGCAAGGTCCCTGCCCTTCAGCTTCACAGGGATGGAGTACAGGTGACAGAAGTTGTGATGGGGATAAAGGCTCAGTAAGAGAATCATCTAAGCAAGTGCAACATAATGAGCTTGGATAGAAGTGCGTGGCGGAAGTCATGACTTCTAGAGGAAAAGCAGGTGTCTGAGGAGGATAACTTCCCTGGTGAAATGGCTCTTGACTGGACTCTTTCAGCAGCAGCACTTCCTGAGGGTGGTGATAGAACAGAAGAGTCAGGGGACACAGAGCTGGAAGAAAAAAGAGTAAGTGCTAGGTCTCTTTTGTGCCCAAGACTCTAATGAGCTCCCCATTTTATTTTATTTTTGATTTTTTTTTTTTTTTGGTACTGGGCATTAAACTCAGGGCCTTGAATATGTTAGCTAATCTCTCTCTCTCTCTCTCTCTCTCTCTCTCTCTCTCTCTCTCTCACACACACACACACACACAAGCATATTCAGTCCTAGATAAATAATTGATGAAACTCCAAACCCCCTCAAAACTCCAAGACTCACTTTTTCTGACAAGTAGGTTAAAAACAGACTTTCATTTCTTACTGTTAGGAACAGGCTTTCTGACTTTTCATATCTTACAGAACGAATTTTCTACATTCTTGTATATCTCATGGCATCAAGATGAAATCCCTGTTTTTATTATTATTTGGCTGGAAGCCTTAGGTCAAACAAAAGATTGCATTCCCTTGCACCCTGAACAAAGTGTTCTTTATTAATAACATCTTATAATGTGAAGATCCTTATTATTAACTATTATCTGTCAATTCTTCAGTTTTTTTGTTTTTGTTTATGTTTTTATCTAACATTCATTTTGTTTCTCAGACTTCCACATAGGATATCACAGTAATATTTTGTCTTCATATCTCCTTGGCTTCCTCTACTTTGACAGTTTTGTACATTTTTCTTGGTTTTCATTTCTTTGTAATTCCTAAACCACAGCCTCAAATGACTGACTGCATCATTATCCATCGGAGCTGTGACTGTGTCCTATAATGTAAAAAAGAAGAAATCAATTAGCAGCAGGATGAAGGTTGTCAGTCACCTGACCATAAGGCAGGACATAGAAGGATTTGATTGGGCCCAAAGGAATCACAAGATTGCTTAGACATGGAAGAGGTAGGGAGAAGCATGAAGTTCTGAGAAACAGACTATAATGGTCAATGTAGGCTTTTGAGATGGAAGACAATTGAGACGAACCCCTTGGGGACCTATTGAAATGCTTAAACTTTGAGATAATACAGTCGTGGCTCTATAAAATAACTGGTAATTTCTTACAATAGCAATAAAATATTCATGTGGGTTTTAGTATCTTGGTGTGAAGTTCAAAAGATGGGGAAGCAGGCTTGCAAGTTGTGGGGTGAGCATCAGCTGGAAGGATTTACAGTGGGGAGGGAGTACACAAAGCTTAGGTTTCCTTAGAATGCAGGTAAGCATATACATCTTAAGGACTCTGCTAGTGAAGGCTGAGAAAGATGTGAAGAGCAGACTGTTAAAGGCACGTGAGGTCTTATAGGATGCCTACATTATTATGAAAGACTGTTGGTAGGGATGTGGGTGATAATGTTGCCATCAATCAGCTTAGTGGTAGGGAGGATTGTGGTGTTGAAAAATGGGGCAGAGGGAATCTTTGCCATATAACGACAGCTTTCTGAGCTGAGGCCTGTTCTTGCTTGTGTTAGAAGGCAAACGGACCCACAGTCAACTTGAATATTTAACTGAACTGATTCCTGAGCAGAGCAGTAGAGATGCAGCCTGGCTCTTCTTGCTTATATTAACATGCAAGAAAACAGGGAGGTTAATGGGAAGATGGCCAACTAAGAAGAAGGTGTTCCTGATGGCTTGGAAAGTTCTCAGCCAGCCCAGATGATAAAATACCCTGAAGTCAGCTGATTCGCTGTTAGGAATGTATGCCTTGGAGAGAAATCCACGAATATGGCCGGGCAGCATTTTGCTGTGGTTCTTAAGGTGAGGACCCAGCCAGTCACCAAGGGATACTTGAATCAGTCCTCAGCCATCTCCACAGAAGACAGTCTGTGAATGACATTACCCAGCCATTCACAGAGGATCCTCTTCTTCACTGAAGCAAATCCTCAAGCCGTACCCCATGTTCCTGGGAGATTTTTATCAGTGCCCACACAGCTGCCTCAGATTCAGAAGAACAGAGGGGGCACAGGATGCACAGAGGTTGTTTCAGTTCCACAGTTCTGCAGGGAAGTCATTGGCTGAAACATGAGCTGACTTTTCGTGAAGATGGAAATGTGGTTCAGAGGGGAGATCTTGGGCTTGGAGAACAAGATCCCAGAGGGTGGAACTCTGAGCCACAGAGGATTACTTCTTGGACTTAAAACTGAATGAGCTTCCTAGGATGTGTTTGAAAGTTGCTTAGGAATGCTGACTCGTTATTATCCTTCCTATTCATAATCATTCACTCCCTCTATCCCTCCTCCAGCTGTTTGCATCTGCCTTTCCCTCACTTGTTTCTTGAGCCTCAGGTAAAGAGGAATCACACCTGGGGCCCCCTTCACATGGGACTCAGATGCATTAGAACCAGATTTTGTTCCACTGCTGTTACTTCTTTTCTTTCTGTTTTCCTTTATGGCCTCAGCTGAGATTGCTATTATTTATTTATCTCCTCTGCTTGCTTCAGGTTTGACTTCTTCTCTCTCCATTTTCCTTAAGGAGCCTGGGTAATTGATTTCAGATAATTTTCCTTTCTGACATGTACGTTTACTATTACAAATCTCTAAGCACTGCTTCCTCTGTACCTCATAGATTTTGAAAAAGATGCGCTTCTATTTCCATTTGCCTAAAAATGTTTTAATTACTCTTGAGGCTTCTGTTTGATCCATGTAATATGTAGGAGGGCATTGTTCAATATCCAAATATTTGGGGATTTCCCAGCTGTTTTTCTGTTACAGATTTCTTGTTTAACTCCTGTATATTTTATGTGGTTTCTAGTCTTTTAAATTTGTTAAGATAAGTTTTCAGGCCCAAGCTGTGATCTGTCTTGGTAAGTATTTCATGTGTGTGTGAAGAGAAGTATGTTCTGTTATTGTCAAATAAAATATTTTTAAATATCAGTTATAGAGCTGATTTATAATGCCATTCATATCAATTTTATTCTTTATGTACCTTAATAGATCCTTAAGAAACGTATTATTTATATAATAATAAGTTGTATTCTTAATCTAACTTGCATGCAGCATGTCTCAGTTGATGAAAGAAGTGTATGAAATTCTCTAACTACAGTATTCAGCTCACAGATTTCTTTCAGTTGTCTTAGTTTGGGACACTTTGTTCTTAGATGCATACTCGCTTATGATTATTATCTCTGTTTAGGGGACTGACCCTTTATCACTGCAGGATGACCCTATTTATCCATGATAAATTTTCTTATTCTGGTTTGATAGAAACAAAAAGTTACTCTACCTTGGTTTTGATTAACATCAGTCTGGCTTGTCTTTAATGTTTGAGTATTTACTTTTAACGTGGCTTTTTTTTTTTTTTCAGATTAAATACAGTTGGCATTTTAGAAATTCCCATGCCAATCCCTGTCTTTTAATTGGTGTAGTGAGGCCATGTGGAAAGCAATTATTGATGTAGCTGAGTTGATGTCTCCCATGTTTTTGTTTCCTGGAACTTGGATTTGTCCTTTTCCCCTCTCCTTTTTCTTAAGTTTAAGGAAACATTTAAAATTATTCCATTTTTATATTTTGATCTGTCAGCTGGACTTCTCTTCCTCAGCACATTTTGTTTAGACTTTGCTGTTTACGTCTCTATTGTCAACTGGGATCATCATACTTCATATGTACTGTAGTTCCCGAATGTTTGTTTGCTCTCTTCAAAGTTTTTTAAAAAGTATTTTAATATGCCTTACTTTTTAATGAAAGCTAACACATTGTGCTGTAAACATTTGTAGTAATCTGGTTATTATTTTGGTGATATTAAAAGTTTGGAATAGATGTAAGTGTCGAGGATAATTAAATTCCCCTGACGTCCCTTTTATTGCCTTTCTTGGTGATTTCTTGACGGCTCTGGTTGAAAAAGAGTCTACACCTGCCATCCTGTCATCCATAACCCACCAGTTTCTCTGAAAACTTCTTGTTGGTATGGAGATTGAATGTACAAGACAAATTGTTCTGTTTTCTTATAAGTTGTTCTGTCTTTTACTAAGTTGGTTGCGCTGGGCTGTCACTATTGCAAACATTTCCCCAGTGGTTTGCCGTCTCTCTCCCTCTCCCAACCCCTGTCCCTCTCCCCTATCCAGTCCCCCTTCCTTCTCTCCCCTTTGTATCTCTAGCTTCTTCCTTCTCCTCTGTCAAGGTTAAAAGTGAGACAGGAAGGAAGGAAAGATGGACCAGAATGATGGTTTTCCCAACTTGGATAAGGTTACATGCAAGTCGTTTCCCCCAGAAGGTCAGTCTCTGTTGTAGAGTCTGTCCTAGGCATATTCCACTGTCATGCTCTTCCTGACTAAAAGTTATGAGATCATTCATGGATTTCCACCTGAGAACCTGGTGCGATGCTAGAGGTAAACTCCAAAGACTGTGTTAAATACATGTGCTGTAATCTCCAGATGTTTTTACTCTCATTCTGGCCCACACTCAACTCTCAACAAGTTCCTAGAGGCTCTGCCCAAGCCTTGCTACCAGTTTTTGACCTCAGAAGCTCCTGTTCCATATGAACTGATCTCCAATGAGCCTCTGAGACCAGCCTGTTCATCCAGATATGGAGGTGGCAGTTTGCCCTCTCATAGGTCCAAGAAAAGTCACCCTTTTTTCAGTCTGTCCAACTTTTACTTTTTATGAGCACAAGTGTGACAATTTCTCAGCTTTTTTGCATGTTGGGACTGAAGCTGCCAGTTGTGTCATTATCTCAACTCTCACAATAAAGTAGTTATTTTCATTAAAGCGAATGTAGTGGAAGCTGCTAATTTATTAGTTCTCATTGTCATTAAGTTTTTTGTTTTTAATTTAGTGTGCCAAAAAAGAAAGGAGTAGATTTGACAATCCTTTCCCTTATAATCACTGAGTTGAACTTGCTTTATCTCCAGAATGACTACACGAATATTGTAAAATAATTGTTATTTTATTTGCTCTTCTGCAAGCCAGCTAAGTAGCAATCCTACCCTTTTGGGGGTGTAGCTGGAAACCAGAAGGCAAGAAAAATAATCCTCCTTATTAATATAAGTGTGTGTCTTTGTTAGAGTTTCTATTACTGCAATAAAACTTGTGACCAAAAAGCAAGTTGGGGAGGAAAGTGTCATTTGGCCTGTACTTCCCACATCAATGTTCATCATCAACAGAAGTCAGGACAGGCACTCAAACAGGGAAGGAACCTGGAGACAGGAACTGATGCAGAAGCCATGGAGGAGTACTGCTTACTGACTTGCTCATCATGACTTTCTCATCCTGCTTCTTGTAGAATCTAGGACCACCAGTCCAGGGATAGCACCAACTACAATGCTATACCCTCCTACATCAATAATTAATTAAAGACAAATGTTCTGCAGGCTTGCATACAGCCTAGCCTTGAGAGGAGGGTCCCTCCTCTCAAATGACTCTAGCTTGTGACATTTTGACTAAAATTATCTAGTAAAGTGTCACAAATTTTGGGTAATCATTTTCTTAAGTTATAATATTCATGTAAACAACACTTCATGGTGTACACACACATACACGTTTATATATGTATATAATGAAATGTCCCAATAAAGGAGTAACTAAGTCAACCGTGAGTCCATTGTCTATTAAAAGAACTACAACATCACTGATCCTGAGGCTGGAGAGCTGGGGATGGAGAATCAGGTGAGAAGTTAGGTCAGGAGGCCTTATACAAAGTTTGAAGAATGAGCATATGAGAAAAAAACCTGTTGGCAAAGAGGAAGGCTGAATCCCACGGCTGATGACCAATAGACACTGGTTCCCAGTTCGAATGTAGAGGCCCATTAGAGTATCCACCTGTAACCTGAGGCTCATTATAATAATGAAATGCACATTCCTAAGAGGAGATTTAAGATGCTAATGTAACATGTGATGCACGAAGCTGTATGTAGAACATGTAGCAGATCAAGCACAAGCAAGCCTGCACTATACAAAAGACCCCAGACACCATGTTATTTGTGTTATTTGGTATTCATTCTCTCTCTCTCTCTCTCTCTCTCTCTCTCTCTCTCTCTCTCTCTCAAATAATGTTTGCCATTTGAACTCCTAAAGTTTCTCCCTGGTCCTGCCTGGCTCCTTCTAGTAAACTGTCCCACTATCCATGGACATATTCAAGTCCTTGCTCCAGGGAGCAGGAAGATATATATGTATATATCTGTAATCAATAAAATCCTTGGTATTTACTATCATACCATTTCAGCTTCAGCCTCCATATTTCTAGGATTACAGGCATGAGCCCCTGCATCCAGCTGTCATTGATTGTATCCATCTATAATTCATTTGCAACAATTTGTAAAGCAGTTAGATCAGTACCTGACACATAGATAGTGCAATACATATTTGCTAAGGAAATTTTGTGTGTGTGTGTGTATGTGTGTGTGTGTGTGTGTGTGTGTGTGTGTGTGTGTGTGTGTGTGTAATGATGCTGATGCAGTTAGAGTTCATAGTTTGTGACACTGTATGTTTTACATACTCTATAGGTAGCCATTTTATCATTGATTGGTATTTGGACAATATTTAACTGTTATTGACATGAGCAAAACTTTCTCCAGGGAAGTTAGATCGAAGGGGAATTTCCATATCATAGAGTAGAAGCATATTCAGCTAGAGAAAAACACAAAAGTAAAAGAATGTTTATATTGATACTCTATTAGCATGAGCTCTTAGCGTTCTACACCCTCGCCACCATTTATTATTGTCAAATTTAAAAGCATTTTTTCTATAAATGAGATAAAATGATTGACTTCTGAAACTTTGAATGATGCTAGATATTTTTCACATGGATTTTTTTCTGTTTATATCATTTGCCAATTTTGTTTTGGTATTTGTATATACTAAGGATTTTTCATATATCTGCATATTTCCTTTTGCTTGAAATAGAAGTCTTTATGGAGTGGTCATATTAATATTTCTATATGCTTCGAGGTTATTGCCTATTGTCAAAGAGAACTTTTGTAGAACAAATCACCCTATTTTAAAAATATCTATCTATCTATCTATCTATCTATCTATCATCTATTTATCATCTATTTATCTACTTTTAACCCACTGAGTCAAATCATTGTTCCCAACATGCACACTGTTATGGGGTCATCCTCTAGAAATGAACAACTTACCTTCAAACTAAAATATCTCCCCCACAGCAGCCGTCAACTTCCTAGCTCCCTGGGTAAGCAATGGGGCCCTTGAGGGCCCTCTCTGATCCATACTGGAATTTTTAATAGGTAATAGCAGCTGTTACATTTTGATGAATGCAGCAAACCTGTTATATCCAGAAGACATTATTCCAGAGCACTGGTCCCATCCTCTGGCTCTTGTATTCTTTCTGAGCTTTCTTTCTGGACATTCTGGAGCCTTTGTGAGTGAAGTGGGGTGGGGCAAGTTGATATGGATGCCCCACCCATGACTGAGCACTCCTAGTTCACTTATTCTCCACATTTACCACTGCCCACTGCAATAAGAATCTACTCTGACTAATTTGAGAGCAGCACAAACCCATGCTTATAAACATAAACATTTAGAATGCAGATTGATAACACTGGCATTTAGAAAAACAGTAGCAGCTTCCCCTCTAAGACTACGGTTTCATTATCATGGATTTTGACCATGGTTACAGTGCCAAGCATAAATTCCCTCCTATGGAGTGGGCCTCCAATCCAATCAAGAGAACAGTTGGTTATCCCCATAAACAGCCATGCCATTATTGTACCAGTGGGCACATCTTGCCTGGTATGTTAGTATTGTACCATGCTGGCTCCTGTGCTGGATAAGGCCAGTGATGTCTTTTCTCTGCCAGCATCCTGTGTAGCACTTTCAGCAATATGAAGCTAGCCAGCAGGGGGTCAATTTTCTGGTCAGCCCAAGATTGATTTCTCTATATCCTGCATCCAAAGTGTATGTGGCTTCAGCAATAGGGCTTTCCATCTACTTCTGGGGAGCAACCCTAATAATTTCCTCCTGGGTTCATTGATTTAGCTAAAAGAAGCAGGAAAATATGAACATAGTAAGTTGTGTTTATATGATTTTCTCAGTTTAAAATTTATTTGTTGCTTCTTTTGTGTGTTGATCTACTGTTCTGGTTCATTGCTTTAATAGGTAAGCAAGTTGACTAAACTTCTTATTTTATTTTTATGACACCTAATGTTTATATTTATATATATGGTGCATGGTACTATTTTGATACATATATGCATTGTGTAATAATGGAAGAAAAATAATTAGCATACCTGTTTTCTAAGATGATTTCTAAACTACTTTATTTCCTGAAATATAACTAATTTGTGTATGGCATCATATCTGAATGCATTCATGACTTGATTTTTCTAATATTTTGTGGAAATATTCTAATAACTTACTTAATATCTTTAATGGTTATAAGTCTTCTGGGGTTAGTCTCAATTTATATTTTCTATATGTTGGACTACATTAGCTAAATTTTTGGTTGTGAGCCTAGTCATTAATGTCTGAGCCTTCTCTCCAGCCCTGACATAGCTAATTCTAAAATGCCTATTAAGGTTCTCATATCTCTACATGGGTCTCTTGTAGCACCCATCTCTGTAACACAGTTCTCATATCTCTACATGGGTCTCTTGTAGCACCTATCTCTGTAACACAGTTCTCATATCTCTACATGGGTCTCTTGTAGCACCCATCTCTGTAACACAGTTCTCATATCTCTACATGGGTCTCTTGTAGCACCCATCTCTGTAAGACAGTTCTCATATCTCTACATGGGTCTCTTGTAGCACCCATCTCTGTAACACAGTACGACAGGTACCCTAACAGTTGGAATAAGCATACGAAATCAATGATGAGATCTGCAGAATGCAGAGTGCATCAGTTACTCTTCCTGTTGTTAGGACCAAACACCTGACAAGTAGAGATTTAGGAGAAGAAAGGCTTACTTTGCCTTAGAGTTTGAGACAATACCATCCATCCCTCAGGGTAAACATGGCAGCCTGTGCCTGAGCTGGCTTGTCACATTCCTTCCACAGTCAGGAAGTAGAGAGTGGACAGGAAAACGGAGCCAAGCTACAAAGTAAGGCCCACCTTTCGTGACGCACTTGCAGAGGCCTTACCTCCCAAAGGCACCAGATTTTCTGAAGGAGTGCCCAGCCAGAGTCCAAACAATCAAACACATGAGCCTATGGGGACTTCACATTCAAACACCAATACAGAGCATCATTCTTCCCCCTCCCTCCCATTAAAAATCATAATGTTTTCTATAACAGCGCAGAACAAAATAATAGAGGGTCATAAATACCCCCATATGAAAAAAGAATTACCTGGGCATGTCAGTGTTTCTCTGTAGACTTCACTAGTGCCTTGAAGTTGTCCTGAAACTGTAGCCTACTGAGAGACTCCTCTATTTTCTAGCTTTGAAGAAAGGTTAAATTGCACTCTTTTTCACTTTGTTAAAGAAATAGAGAAATGCACAATGCCATTTGGAATATTACTTTCCAAAGAAACTGTAGCAGAAAAAATTAATATTTTTCTGAAAGTCAAAAAGATATTTTCCCTCTTCAGAAGAGATTCTAAATGTTTTTATTGTGATTTGTCCAACTACCTTTCCACCAGTTTTTTTCCAAGATAGCAAACACCCTAAAATCTGGCAGCTTTAAATAACAACTAGTATTTAGTTCACAATTGGTCTGGGATCAGCTGGAGAATTCCCGCTGGTCTCAACTGGCCTCATTCTTGCATTTAGATTCAGCTGGCAGTTAAGGCTTCAGCTTTACTCACATTGTCTGCCAGTCAGCTGCCTGTAGGAAGGGGCGGGAAGCCATTTGTCTCCTGTCATCAATCAGGTGACTGACCTCTTTCATGTGGTTTCAGTTTAGCTAAGGGCAGTAGGAAGCTGACAAGGCTCTCAAGCCTGAGATCAGAGCTCATATTGCTCCACTGTTGGCTTACACAAGTCATAAGGCTATCCAGGTTCATGAGGTAATGTCTGTATGGGAGCAGTTGTAAAGTCTCATGACCACTTAACAAACAAACAGTGGCCATCAGTTCATCAGAGCAAGAGTCTGCAGACTATCTGTCTGCTATCTTGGGCTTCCTCAACAGGGATCTTCCGCAAGGCCTCTTCTGCCCTTATAAACCTTAGGCCATGTTGCTTCCTTGAGGCTGGTTGTAATGGCAGTTGGCTTCAGACAAGGGGTCTGGACCTTCACTCTTAGGCTGTTTCCTCAAGATCTCCTCTTGATCATGAGATGCAATTTGATCTGGAACTACGAATTCCCTCTGTGTTTTGAGAATGTTTCTAGGTCCGGAAAAGAGCCAAAGGGGTGTGCTCACTGTGTGAGCTCATTTCTGTGAACAGTTGTAGCATGCCATACGGCATGGGTGAGGGTGCTGGTGGGGAGAAGCAGTGTGAGAACAGACCCTCGACATTTCCAGGCTCACTTGCATTGTGCCTTTTCAGAGTTCTCTCCTTCTTTTGCTGCTTTGAGTAGCACCACATGGTGGAAATTGCAACTTTACACTTTGTGGGGTGTGATAACAAAATCTTAGTTCCTTGAATAGAACAGTTTCATGTTAATTTTCATTCTATGAGGAACAGTGTATGTATAGATATGTGTGTGTGTGTGTGTGTGTGTGTGTGTGTGTGTGTGTGTGTGTGTGATTTATGTGAGAACTGAACAAGAGAAAATGACTGAACAAAAGATTGACTCCTTCTTTAGGGTGGAGAGAAAGAATCAGTTCAGGGAAGTAGATTCCACATATTCTAAATCTAAAAAGACAATGGTATAAAGGAATTATCTTTTCAGAACAGGGAGATGCATTCAAATCTGCAGTTAGATACTTGGTAGGAATGTGAGGGAAAGAACTAGAACTGAGACCAGATTAAAATTCAATTGCCCTGCACTGAGATACTGGATGAGCGGCAGGAGCAGGAGTGGAAGGACATCTCCCCTGCGCCTTCCCTGTGCCTCTCCTGCTTCTTCCCAATGGCCCTTTACTTTGTATTAGATCTCTTTTGTTCATGCTGGATTGCCTTTCTCTTCAGCTGAGATTCCGGGGACCCTCTCTGAATTTCCTGAGGTAATGTACTCCTAAACTGTGGCTGGGTCTCAGGTAGCAGTTGGCAAATACTGCCCCTGTTTCTAATTTCTCCCCATGCCCTTAAATCTCACTTTCTTTGGCTTCCCCATTCTACCTACATGTGACCGGTTGTTTTTTTGTTTTTTGTTTTTTGTTTTTTTTTTTTCTGCTGTCTATAACACACTTCTAAATAAGCAAACAACAAAGAGGAGACAGAAGCTGGAGCAAACACTAAGCAATATTTTTGACAGTTTTTTCCCCCTCTTGTTGGAGTATTAAGAATCTAGCTATGGGCAATTCTGTTGTCGATAATGTATAAAGCAAGTTACATAGATATGATCCTTGGCACTAGAAATTTGATTTTTTTGGAGATATGTGCTCCTTGTGTCTCTGCTAAATTTGGAGTAGCTCATGGGCAGTGCTTTATATTAGATTGAACTATATGAAATTGCTGATGCTCAACCACTGTTGACCTACAAAAATGGCCATTTCATATGTTTCAATCTATATTTTAAGTTATCCCACTGATAAATATTTTTTAATCAATTACTCTTTCAGGGGGAAAGAGGACATTCTGCTGAGTCTAGATTAATTCCCTTGGCTCATTTTGCCTTTACTTTTTGCAACAGCTGCCTTTCTAGGAGGCTTCCTTGGTTTTGTCTGAAACCATCCTCCTTGCAATCAAGTTGCTCCCTTCATTAAAGTCTTCAGTGACTTTGTGGGATAAAAATTGACATTTAGCTGGGCACACTGGATTTTTCTCAAGTGAGGCCTTAGGTCCCTTCTCTGCCTTTTTATAAGCTCATGGTGTGCCCTGTACATCTGTTTGCAGACACAACTTCTCAAGTTGTGCTTACCCCATCTTAATTTTATCCACAAGTCCTTCTTCGCTTCTCTTCTGGAGACCTTAATGGCCTGAACCACTTCAGTTTGAAAGTCACCTATTTTTACTTTTGTTTCCTTGCCTTACTTCATGTATATTGTTTCCTTGGATTCCTATTTGGCAGCCATTATATGATTTGGAGAGCATTTTCCTATCATAGTCTATTGACCTGTGAGTGTATACCTGTATTAGTTGGCTTTCTTTCATGACAGAAAAATATCTGAAATAACTGACTTAATCAGGATGGAGGATTACTTTAGGATTTGCCTCCAGAGGTTTCAGTTCTTGGACTTTTGATCTCAATTGCTTTGGGGCTCTGTCAGCATGGTGCATTATTCTAAGAATGTGTGGTCCAGAAGAATGGCAGCTGAGAAGTGAAAGGAGAGGAAAGACCTGGTGCTCCCCACCATTCCCTTCAACTTCCCCAGATGACTTAGCATCTTCCCACCAGGACCTACCTTTGTTTCTCTTACCTTTTAGTTGTACTGTGGGCTACAGACTAAGCCTTTGACACATGGGCCTTTGGAGCTCACTTATCTGTAGGCATAAATTTTTTGCAACCTTCTTATAATAAGGGTTGAATAAGGGTTTTCTAGCCCACCACCTAGCAGAGGTAGTAGAAAAGTTATTAGGCTTGCCCCAAATAGTTCTTTGGGGGCAAGCTTGATGTTCTTTCTCAGCAGTTCAGTTCCATAGCAAACACCAAATAAGACTCAAAAGCTGCAGCCCATCCTCTAGGCAGGCAGATACCACACAGGAACCTACAGCTACATTCCAGTCCTATGGGCCAGCAGACACCAGGAACAAACTGGCAGCTGTAGCTCAATTCTGAAGAAACCACTAAGCTCCCCAACCACCCTGAGGTGAGACCACTGAAGTGGCGAGCTGGTGCAGATACCTCAAGAGCAGTTCTTGAGCTGAGCTCAACAGCACTATGTAAGGTGAAGAAATACATGTGTGACATTAGCAAAGAATAGCGAGGTAGAGCAAACCAAACCAATGCTCAGGGCTCGTCTCCTGCTGTCTATGGGGTCATATTTACACTCCTTCATCAAATATCCATTCACGTGTCTGCTATATCAAAACATCCTTTCACCCGTGTCTGCTTCAGGAAAACATTCTTTCACGTGTCTGCTTTAGCAAGACATCCATTCACCTGTGTGCCCTGGCAAAACAACATTTGACATAACTCCCTTTCCAAAGAAACTAGAAGTCTCCATTTCACTTCTTTACCCCCACTGCAGTCTCTTTTAATAGCTTTGACTCCTCTATATAATTGACCTGGTTTTAATGTTCTTTGTATCCACAGTATTGCTTGGCCCTTGGCAAATGGTCCATCATGATTGGTTCTAAAGATTCTCTCCCTGCAAAATTCACCAACATTTTCTTTTCCTACTCAGGACAGAATAAGAAAATTCAAAGGCATGTGATTAATGAGATTTCAAGTACTTCATTTAAAATGGAATACAGAGAAAATATACAAGGCAAGGTTGTTTCTCCAAATGTATTCCCTATCCCACTGTGCTTGGTTACTTTTATAAAATATCAATATATCTTTAATTTAACTACAGTGCCTATTGCTCACTTATTTTAAGTGGAATTGGACACTATTCAGATTTAATGTTGAAGCATGTCCCAACTAACCTCTGTTTAAACATCCACTAATCACATTTAATGTAATCTTCACATTACTCTGAGGGAGTACAACTAGCCAAGATTTTCCTGGGTTTTGTAGGTGATGAAACCCCCACTTAGTTCTAAGAGGTTAAAGTTATTCAAATCAAGTTCTTAGGAAACTCAGGCCCCAAACACTATACTCTAGGCATTAACACTCAGCTTTCTGGACTCCTTAGGCATAGGGATGTGCCTTAAGGAAGTCAGATCTGTTTCACAGTTGGAAGGGTTCAACTCCAGGAGGGACCTAATCCAATAAGATTCTAGATCAGCTTCACAGACCTCTGCAGAGAACACTTAAGAAACTGTGGAACTGGATGCTGTGGGGGCAAGGATGCTTGCAGCTTTTTTCCCTGAGAAGTCTGGGAGCCTGCAGGACACACAGCTGGAAGGGAGCTGCTGCTTTAGTTAGACTTGCAAGCAGCTACCACCATGGCCGTGAATTGGTAAGCAATGGCTCTGAGCTAATGCTGCTCTCTTCTTGTTCAGCAGTGGCTCTGAGGCTGGAAGCTGGATGAGGGACTCTGGATTTATATGATTGCTCATTTTGTGAAGTGTTTTTCCATTCTGCCCAAGGGGTTGTTTTGAAAACATTATATTCACGCCATAATTTCAGGAACAGGGGTAAAGAGAATGGACTTTTGTCCTCACTCTCCTCAGGATCTGCTTCCATTTGCCTCCTCCTTCAAGTCCTCTGGATGTCTTTTGGAGAAAGAGGGAAGGAGAAGATATTGAAAGTTACACTGGAGACTTCAACAGACCCATATATTGGATATGCTAAGGTACATGCTCATCAGATAAGATTATTCACTAACTCCAGGAAAGATGTGTTTGCATTTTTTAAAAGTATGCTTAGCAAAATACATATAAGAATTATAGATTCTAAGATCACAAATGAGTGTAATGGCATGTGCATTATTTCTGTGCAGCCTGGGCAACACAGATGGACCTGTATTCCTCAATAGGTATGTGGGTGAATGGCTTGATGGTTAGATAGATAGAAGATGGATTGAAAAATAAATAGATAGATGCCAGGTAGATAGATATATACAGGTAGGTAGATAGATAGATTGATGGATAGATAAAGAAAGATTTGAGTTGTAGAGATATAAATTAATATATTTTCATGGCTTAATTATATCATTACTGCTAATAAAAAGATTTAATATTGGGAAATCCAGGATGAACTTAGGTTTTTCTCCTCTTAATTTTATCCTTCTGAATTCCTATCTCACAAAGTTTATGTAGCATGAGCACTCTATAGTTGGGATATCTAGTCTTTGATCTTTGCTTCATTCTCTGTGGCATTCATAGGCTAGTATACAATTTTGTGTTGTCTGTCGACAGAATTGCAGTCACATCATTCTGCTGCTTCCTCACAGAAACTGATAGGTTTCCTGGAGGCAGTGGTTCACACCTATGATCCAAGCACTCAGGAAGCAGCAAGGGGATGATCACAGTTTGGGAATTGTTGGGTCTTCATAGTGAGCTTAAGGTCAGGAAGAGATATGTGGACCTTGCCGAAAAAAAAAAAAAAAAAGCTCTACTTGTCTTCTGTAGGCTACTTTCTCAGATCTCCTGCCATGAAGGAAATTCTTGTTTCCCCAAAGACATTTCAAAGGTGGGCAAACTACAGAGAGCCAGCTGTTCCAGGACCTTTGTTTTCTACATAGAGCTGCTGCCTCTTGAAGGCTTATATCATAGCTCTTTGCTGGTCCTTATCTGGTCCACAAGGATGAATCTTCTCTAGTCTTAGAATTTTAAAGTTTTTTTGAATTTCCATTATACTTCACCTTAAAACTTGATGGAGAACATAGAACAGGGGGTTTTCCTTACAGAATTTTTGACATCTAAGCCCTTACTACTGCTGCTGCTGCTGCTTCTTCTTCTTCTTCTTCTTCTTCTTCTTCTTCTTCTTCTTCTTCT
>JADRCH010000010.1:12217993-12241614 GCA_019843965.1 Rhynchomys soricoides | reverse complement strand
CTTCTTCTTCTTCTTCTTCTTCTTCTTCTTCTTCTTCTTCTTCTTCTTCTTCTTCTTCTTCTTCTTCTTCTTCCTCCTCTTCCTCTTCCTCTTCCTCTTCTTCTTATACTTTATTTACATTTCAAATGTTTCCCCTTTCCCCTTTGGAACCTCCCTATTCCTTCCCCCCTCCTCCTGCCTCTATGGGAGTATTCCCCCACCCACCCACCCACCCACTCTCGGCTTCCCTCCTTGGCATTCTCCTATATTGGGGCATCTAACACCCTCAGGCCCAAGGGCCTCTCCTCCTCCTGATGGCTAACAAGATCCTCCTCTGCCATATATGTGGCCAGCATGTCCCTCCATGTGTATTCTTTGGTTGATGATCCAGTCTCTGGGAGCATCGGGAGTTCATAAGCTCTTACTTCTACCGTTTCAGCTCTCATTCCATCATTCCAGCTGCTAGTTCTGCTGCAAGGTGGTTTATCCTTCTTGTTTTCCCTGAGCCTGTTTTTGTAGCGAATAAACCTTAGCCCCAGAATCTTTCAAAACTTTTGATTTTAATATGATAGATAGATAGATAGATAGATAGACAAAATAGCTACCAAGATTTTGAGACACAGAAGATCAAAAGATTTCTTCTCCAATGGTTTTCTCTAGAAATCATTTCAAGATGTTATTTGAGACTCACAAACAATACTGACCTTTCATACCTTGCTATAATGATATTCCCGTAAGGTAATTGAATATTTCTACTAAATGGGAGAGGAAAGGGCAAAGAAGTTCTTAAGGCAGGGAGGAAACCACAGGTAATGTTTCAAGTTGTCATGTTGCTGTTCTCATATTGCATTCTCTTTACATGTTGGTGACAGACACCATGAAAAATCTCCTTTAAATTCCATTTCCAAAGTGACCTAGCAAACATTATTATTGTTATAGTTGCGTCCCTTAAAGAAGATCATGTCCGTGTTATAAGATGCAGATAGATTGTGGGTATTGATGATATGAATTAGTTTCAAACTGTAGAAGATTCCTTGATCTAAAAAACCAAACCAAAACAAACCAAAACAAAGCACCAAAAAAGATGCTGGAAGAAGCAAGAGTATAACCATGCTGTTCATCAATAGAGTTTGAACAGACCCGCAAGTAGAGCCTGACACCTAGAGTTGTTTAGTTTACAGATTCTTTTCATCTTAATGAATATATGATCCAGTACATAAAACCCTTTGATGAAGAAGGGAAGATGTCATTTTATATTTGCATTAATTCTTCATAAAGGCCTATGAAGCTGTACTAATAAAGGGAGAGACAGAATATAATTATCAGGAGACAGTTTTGCCGACTAAGAAGACCAGGATGGGATGGCTGTGCCACTGCAATTCAAAGGGAAGATCAATACACAGAGGTCCACGAGGAAACTTTAAAAAGGAAAGGGGAAAGCCAGAATAGAAATTTTCCCACCAAGGCTAAAGGACACATTGTGAGACGGAGGAAATAGCCAACAGTGCTAAGTACCTCAGATGTGTCAAACAAGTGAGTGGAAGATGTACTTACCTTAATAAGAACAGTATCAATAAAACAAGGATGTAAAGGATGATGTCACTGAGTAATGATGGATAGTAAAGGAGATAGAGTCTAAATCAACATATCCCAAAGGAAGTTATTTTGTATAACTCTCCAAAGCAATAAAATTCAAGAGGACAGATATAGTTTTGTGTGTGTGTGCAAAACTGGCAAATATTTACCAAGTTTTAATCTAGGTAATCTCTATGCTGTTGTATATCTTTGTTTCTTGCATATACTCAAATGATGGCTTGCTTATATGGCCACTGTCATGATTGTTGCCAAGACCACTGCCATACTTTTGAGAACTGTCAATGTGTTTCTGACTTGAATGCAAATTCCTTTATTCACTTTTCATTCTTTCCCAGATGACAGATGGAGAGTCTAATGATCTACCTTGATTCTCTTTACCAGGGTCACTGCATTACCTGTGAACTCAAGAGTGAGGTTTCAAATTTATCTTTCCATGGGTACACGTGTAGCCTTTGAACAACAGAAATATAGTCTATGTGACAGTGGCTCTCACTGAAGAACTTTTCATGGCTAAGAGACATTGCAGTCATTTTTTAAACTATTTCAGAAAAAGTTTGGACAGAGGCAATGCTGTTGTTAGAAGTAGTCAGTAGTCCCGTTTCAGTTGTCAACTGGTTACCTTATGAGAAACCTGAAACAGAGGCTTAATTAGGCCAGTGTATCTATCTCATGACAGAGACTGTACATGAACCTTGAGCAAATCATTAACTTGGAAATGGGAGGAAATGTGTGTGCATGTGTGTGTGTGTGTGTGTGTGTGTGTGTGTAAACTTACTAAACTAACTGAGGTATTTATAGTGACATATTTCTAGAAATTGTTGGTTTTATCCCCATTAGCTAAGATATAAAATAACCTGGGTTTTTAGGTCATGTTTCCAGACTTAAAGGAGGGTCCTAGCATGGAATTTAGGTACACTTTTGGATGGGTGCTACTGGTGACACCTTCCTGACCTGTAAATTAATCTCTCCTGCTATTAGTTTTCGCCTCCATTTGATTGTTGATGTTTTGACATAAAAATAAAAAAAAAAAAATCCCTGCAAACTGAAGTTTTACCTCAAATTACAGGAAAATACAATTTATGGAAAGTGTTTGTCATGTGCATACAACATTTAAATCGCAAATCCTTACCAGAATGCGTCTTTTATTGGACACAAAGCATTTGAAAAGTGCTTTACATTTTATCACTATGCAGTAGTGCAATGATCCTGCTTTAGATTTTCTTTTTAAAAAGTCTGCCATAGCCTTACCTCCGCTTGCCCATCAAATTTATGTGTGCATATCCACCCTCCCCTTCTCTTTTATTCAGTTTGGGGTTCCCAGAAAGTTCTTGGAGTTCAGGAGTGTAAGTATTGGAGGAGGGTATCACTTGCTTGCACCTGAAGTTTGCAGGGTGCTCCCTCCTTCCAGCTCCTCCTCTGCCTCCCCAACAGCACACATTCCACCGCTGAAGCACTCCTCACCTTCAACATCAGGGTTTTGCTGACATGCTCACCTACCCTCCACCCTCACTTATAAGGTTCACCAGGATGGTACGTGCTTCTTAGCTATTTTCATTGTCACTACCACAAGCATCATGATGGCACATAGTTGGTATTCATTGGATGCTTACAACCCTTAGATTTCACTTTGTTAGCTAGAGGTTCCATTCACCTATCATTGCCAGAAAGGGGTGTGGGAGAGTTGTGATCTGGCAGTCATAGGTGTTACAAAAGGGAGTAAGGGAGAAGTTATGGGCAAAGAGAATAAAATGACTTGGTCTTTAGAAATCGAATTGAGAAGGACATGAACTTTCTCCCTACCCTGAACTCCCTCTGTTCTTGCTGCCTGTACCACTCATTTTAGTGTTTAATTAGCATGTTGCCTTAAATTAAAGTTGCCCAGGATCATAGAAGGGTCTAATCTGCATAGTTACCTCAGGAATTCTGTAATGCCACTGAAGGTTACATGGGGCCCTGTTTTTACCAAGTCTCACAAGTCACACAGAAGGCATGGGTAGACTGGAGGAAGACAGATAATGAAATCTTTGAGAAGAGTTTCACAATTTCTGAGATGTGATACCATGAAAGGGAGGGTCAGAGGGCAGAGACAGACTTCACATCCCAGGGCCAGGAGCAGATGGGCTAGTCTTCCTGGGCATTGTTCTATAACACCAATCCTTCATGGCCGCCCAGCTCATCTCTGAGATAAATACAATTGTAAATAGTTAGCAAGCAGCCCAGCCATGACACTAGGTGGGAAATGAATTATCAAGGAGTGAGAGATGAGGCCAGGGCCCCAGGGAATGAGGCTAAAGTTTGGAGAAAACCTCTCTTCATTAACTACTTTAAGTCATCCTTGTACTTAGAGGGAGTTAGACACAAAAAGGCCTTTTTATAGCCTGCAGCCCTGTTGAGTGCTAGTGAATTTTGAGTTAAGGGAATTCTAGAGACAGTCTCAGTTCAAAATGGACTTTAGAATTAGATGGCAGTTTGTATTTAATCAATTCCTGTAATAAGCCTATAAGCCATAAAATGCCAAGTGAAGACATTCAGGTAGCCATTTAGGCTGCAACCCAAAGCCTCCACATTTGTGTGCTGAGCTGTTGCTGTGACAATCATTGTATTATTGTCATTTGTCTCCCTGCCTTTCTCTGAACAAGTCACTCCACTGCCTGAGCTTTATATATTAAAAAAACTAATATCTGTTGGATATTAAATATCTAATAGATGGATATCTATTAAAAAGTTCTATCTTTTAATGAGCATATATAATTACCATATAAAACTATACCCCACATTCATTTGGCAAAATGGTCGCTGTGATACAAATTATTGCCAGGCTCATCCTCATTCTGTCTGGGATTACTTGAAGCTGCTATTTTCCTCTAACTCTTTGCTCTCCTCAGCCAGAGTAGGGAACAGCACTCAGATGAGTGTTAGTGATGAGCAGATGCCTTCAGCTTTTGATTCTCTACAGCTCTCCTTTTCAACATGCTCATGGGTAATCAGCTCTGGTCTAACATTTGCCCGTTGTGAAGCCCATACTGGGCAGAGGCACTGTCTACTGTTGCTGAGCACCTAGGACTGTGCAGTGTACTCTGTGTGTGTCTTCTGCATAGTGATTAGATGTCAGACTGAATGCAAGATGGCATTTCTTTGATCTGGCTCCTCTAGTCTGTGTAATCACAGTTCACATCTGTTAGGATTTATATTCCATGTTAATACCTAGACTTTTCTAGTCTTAGTATAAAGACTGCATTAGAACGGCTCTTAATGATAATCTATTTTAACTTAACACCCTCTGATAGTGGACAAACACAACTCAGCAAGATCTTCCTGACAGGCATCGGGACACCACAAGTGATCAAATTCTATTCTTCCCCATGACTATCATGTCTGATGTTTCCCTCCTTGGGCATCATTTCTTCATTCCTGTCTACCATGGAATATTTCCTAATATAATTGTCTCTGTAGGAGCAGCATGGCAAGTAGTTACTAGTCTATAAGTTATAGCACTAGAATAAAATTAAATTTGGCTCTACAAGGTGGAAATTTGGGTAGAGAGTAAGTGTTTTTTTAAATGATGGCCCAAGGATCCATTTGAGAGGAGATGGAGATCAAAAAAAATGAAGGCTGCTCAGAGTCTAAGGTCCTTACAGGTGAAGAATGGTTACTGTGCCCGTGTTGGGAAGGGAAAGATGTAATGGCCTCCAACTTTAGAAATAAAAAGAAGGAACAGAAATCAAATGTAGTTTTCAAATACCATTTTAAGAGGAAACCGTAACTGTAGCCTGGAGACCAATGCTGTGTAAACTTTGAAGGATTTCTTCAGGTTTGTAACTTCCCTGTATTTATTGTCACTGCTAGTCTGGGGGCTGACTTTTTTCCCCGATAGTTATTAGCAATAAACCCTTAAAATGAAAGGCATTATGGTTACCTTGGGAAAACAAAAAAGAAGAGAGAGTAGTGCAGACTGGTTCCCATACCACTGTCAGACATTTTTGGGACAAAACCATGTAGGTGATCAATGAAGTGAAGGGAAGAGAAAGAGATGAAGAGGAGGCACTGGCAACCTAAAAATAGGCTCTGGGCTGAGCCACAGGAGGTCCCATTGGCTGGCAGGAGCTCAAGCAGGCTCCCTGAACTAGAGAACAGAACAAAGCCCACTTCCAGAAGGGGCTGCAAAGCTTAAGGTGTGTCCTACTCAGGAAGTCCAGGCAGGGAAAATGAAGAGAAATACCAGGCAGCAGGGAACCAGGGCTCTTTCAGTTCTAAGGCGGTGGTCTCCAGCACAGCTCAAAGGAGCTGCTTTCTCTGAGGGCCAAGGACCTCCAAGGTGGAAATAGAGTTCCTGATTTCAATTCCAGGCATGTGCTTGTCTTCTTGAAATGGAGTTTAGATCATGTTCTAGCAAATGTCCTCCTGTAGAGAAAGGTCTTAATATTAAAAATCAAGTTCATGGGAGACATGCTTGGTATTTCTAGTGGCATTTCTACCTGTCTCAACCAGGGAGAATCTTTATTCCATTTTCCATCCCTGCCCCACTGTATTTTCTCAAGCAAATCAAACCGTTGTTTTAAATCTATGAAGCTCAAAAAAAGTGGGGAGTAAGGTGTTCCCTGAGGCCACCCTTATTATATTTTGCTCCCAGCTGGGTGTATGCACATCTAGCATTGATTAGAACGAGAGAGGAAAGTTGGAGCAATTTGTTTATATGGGAGAAAGGAGACTTGGGATTGGAAGATGCAAAAGCTGTCTTCCCAAAACTTGTCCTTTCCCATGTGTTCAAGTCTTTGCTGGGCTACAAATACATTGTGATAGGGCAAGAGAGTGCAGAAGTTCCTCCATCTTGTATTCATTCTGAAGCTGTTTTAGGTTTGATTAAAATTTGATTTCCTTGATGGAGAATCTTATGAAAAATTATCCAAATCTATAGGAACCTGAGGTCAAGATGCCCCAGCTAACTTATCTTAGCTTCTGTTAAACTGCTTGCTTGTGCAAACAAAAAAGGCAACAAAACAAAACAAACAAATAAAACAAACAAACAAACAAATAACCCCCCCCCAAAATAAAAAACCTCTCCCTGCAGCTGCAGAGGAGATACCAGGATGTGGTTTTTGCCCTTAAAATTCTCTGTTCTAAATGCTTGGGGCTACACTTGGGTCTCCTAATACCTGAGTACAGTCCTAGTTGGCTGAAATAAAGACTTTCAGTTGATGATAAACTGTCTCCGTGGTCATCTCTGGTGGGTTCTCCATAACAATATATTGTTTTTTCTTAGATGGTGAGGCTGAGAGCCTGGTTATTACCCTAAAACCATTCACATGGCTCCTTTAAAAAGAAAAGAAGTAAAACATCAAATCAGATTTATAAATACTCTTAAATGTTAAATTATGCTTAAGAACCTATTATTTAAAAAATGCTATTTAAATATGCGTTTGGTGCGTGAAATAAGTATGCAAGATGTGATCTTTTTCCCTCTGGTTAATCACTAAACATTTTCACATTTTGCCATTTGTTTGGTTTATGTGTTTTGTGGCTACATTGATTAATACAATTACAGTTTTACCTTGGTTAGGTTGGCTTGTGCAAGGTGGTAACCCTTGACGACTTTTAATGATATATACTTTTCAAATTTTGTAAGGGTTTTTGTATTTCTGTGGAATGTGATATACTAATGGGGACTGTACAAATAAGGATGAGTGTAGTGGATGTCATTCTGTGAGTGACACTTTAAAACTTAGATGTTGCTACAGTATTCTACCTTGCTTCTTCCTACAGTTGCCTTGTGAAGAAGGTTGCTTGTGAAAAAAAAAAACTGTTTCTGATATCACTATGGTAATAGTACAGACTCCATGAAAGAGGAAGATGTTCAATTTCTTTATCCTTTTGGATTCTGATTTAAACCTCCTAAGAGCAGCTAAGACATTAGCACACTGATTAAGTAGTAGGAAGGCAGGGTTTTGAAATAAACCCTGTCAGGTACAGAGCAGGCTATGTGTGGGAAGGAGTGGGAGAGACCCATGGAGAGACAGTCAGACCAATTTAGCTGGGATGGAGCCATGGTGAATTTGATGAAGCTTCTCTTAGAAGCAATTGTTGCTGTCGCTATGGAGCCCTCTGGAAAAATAACCAGAAGTTTTAAGAGAAATGAAATTCCTTCTTAGGTCCCTAGGTGAAGAATCCTCAAAATGAAGTTCTCCCTTTTCATTGTCAGGGAAAGAAAGAGGAGAAAGAGATATATAAGTGCAGAGGGAAAGAGAAAGGGGGAAGGTAGGGAAAGGGAGAGTGACAAGAACGGGAAGAGCGTCAGGGACAGGGACAGGGAGACAGAGGATGGAGTAGAAGCTAGACACAAGGGTGAGAACAAAATGGAAAAGGGAGAGGCTCTTTTGCTTTCTTCCAGTAGAAAATTTGAGTAACAGGCTAGACAGAGTCTCCCAGGAGAGTAAGTGGGCACAGGGAATAGACACAGGAACTCAGATGGCCCCATACCTGGAGTGATTGCATTCTAATTTTCTATGTGAGTGAGAACACACAGGACATCAATCACAGTCAGAAGCACCTGTGCACACTGCCATTGTTTGCTGCCTCTCTTATCACTGCTCCCACTCTTGGCTCCCACCTTTTCTTTAAGCAGGCATATTGTATATAACTAGAGTTTTGACCTGCTTCTTTGATGCTGTATAGTTATGTTATCTTGGTGTGTGTGTGTGTGTGTGTGTGTGTGTGTGTGTGTGTTGATATGTTGTTTTCTTTAACTAGTCCTGTGTTGTAGCTCATCTAGATATTACTATTTATAGGCTTAGATTTTTCAAAACCTAATTTAATTATGGTTCGTTAATGCTTCTACTTCCTTTGTAGTCCACCACCCACTAGAGGCAGAGGAAAAGAAAGGTTAATACAAAATGGGGGTTGTAGACCTGTTTAGAAACAGTTCTTTGGGACAATTCCAATCTTTGTTGTTAAGAGTTCAGTCCACTAGCAAAACACCAAACACAAATCAGCAGTGGCAGTCTCATCCACTAGGCAAACACCAAACATGAGTGAGGAGCAGTGGCTTAATCCAGAAGAAACCATGTTGCTCCACCAATTAACACTAGTCCACAGAAGCAGCAAGAAGCAGCTGGAATACCACCAGAAGTTCTTTGCTGCGTTTCTCTCTATAAAGTCACAATAAGAGAAGATTAGCCAAGAAAGCAAGGCAAACCAATGTAAGAGTGTTGTCAGTGAAGACCAGCATCAGCAAAGCCCAACAAAGGCCAGCAAAGAGAACCAATGAAAGATCATCGACCATTATCTGTTGTGTTATACTTATAGTCTTTCCAAACATCATGTGTCCTCTTAAGCATCCACTCCAGCAAAATATCACATGCCCTTTCACCAAGCAGCCTCCAGAAAAACACACGTGTCTGTTCTCGACAAAACATCCTCTCATAAGACAGTTTCCTTCAACAGAGGAATGGCTACAAAAAATGTGGTACATTTACACAATGGAATACTACTCAGCTATTAAAAACAATGACTTCATGAAATTCACAGACAAATGCATGGAACTTGAAGATATCATCCTGAGCGAGGTAACACAGTCACAAAAGAATGAACATGGTATGTACTCACTGTAAAGTGGTTATTAGCCCAAAAGTTCGAAATACCCAAGAGTCACTTCACAGCAACAGTAGGGCTGAGTGTGAGGTCCCAGATGGAGGACTTGGGGAAGAGACTGAAGAACCTGAGGGTGTTTGCAGCCCCAGGGAGGCAGCAACAGTAGCAACTGGCGTGACGCCTCAATACTCCTGGAGACTGATCCACCAACCAAAGAATACACATGGAGGGACCTATGGTGCTGGCCACATATGTGGCAGAGGAGGGTTTTGTTAGCCATCAGAGGGAGGAGAGGCCCTTGAGCCTGAGGGTGTTAGATCCCCCAGTATAGGAGAATGCCAAGGAGGGAAGACAGGAGTGGGTGGGTGGGGGAATACTCCCATAGTGACAGGGGGAGGGGGGAGGAAATGGAGAGGCTCCAAAAGGGAGATCTGGAAGGGGGGAAGCATTTGAAATGTAAATAAAGTATGAAAAAGAAAAAGACAGTTTCTGGAAAAGCAGCACATGGCACAACTGAATCTCCAACTAGACCAGAATTTCCCCCTTCAACTATTTCTTTCTCATGTTGACTTTGAACATTTACAAGCTCTACACATTCACTTAGCAAGAATTTATTGAGCAAGGACTGTGGTCTTTAAGGACTGCCTGTAAATCATCCTCACTGAGGCTGAATAGCTGCTTGCTTAAAATGCCACCTGTTCTCAGAGGTGCATCTGCACTAACAAAGAATATGAGGACCTCAGTTGTGGATTGGAGGTTCAAGTGCAGTGTAAAGTACAGAGAAGTTCTAGCTAGGTAGATAGGCTCATAATGGAGTGTGCAATTGAGCCTTTTCTTGGGTATGGTGCCTCAGCAGTAGGATTCCACGGGAATAGGAAAGCTTTGTCAATGTTTTTTCTTGCCCATTTCCTTCTATCTCTCTATCTGGGATAAAGATTGTATCCTCCCTTTTGATAAAGGCAAAAGGGGCTTAATAAAAGTTCCCTTCCTTCCTATATGAGACATCAGTCTACCCTGCAATGGAGGAGCTTAGGAACAATGAGCTTGCACTGTGATAGCAGATTGCTTATGTATAGCTCTTTGAGGTTCTTCCTTTTAATCACCATTTCATTATTAGTTTCTCTCTGTCTGTCTCCCTGATTTTATATTTCAGTTTCTGGCAGGTTAACTAGGAGGGTGTAGCTAAATCATCCATTGTGTGGGGGAGACTGGCCACCCTGGGAAGCATGGTTATGCGTGAGAGTTCTTTGGCGTCAATGGTTACTTTCTACCCAGGTTGCTGCAGCCTGGAGTCCTGCAGCTGCTGGTTACCATGTACGCCTCCCCTTGGTTTCATTCTCAGAATGTCACAGTGACCAGCTTGCAGGTGGCATCCTGCTATAGATGCTGGCACAGATTCTCAAACATTATGCAGCCCTTACTGATTTTCTTCATTATTTGTTGACAATAATAGTTGCTTTGAACTCTCTCTCCCTTCTCTCTCCCGCCTTCCCCATACGTTGCCCTTCTTCAGAGCCACTTAGATTCAGGGATGTGAGAAAGAAGCCCTTCATTTTATGGCCAATCCCAGGATTTTATTTGGATTAAATACTGCCACAAGCAGCAGGAGCATTGTGGACCCTGTAGCACTCCTCCCTCACTGACTGTGTCTCCAGACTCATTTCCTCCTCCCCCATCTGCCCTGCTTCATGCCAAACACAAGAACAGCTTTCGCTGCCATCTCCTTCACTGAACCTGTTAAATATCAAAGCTGTAAGTTTCCACAAAAGTCAGACCTTGCATAGTGCCACCCTAGAGACTACCAACCTCTAAGCACCTTATTGTCCTTGCCTTTCCTGTGGCAATTCATCAGGAACAAGCTTATTTCATAGGAAATAAATGAGTTTTTAGCAGCACTGCAAATAGCATTTGTTGTCTGTGGAAATATGATTCTGGGATAAAGTTGAAAAGAATTGCTCAGGTTTTAAGGGTCTTGGTGTGCTGCAAAGAATGAATACAATTTCCTAGGGAAAAACGGCTCAACCAAATGAGTACTATTCAAGTTTTGAGGAGAGTTCAGTAGCCATGTACAAAGAATGTCACTTCTGCTGCAGAGTGGAAGGGTCAGGGGGGTTTAGGTGACTGAATTAAAAAGGATGCTTTTTTTCTTTTTTAAAATACACCGATTGAACCTCTAGGGCCTTTTCTATAGCAGGCAAACAATTTACCACTAAGCTATACCCAAGACCTCTTTTTGTCTTTTGGTTTTGAGGATGAGTTTCACTAAGATGCTTAGGATAGCCTTAAACTTCCTTTGCAGTCCATGCAGTCTACATAGACTACATTTAGTCCATCTTAGTCCTTGAACTTGACATCTAGGCTCAGTCTCCCTGGTAGCTAGGATTACAGGCTTGCACTACCAGGTCAGGCCGGTGAGACATCCCATATTTGATAGCTATGTAATACTCATACGAGTGCCCAGAGGTGCTGAATGGACACACACTGGATAACTTTTATACCATGTAGCTTTCTAACTATTATTCATGCTTCATGTCTGATACTTAGTCATGTCATAGGGAGCTATCAGCATTGTCCTTTCTTGGCATTGCCCCTTAAAAGAAGAAGTGCCTTGTCTCACATTGTAACAGAAAGTAACAGAGGCAAACTTTGAATCCAGATAATACAGTTGTAGATTTTTATTTTTTAACTCATGCTAATTCAGTTGTATACCACTTTTCTCTTAGCACTTTTTCCCTATTTCAAATAAAAGGTACTGTACACATGTGAAGTATATAACATGATGTTATAAGATGCATTTGTGTTAAAATGTTTATGATTGTGGAACAAAATAGCATACCTATTATTTCTTGTAATATTTTCCCTATGCACAGACTCCTTGAAGCAAGTTAACACCTACTTAATAAATAAGATTTCTAATTAGAAAAGTCCAGACCAACTGTAGTCTTCACATTATACAGCCTATCTTTGCTTGGTGCTCTTGTAAATTAAAAATGGGTCCTTTTATTATTTTTATTTATTCTTAAGGATATGATATATATACACATACATATATACAATATTTACATATACACACATATACATATATATACACATATGTAATGAAACATGATCATATCCACACTCATTCCCTCACACCAATTCCTCTAAGTACTCCCTAACATAGCTCCCTCCCAGACTCATGTCTTTTATTTTATTTTTATTTATTTTAAAACAGATTTTATTTTTATTTACGTATATGTGTATATCTGTGTGGGGATATACATACATGAGTGCAGTGCCCTCAGAGACCAGAAGAGGGCATCAAATCCCTTGAGCTGAAGTTGCAGGCATGGGGATCTGAACATGAGTCATCTAGAAGAGGAGTGTGCATTCTCAACTGTTAAACAGCATTATTATTGCTATTTGAATAAATTCTTTAAAAGAACAAAACAAAACAACTTAGCATTCAGGTTTTGCTGAAAGAGTAAAATCATTAAAAAATAAAAGCAATTAAAATTTCTGGGAGGACTGAGTGAAGGATACAGGGATTCAGATGGAGATAATGTCACAGGCTCTTTGACTTTCTAGACTTCAGAGGTACCAGGGATGCCAGGGTGGGGATTTTATAAGATCCTGGAAAGGGATTAATAACCCGTAAACACCATTTCTGAGATGTCAGATCAGGACTGTCAGACAGACAGTCCTGGTTTCTGGGCTGTCCCTCATGTCACGTGTTACCTCATCTCCATGCTTTAAAATGCATGCCCCTCTTTGGTCTGCAGACTAAACTTTTAATATAGTTTAAGGATCACTACCTCTCTATCGTTTTCTCAGTCCATGCTTTAGCCTTCCGATTCATCAATAGCTGTCCTTTCACACCCCAGTTTATGTCTAGTTTTACCATTTCCTATATAACTGTGTGTTTACCATCTATTTCCTCCACTCAGTTCTGAGCTGTTTTACAAGCAAGGTCATGTTTCACTGGGCTGTGTGTCCACAAAGCCAAGTCTAACCAGGCTCTGACACAGCTCACATGCACGCTGGTCCTCCTGAGCAGAGTGATGTGACATTGGCTATTGTTGCACTTTGCTCCAGTATTCAAGAAGCCCCTGGTGTCTGTGAGAATGCATGGGGACAGAATAATTGCAGGAGATGGGATTCCCATACCTCTTATGTTAACTGGCCACAAACCACTTACTCCATTGTAAGGTCAACTTGATTTAAAGGGATAGAATGGAGGAAGAGAGTGTCATGAACTTGACCACCCAGTTCTCTTAACCAGTGTCAGTCCGCTGAACTCTCCCTTCAGCTTCAACTGTTTTGCCAGTCAAATAGCATACTCAGCTGTTCAGAGGTCTCTGGCTTGATCTGAAAACATTTTGGCTCCAATCTGACTCCAATCTGACATTAAGCCTGTTAGAGATAATGCGTTTTCCTGGGAATCGGTGGCACATCTTGGTATTGGAGAAACATCAGTTATGTTCATGTCTTGGCTAGTAACAGCCAGAATCGGGAGAATGCCAGTGTTAAACTCATGTTAGACTCCTTAATTAACCTGCTAAATCAGGTGCACACTTCACTGCTGTTTTAGGAACAAGTTACACAATATGCATACACCCTTTTTTCATATGTTTTATTTATTTTTATTTGTTCAAGTTACTATGTAGACACATTCTCTTGAGTTGCACACTATGCAATTTTCAAAAGAAGTAAGGATTAAAGAAACATCCAATATGGCTCAATGTTTTCTATTTGTGTGTGTGTGTGTGTGTGTGTGTGTGTGTGTGTGTGTGTAGGTATGCAAATGAGCATGCACATGTGCACAGAGGCCAGAAATCAAACACTCTGTACTTTAGGGTTTTTGTTTTTTGTTTTTGTTTTTGTTTTTGTTTTTTTGATATTTACTTTATTTACATTTCAAATGTTTTCCTCTTTCCAGGTCTCCCCTTTGGGAACCCCCTATCCCATCCCCCTCCCACTGCCTCTATGAGGGTATTCCCCCACTCACCCACCCACTCACATCTTCCCTCCCTGGCATTCCCCTACACTGGGGCATCATACACCTTCAGGCCCAAGGGTCTCTCCTCTCACTGATGGCCAACAAGACCCTCCTCTACCACATATATGGCCAGCACTATGTGTCCCTCCATGTGTATTCTTTGGTTGGTGGTCCAGTCTCTGGGAGCACCGAGGGGTCAGGCCAGTTGACACTGTTGTTCCCTCCATGGGGCTGCAAACCCCCTCAGCTCCTTCAGTCTCTTCTCCAACTCCTCCATCTGAAACCTCACACTCAGTCTAATGGTTGGCTGCAAACACCCGCCTCTGTATTTGTCAGGCTCTGCCTGAGCCTCTCAGGAGACAGCTTATCATGCTTGCATCAGCAAGCACTTCCCAGCATCCACAATAACATCCGGGTTTGGTGGCTGTATATGGGATGTATCCCCAGGTGGGGCAGTCTCTGGAGAGCCTTTCCTTAAGTCTCTGCTCCATACTTTGTCTTCCTATTTCCTCCTGTTAGTATTTTGTTCACCCTTCTAAGAAACACAAGCATCAAAATTTTGGTCTTCCTTCTTCTTGGGTTTCATATGGTCTGTGAATTGAATCTTAAGTATTCCAAACTTTTAGGCTAATATCCATTTATCAGTGAGTACATACCATGTGTGTTCTTTGGTGACTGAGTTTCGTTAGTCAGGATGATATTTTCAAGTTCCATCCATTTGCCTGTGAATTTCATGAAGTCATTGTTTTTAAGTAGTATTCCATTGTGTAAATGTACCACATTTTTTCTGCATCCATTCCTCTGTTAAGGGACATCTGGGTTGTTTCCAGCTTCTGGCTATTGTAAATATGGCTGCTATGAACATAGTGGAGCATGTGTCCTTATTACATGTTGGAGCATCTTCTGGGTATATGCCCAGGAGTGGTATAGCTAGGTCCTCAGGTAGTACTCAGTTCAGTTTTCTGAGGATCTACCAAACTGATTTCCAGAGTGGTTGTACCAGCTTGTAATCCTACCAGCAATGGAGGAGTATTCCTCTTTCTCCACATCCTCGCCAGCATCTGCTGTCACCTGAGTTTTTGATCCTAGCCATTCTGACTGGTGTGAGGTGGAAACTCAGGATTGTTTTAATTTGCATTTCCCTGATGACTAAGGATGTTGAACATTTCTTTAGGTGCTTCTCAGCCCATCGAGTTTCTTCAGTTGAGAATTCTCTGTTTAGCTCTCTTTCCCATTTTTTAATAGGGTTATTTGATTGTCTGGAGTCTAACTTCTTGAGTTTTTTGTATATATTGGATATTAGCCCTCTATCAGATGTAGGATTGATAAAGATCTTTTCCAAACCTATGGGTTGCTGTTTTGTTGGATTGACAGTGTCCTTTGCCTTACAGAAGCTTCGCAATTTTATGAGGTCCCATTTGTCGATTCTTGATCTTAGACCATAAGCCATTGGTATTCTGTTCAGGAACTTTTCTCTGTGCCCATGTAATTGAGACTTTTCCCCACTTTCTCTTCTATTAGATTCAGTGTATCAGGTTTTATGTGGAGGTCCTTGATCCACTTGGACTTGAACTTTGTACAGGGAGATAGGAATGGATCGATTTGCATTCTTCTACATGTTGACCGCCAGTTGAACCAGCACCATTTGTTGAAAATGCTGTCTTTTTTCCACTGGATGGTTTTTGCTTCTTTGTCAAAGATCAAGTGACCGTAGGTGTGTGGGTTCATTTCTGGGTCTTCTATTCCATTGATCTACCTGCCTGTCACTGTACTTTAGTTTTTGAGATAGCATTTTTTACTGAATCTGTAGCTCAATGATTCCCAGCAAGCCTTAGGAATCCTGTTTCTGCACAGTCCCCAGCACTGGGGTTACAGATGTTCATTGTCATGCTTAGCTTTTTACATAGGTGTGGGGATTCCAAACTCAGTTCCTCATGTTTATGTGCCACATACTTCACTGCAGGGGCCTTCTTCTCAGCTTAGGCCTGATTCTTCAATGAGACTCACTGTTGCTGCATTTACCGTGTAATAATTGGCTCTGTCCTCCTCTTAATATTCAAACATGTAAACTCACTAAATCAAAATGTCCCCTTTTCAGTCATGCTGTCATTCTCATAAGCTCTTTGTAAACTCAAAGGCTGGAATAGCCATTTGGATGTGGTTTCCTTCGAAGGGAGTCTCAGTGAGCATGGAAGCCATGCTTTTCTTATCTTTTGAGTTATGCAAATACATGCTTCCTGTTTGTCACACCTGAAATCAATTTGGTACCTGTTTTTACCACACACTTTGCACACAGTGCCACAGATTGCTGCTCCTCAGGAGACTAAGCCAAGGACATTGTGTTCCATTTTCATGATGAAATGCAGATTTCCTATTGAACCTAATCAACCTTCATTTCAAAAGGTTGATAAGGGAGATACTTAAAAAAATCCAGCTGGTGAAATTTATGGCACTGAAAAGAGTCCATTTCAAGAAAATTCTCTGATTCTCAAGCTATAGAATTTTCATTTCATTGTGTGTTAAATTGCGTTTTCATTCATGTCAAGTTTTTGCTTCTCAATTTTTTGTCCCTCAAAGAAAGACAAATGTGTAATGGCTCTGTAACATTCTGTCCTAGACAGAAAAGATATACAGTCTTTGGTTGTGTGTAGTGGTACAATTGTGCTTTTTCTATCAGTTGATTTTTATACTGGCTGATGTAGCTGTGAATTTTGCATGAGAAAGCATGGCCACTTTTTCTAGCCAAGAAAGAAAAATACCATGGTTTGAATATATTAACCATATGCCAGAGGCATCCTAGATTTTAATGTATGTCAGATCACTTTCTTACCACTCTATTGGGTATGCTTTTGAGGCTCTCCCACAAATAAGAATATCAGGTTTATAGGTTCCCCTCACCACACATGAAAGGCAGCATTGACATTCAAACCTAGGTGTGTCTCACCCTAAATCAGCTGCATTTTCATTATTTGACAAAACTCTTCCTTACAAGTCTTTATTAGTATGGGCCAGCCTATAGGACTGAGAATATCAAGGGAAACAAAACTCTTGCTTGCTTATTCTACACGTGCCTTCAGAATCCTTCTCTATACAATGCCTAAGAAGACACTGACAGGATGCAATTGGAAGGGGATTGTCATTCCTGTCTCTAAATCATATCCCATGCCTGCAGTCATGGGCTTTGTTGCTAGGGGATGAGGTCTCCCATGGAACTAGCTCTACTGAAATAAGGATGCTCATACAAAGACCCATGTCTGAATCCCAGTGACACTGAGAAGCAAGGCTTCTGTCTGAAGTAAGCATTAATAACAAAACCAAGTGACCCCAAACTGTGATTGTCATTTAGCTGCTATGAGTTCCTCCCAGGGAGAGGTTCATTAATTGTAGACCCATTCTGGAAGCGAATGGCAATATGATTTCTTTCCTATGCTCATTCATTCATTCAGGTCATTTTAAATATGATATATAGTAATATTACTTAACGATTCATCCATAATTTCATGCTTCTTCTCGTATACTTTCCTGGCATCAACATCACCATGACTTTGGGTACCTGCTCCCCATATACTTCATCTTTTCATCTTTCTAGATTAGGCCAACATTCCCTGTTCATCATCCTCTCCATCAGCTACAGCATCTCGTTCATAAATTGTGAGCATCAGACCTTTAACATCGTAGTGAAACTTGTTCAAGGGCCATGGTGTCTTGAACCACACATGATATGCATAGCTTGGAGCCCAAGATCAAACAGTGTGGCTTGTAGAAAATTTGGACAAATAAGAATAGCCAATGGCTTTCTCCTTCACATACAGAGTTTTACAATATTTGACAAGATACATCCATGACAAGGAAGTTCATATGCTATCCCAAACCAAGCATAGTTATTGTTGTTGATAATATTAGCAACAGAGTTTTGGGCTTTTCTGAAATACAGGATAGATTTGGTTTCATAAAGTTGAAGATACATCCCTGGAACCAAGAAGACTTGATTTGTAAAATAACAGAGGAGTCAAGTTAAAGTTTCCAGTGCAAAAGAAGACCTAGGAGTAGTGTGGGAAGAGGTGGCAGTTTTGAGATACAGAGGCTCTCTAGTTTGAGCATGGTGGGGAGGGTGATTTAGAGTATAGACATGTCTAGTAAGAACACATAAGCCATTTGTGAAACCACACTGTCCCTTGTTGATGCCAAACTTTGCTTTGGAGTGATTGGATTCCTTTGTGGGACTTTGAAAGAAATCTTGGTTTCTACACTCAGGATGAGTGGGCACAAAGCAATGGAGTAGATTATTTTTAGCCCCCATTTTGGCCCTGTTTAAGGCCTTGAGGACAAATCTTAGCCTGGCTTGAGTTTCTGCGGCCTTGTGGTAAAGCCTAAGCCTGGCTCAAGTTTTGAGACCTGTCTTAGTCACTTCGTATCGGGGTGACTCAGCAAGACTTGTTTGGCCCTGCCTCTGCCCTGCTGTTTCTGATTTGAAGCTTTGCTATTGGCCCTGCCAGTTAGCCCTTACCCTCCATCACCCTTCCCTGCCTCCTATGTCATCTCTTCCCGTACCTAAGTGCCCACCTCCTTGTCTTCTCTACATAAGCAAGTGCCTAGTTTAATAAAGTGAGTTCCTGCTTCGACAAGACTCCCGGCCTGGCATGTTTCTTTTGGGCCTTCAACACTTGCCATCCCACTCAGCCCTGGACAGACTCGACTGGAACGGGTTCTCTCTTCTCTCCTGGACCTGCTGGCAAGGGAGCTGACAGGTTATATACAGGATCTCCCTCAGAAAATGGCATTGAGCATTTTCCTCTATTGCTCTCTACCTTGTTTTTTTTAAATAGTGCCTTTCATTAAGTCTAAAGCTCATTGATCAGACAAGACTAGCTAACCACTAAGTTCTAGCTACCTTCTATCTTTACCTAGTGCTAGGTTATAAGGGAAAACCACTGTACTTGACCTTTTATGTTCATTTTGAGGGAACCTTATGCTGGTATGTGAGCCCCTACATCAACTCCTTCTTCAGGGCATTAGATCTTCAAATGTCTAGTGGTTAAGGAAACTAAACTGAAGCACATAGATTTTGGTAACATCATAGAATAAATAAGCAACTTATATTTCAACATATTTCAACTAAGACTATTGGATCACACCAACAATGTCAAACACTGAGAAATTCACTGGAAGGACGTGCAGTATTCACACTGATCTTTGAGTTAGTCATATCTAAAAGTATGTAGATTAAAACAAGGAAAACACTGGAACCTCAGCATGTCTTGACTTGGTTTATTCCATAGCACCAATTTTAAAATGCTCACACAAAAGCTGATTCATGGCCAGCAACACATCAGAGTTAGGAGAAACTAAAATTTTCCTGACATTTCCCACTTTTCAGAGATATGTGACTCTCCAACATTGAAACAGTGATGGTTGACCTAAATTTTGTTCTTTGAGATCTCCTGTTTGTTCATTGTGCATATTCCAAATCGTGTCTTTCCAACTAAGGCCCTTCCAGTCTCTGAGAACAAATGTAAGCATCAGTTCTCATTGGAGAGGGAGGTATACAGTTGTGTATCATTCCTGTACCTCTATGGTGACACTATTTCTTACCTCGTGGTGCTCTTTAATCCCAGGGACTCTGTCATTTGACAAGGTTTGCTCTTGACCTGACATCCCTGCTACCAAGAGCATTTGCCTCAGAAGACTGAAATAGAAGCCACAGTTAACATGTATGAAGTGTGTCTCTAAGCACATTTGTCATGGGATTCGGGTTTCCCCTCTGCTTTTGGATGCTATCTGCGCTGAGTGACATTTCTCTCAGTGTTGGGTTCTGCTGCTCATGCTTCGCTTCCTTTGTTTTTTTCTCTTTGACTTCCAGAAAGGCTTGGCTGAGATTTTGACACTCTGGCCTCTTTCTTTACTTCATTACTCTCCTTTTCCACCATGACCCTGGAAGACCAGGGATATTTGCTGCCTACAGTGCTCTCCTTTCTCCCTCAGTTTTGATTTCTGGTTGAGACATGAATGATACTCAAATATTTAACCATCAATACAGCAAAGTCACCAGTAAAAGCCTGAGGCTGACTGTAAACAGGCAGATGGACATGTTAGTGTGTATTGGTACTAAATCTCAGTCCTAACCCCATTAGCTATTTAAAAATTATGTTTGAATAGATTTTTTTTTTGTTAAAGCTCTTGCAGAGGGGCATGAAGTCAGAGATTTTTGGTCAATAGAATGACCTATTGACCAGACAAATTCTCTTCAGCTTCTAAACCCTGACTTGATATAATCCAGTAAGTATTATAAGCCAAGGGCTTATTATGATAAATATTATAATATAATATTTAAATATACAAATATAAATGTTATAATATAATATTAAAATCAGGGCTAGACTCAACCTTTTTCTATTTTGCCCCTCAGATTCCCATTAATATAATTTGTTTGATCTTCACAGTCTCCTAAAAGCAAAATTGCACAAACTTTCAGCATCTTCAGTAATGACACCCCACTGTGATTGCTGGATCTGGCTCATACTAGCTCACACAGTCCCACAAGAGCTGATTGTCCACAGCTTTTCTCAATTCAATATGATGCAAATTGAAATCACCCATAGAAGGAGTATTACTTGTAGAAATTGGCCAATGGTATAAATTACTTTTACCAAAGAATGTGATGTTCAGTATTCACCAACACTATACTGTATCCTTAGTCCCTATGAAACAGTCCCCAGTGATCTGTAGCACTGATGCTGACCTCTATTAAATTGATCTACATCCCCTTTCTCTCCTAAAACACTTTTCATAATTTCTATTTCTTTTTTAAAGATGAATTTCACTTTGTCTGTTCTTTGAGAATTTATAATCCATGCAATACATATTTGACCACATTCATACTCTCCCCTATGTACTGCCAAATCCAACCCCATTCCCTAACCACCCGAATTTCTGTCCTTTTAAAAAATTAATAAACAAACCAATATCTAGAAGTTATTTTGTGCTACTTCTCACATGAGTAGTAAATGAGTAGATGATCTTTAACTTGAAAAAGAATAGTTGTTTGGATCAACACTCTCTTTAAGGGAACGATAAACTCTCTTTCTGGCTTCGTATGAGTTCTTTGGAGTGGAACATTCCTATTGCATCTAGTATATCTAAAATATCCCCTGCCCTCCTCTCTTCTCCCCTCCTCTTCCATTCCCTCCCTTTTCTCCTTCTCTTCACCCACCCCTGCTAGGAATAAAACTTAGTATCCTGCACATGCTAAGCCTATGTTATACAGAGCTACTCTTCCAGTACCCTGACTCGTTTTTCATGTTCTTATTGTTGTCATTGATGGAATTATTTTGTTTTTTGTTTTTTGTTTTTTTTGTTTGATTTTGCCATTTAGTCCAAAGTCATCTCTTTTCCTTCCCATTGCTAGCTGTTGGCTCAAAGTATGTTCATGTTTTTATGGATCTAGGAAAACCTCTAAGATCTAAGGGAAGCTTTTTTTCCTTCTACAATTTCTGAGATGATCATAAGACAATGCATAATTTTAAGGCAAATTTAGTTTCTTTTCTGAGAAAATCTGATTTCCTGGGACCATTCCAGACACAGACCATTTTAGCTTTTGAGACTGTAGTAATAATTACTGAGATTAAAGAAATCTTTATCCCAAGAAGATACCCCATCTTTAATAAAATTAGAGCTTAAACGTCCTTTAGTGAAAACCCACCATTCTTCTGTATGTGCATATCCCTTTTAGGTCTTTAAAAACGTATACTTTTGTTCAAAACTTGTATATTAAATCTGGGGCCAACAAAATATCTTGACTTAGGGGTAACCACTAGACTCACAGACAGGCTATACAATGTAGGGGGTCTCCCCACCCCATGAATAGCATTCAAAACCATGTTAAAGAACAGACTCGACTCTTGGAATGTATTTTCTTTTCTTGTGTTCTTGTCTTCATTGGTTTAAGCTTAAATATCATGTCTATGAAGATTTCTCAGATTCACTTGGCAGAGTGTTTGGTCTTTTTTCCTGTACTCTCTCTTTATTGTATTTTATTAGAGATATGTAGTTTAACAGTGATATTCTTGGAGAGGGATACTTGTTATTCTTTATATATCTAAGACCAAGGACAGTGGCTACTTTATAAATACAACTTACTAAGGCTTGAATAGAGATAGAATGGAATATTCTAAAGTTTATCTAGTTAGTCTTAAAATATATAACAGGCGTCATTCTTGGGCAAGCCCCATTTTAAAGTGATTACTTCTTTATATGACCTGGTTTCAACACAAACTAAAGGGTGCTGTCATTTACATTAGTTCTTCAGTTTTCTTAACAATCCACAAATCTACTTTCTTTTACAAGAAATGATATGACAGTGGAAATATGTAAAATATCATTTTGTTTGGGTGATTCAGTGTCTTCTTGGTCTAATTGGCTAGGGCATCTGTATTCTATGGTCAATGAAAGATACATAGAGTTTGAAAACAGAGCCCCAATCTCCATTCTTGGCTGTATCAATTAGCCTTGATGAGCCTCTGTTTCTTTATCTATAAAATGACTTGATAATGCTCATATCAGGGAGTTGATTTGATGGTCATACTGGAAATGTTGCAGATATTCATTTTCTAGAAGTCAATGTTATGTGAATATTTTCTCCTTCAGTCATCTGGACCATACTGGGGAACAGTAACCCAGCACATGTATAATAATGAACCAACTTCCATTTCTCCTATGACATTTCTGAATCATCATTCTTTTCATCACAGAAGAATTAGCCTAGAACTGGTCATGCTTCATAGCTCAGCTTAAAGCCAGGGTTCTTCAAATGTATTTTGAAAAATTGAAGGCATATATATATATATATATATATATGAATTGAAGAATGAATATATGAATATATATACTCACTACTTTCCCTGCCTCCAAGTCAGACTGCAAAAACTTTTTCCCCCTTCAAGTTTCCCTCTCAAAGAAAACACTTCAATCTCGTTTGTGTAGTTGTATAACTCAGAAATGTTTAAAGCAATAAGCTTCAAACTTGGCAGGATTCTCATCCTCAGGAAGAAAGAAAACTCAAGGAAAGTTTGAAGGAGAAATGTTTTACTGTATTTTTTATTTACATACTTTCATTCTCCTTGGTAATAACATCATTTTATTACCTAAGGAGATTTCAATATCCTTGTCTTATTGATATATAAGAGAGAGAGAGAGACATATTCCTGTTCTAATCATGGACGGTGTATAAAGCTTGTTTGAGTTCCCTAAGCAAAAAAGGCTTTTCATCTTCTTTTAGAGTAATCTTATAGACTGTACCAAAGTCTAATTTTGAATCCATAGTACAGTGAGTACAAGAGGTGATTTTCTTTAGGTTATCTCTATATACCCAGCTTTCTTCTTTTCTTCTTCTTCTTCTTCTTCTTCTTCTTCTTCTTCTTCTTCTTCTTCTTCTTCTTCTTCTTCTCCTTCTCCTTCTCCTTCTCCTTCTCCTTCTCCTTCTCCTTCT
>JADRCH010000010.1:12171489-12212993 GCA_019843965.1 Rhynchomys soricoides | reverse complement strand
GATGAAGAGGAGAGAGATGCCCAGAGGACTGCTGCCAAGAATGATAATCATGGGACTGGGCATGTTTGACTGGTTTAGCTCTCTGAGAATTTTTAGAATTCTTTGACAGTCCCTGGTAGTCAATGTACCCCAAGTTCCTCTTTTCTCAGGTCTCTTTATTAGGAGTGATTCATATCTCGTAGAAAGAGAAGGAGACAGTCTACAGTCGTACCACCTTGATCACACCTGAATCACTGTGAGCTCAAATTAGAATCAAGTCTAATTAGTGTTCATTTGGGATATATATATATATTAGGAGGTGAGGGCACATACATATACACATGTTTGTATACACAGAGGAAGAAAAAGAAAGAAGAAGATATTTTTAAAATAGATATGGTAGAGGTATTGCCAAAGATATAACTTACAAATTATGGGATCTTAGAATATCACACATAAAGAACCCATAGTAGGAAAAGAGCATTAGATCCTTGAGCTGGAAGAAACTTGTGGAAGATATCTGAGCTATGAAAAGGCTTAGAAGGCTGCAATGGCATTTGAGAAGACAGTGTTCTCCAGGGAGTCTGAGAAGATCCATCCTGTGCTTCCAAACACTAGTGTCATCTCTGTTGGACCCATAGGAACCAGAATCAATAGGCTGTGCTCTGACACCATTTACTCTGCCACTATTTTTTAATATACATATTTTTTCTTCTATTGGATAATTTCTTTATTTACATATCAAATGTTATCCCCTTTCCAGGTCTCCCCTCTGGAAACCCCCTATCCCATCTCCCTCCCCCTACCCTATGAGGGTGCTCCCCCACCCACTCACCCACTCCCACCTCCCAGTTCTGGCATTCCTCTACACTGGGGCATCGAACCCCCTCAGGCCCAAGGGCTGCTCCTCCCACTGATGTCTAACAAGGCCCTCCTCTGCCACCTATGCAGTCGGAGCCATGGGTCCCTCCATGTGCACTTTTTTCCTTCCACTTTTTGTGCATCCTTCCCTTGGTGTTCTCTCTTATTTCTTCTCCCATTGTTTGGAAATGTGAGGTGACTAAAAGTGTACATTCTGGTGTTCAATGATCTCATTTCAACATCAGTGCTTTCCTTATTAGACATATATAGTATTTAACTGATAACCGCCTCATCAATTAACCAGGAAGAATAATGGCATGTACTATGCTGTTTTTTTTTTTTTTCTTAGTTTGTTGAATTTTTGAGACAGGGTTTCTTTGTGTAGCCCTGGCTATACTGGAACTCACTTTGTAGACCAGGCTGGCCTTGAACTCACAGACATCTGCCTGTCTCTCCCTCTCTTGAGTGCAGGGATTAAAGGCATGTGCCACCATGCCTGGCTAGTATACTCCTATTTATAGCTCTTCTTGACATATCAGAAGGATGGAGGCTAGCATATAAATTAACCATCTTTGGGCGAGACATCTGTGCTGTACAGTTTGTTGACCCTTCTTTGTTTATAAACAACCAAAGGACATTTCTCTTAGAAGTCTGTGAACAATTTTTATTAGAAGGGATGGTTAATGCAGCAAGTTGTATGACTGACAAGCCTGTGTTTCAAAGGCTTAGTGTGAGAGGGTGCCTTATCTAATTAACTAAATCCATCTATCATGCTGCTATTAAAATCTCTGACCCTTCTTTCTTTCTCATTTAACCAGTGTAATTACTTCAATTACACATGTCTTCAATTATTATAATTAAGTATTTTTATTTAATACATTCTTTGGTGGCCTAATACTGGTAAGATGATGTCTACATTTCTGTCCTGTCTTAGTATGACATTTTTTACAGTGATTCTTTTTAGTCTTAAGGTCACAAACCTGTCTTTTGTGTTTATCGCAGTGTTCCCTGAATGTGTTATTCATGCGACATTAATTGAATGAAGTCTTGGAGGAGGAAAATGGCCAGACACAGAGTGATAACTGGGCAATATTCTAAGGGTCTTCCTTCAATGTTTAATGTCTAATTTTCTCCTATTTGAAGACAAATAATGCCCATAGTTGAGTGTTCTCTCATGTATCTTCCTCACTGGATCACATGAAGCCCCTGGAGCTCAGAGCAACCCCGAATAGCTAAGGGTTGGGGGAGAGAGGTGTGTATGCTGGAAGTGGAACGAACATATTGTAGGTAGTCTGAAAAACTATCACCAAAGTTGGTCTGCTGTTTCCATGGATACTATTTTGGATGCTTTGCAGTATCATTCCACAGTGGAATGAATCATAGAGAATTGTCTCAAATCCTCAGTCTACCTTCTATTGCTGTGTGTCCTTGAACACTAGTTATTTAAACTCTCAGAAGCCTCGGTTTACTCATTTTGAAAGCATGTAGCAGAAGTGGTTTAAGGATAATAATATTAACAGTTACTACATGATAAACAGTTTTGTTTCATTACTCAAAGTACCACTGATTTAATTCTCTTTCATTATTTTGTGATGTAGGTTTTAGTAAACCCAGTTTAACAATGAGAACACCAAAGTGTATACAAGCTAATTTGTTACAAGTGATCCAGCTTGTACCAAGTACAGGTAAGATTTAAATTCAGATTTGCTTTGAATTTCATTTGATTTATGTCAAAGAAAAAAAGCCTAGCACATAAGAAGCCTTCATTCAACTGAGCTATCAAGATTCCTTTCCAGTATATAATCTCATGACCTTCCCACCCTCCCTATTCCTATTTTTCTTCCTGTGAGAGAGCTCCCACGGTTCTTCCTTCCACCATCATACACATGCACACACCCACAAACTTCAAGCACCCAGTATGTGAAGTGCAATAACAGCCAATGGACGTAGATGCTTTCTAGAGAGCATCAGGAATAAATAGCCAGGTTCCTAAGTCTGAGGGTCATTCAGGAGTCACACATGTCATTGCAGTATGCACAGATCTCCGACATCTGAGACTATAGGCTAAGCAAAGTTTTCTGTTCACATGCACACAGCAAAGTGGGGTGGAAGAACACAGCTCCTGATCACCACTGTGCATCAGTATCACATATTCAAGCATTTTGGGTTATAGATATGAGAGATTCTAGACAGAACCAAATTTAATTATGCCTTCTGGTCAGAGATCTGATTACACCCTGGGAGACTAAAATTATTAAATAAGAAGAAAGGGAAGATAATTCTGAGAGGGAAAATAATTACTACCAAGAGTGAAGGGCCTGTATAATTGAAGCTAAGTGGATAGGAAAATCTATGATTGCCTGTGGTATGTGCATTCAGCAGTCCTTGGTGACTCGTGTGTGCAGTTGGTGGGCTACTTAAACGTCTGCTTCCCTTAGATCTTTGTTTTTATAATCTGCTTTTATGACACTCATTTAAGGAGTCCACTTTACTGATGCCAGGAGAGTGGAGCACAATAAACCTATATTTAAAAAACAATCCCCACTATCTTAACTTTCTTACGAATTTTTGAGTACTATATCTACAGGATAAGGTAATCTGAAACTTTCTTCTCATACTAAAATGGGTTTCTGAGAGAGCTTGAGTTTCTGAGCACACACTTAGGTATCAGGATGAGAATGATTAAAACCAGAGAACTGGACCTGGATCCATATGTGTCATCTCCCAGCTTGGTGGCTTCCAGATCTCATGAGGAGCTGGGCTCTTTACACTCTTCTGATATCCTAATTCAGGTTATCCTTATGTGTGGTACGGTAGATCTATGTAGGTAGGTAGGTAGATCTATGTCCCAGTTAACCAGATATATTGGGCAAATAACTGAGTAAGGAAGGGTTGTGGGTGAGGAGATCTTGGCTTCCTTCTATTTCCATGTTCTAAGTGCACTTTTCCTCTCCACCATGAGCTCTGGGCTCCATGTGGCAGTGGTGGGATTTGTTAGAGAATAGACCATCCTGGTAGACCATCAGAGTGCATCGGATGCCCCTTGATGTCTTCCCCATCTCCTTCTCCCTCCTCTACTTTCCATCTTCTTCATTTTTTCTTCTTTTTACTCCTTTCTTTAGTGATCTTCTAGCCTGCACCATTTTTTGAGGGCAGGGATGTGGTAGGGTAAGATCTCACTCTAGTCAGATTGATCTAGAACTTATTCTGCAGTGTAGACTGCTGTCGTCTTCCCTCAGCCTCCAGAATGCTGGGATCACAGGCATGAGCCGCCATGCTTGGCTTGCTTGCATTTTGTCTGTTCTATCTTTCTCCTTCATTTTGCACTGAGTTTGTTAGCCTTGCGGTGTATTTCAAACCTAACATGTATTTGCAGTTCTATCCCCAAAGTTTCCTCCTTCCCCTGAATGAATGTTTTTTTCCCATTTTCTACATGGTATCATTTGCCTATCACCTTTTCAAAAGAACTTGCATCTTTAATGGTTCCAAATGCCTCCAGAGGACAGAATAGAGGTAAAAGAACTCTATTTTTCAATATACAGATGGGCTGACAGGAGGGAGAAATAGAGCACAAAAGGCCTGCCCCAGGGCACCAGACAAATTAGTCTGGGCTACCAATAACCTAACTCATCACTGGATGACTCTGCTGGCCCCACTCTCCAGGAGACAATTTTGTCAACTGTCTGAAGTTTTACATGGAGCTTTGAGTTTATTTGTGTTTTGTTGCCCTTACCCCCTATAAATCTTTAATTATTTTGCTTTTTGAAGGCAAAAATAAATACTGTTCAAAGCCTTTTACTATGGGTACTTAGCCACTAACCACACTCAGCGGTACTAAGAGGCTGGCAGCAGAGCCATCACTGGCCGCTGCTCGGCAAGCCAGCCCTAAGATAAGCTTTGATTGAGAGAAGCTGAGAAACCAGTACTGAGAAACAGACACAAGGACTGAGGAATAGACACAAGACACAGAGCTCCTGACAAGGGCTTTGAAATGTGTTGTGACCAGAGCTGGTACTGAGATAGGAGAAAGGCAGCATGGGTAGTGAGAGAAAACAAGGATGAATGAAGTAGGTTGGTAGGGATCATCGGATAAAGCTTGCTCAGAAGTGTGATGGACTCAGAAATGCACTACCTAGTTCTTCTTCAAAGCGGCTCTTGTTGCCCCAGCTCTAGGGAGTGCCATACAGAGCCTTCAGTTCTCAACCTACGGTATGCATCAACCACAGAGAGAACATTGCCTCTACCTTCTTCTTCCCACATGTCTTACATTGACAGGCTCAGCTCCTTCAGCCCAGCCCAGCACCATTCTGTTGGAAGATTTTTTTTTTTTTATCTCAGAGTACATTGTGAGTATTATGTAATGCTGCTACATAGCAAGTGAGAAATATGCTAGAAGTTATAACTGGCATGAAAGCAGGAATGACCATTTGAGTACAAGAAAGGAACCAACAACAGGGCAGGGACAGTGGAAGAGCATAGCATGAATCAGAACACAGTAAAATGATAGAAATGTGTAAACCTGCCATGATAAAGGCTAGCGAGATAGCTCAAAGGTAAAATGCTTCCTAGACAAGCCCTAAGGCCAGAGTTTCAAACCTTAGTAGTCATGTAACATATCTGCAAGCTCAGGGGTAGATGAGGAGGTGAGGGGAACACTAGTATTCCCATAGCTTTCTGGCCAGTCAGTCTAGCTGAATTAATGAGACTCTCTCCCCCCCTCCAAAGAATTAAGTTGAAAGTGTTTAGGAATATATCCACTGTCAATCTGCACACATGCATGCTTATGTACCTGCGTATATATATGCTCAAACACACACACACACACACACACACACACACACACATCTCACACATATACAAAAGTGGTCATGATAATACCTATGTACTTTTTATTCTATTTAAAAATATATACCAAGAAAGGAGAAACAGAACCTAGTGTTATAGAGAGATAAACGGCAAGCTCGAGTAGGAGGATTAAGTAGGTAGGGGAAATATAAGGGCAGAGGAGAAGAGGGAATATGGAGAAAGATAAGTAACAAGGAAGATGCTTTTTTTTTAAAAAAAAGTTATTTATTTATTTATTGATTGATTGATTGATTGATTTACCTCCCAATCACTTCCCCCTCCCAGTACCCCCTTACAGAATCCCTCATCCACTCCCCTTCCCCTTCTTCTCTGAGAGGGTGGGGTCCTCCCCTGAATATTCTCTCACCTGTCACACCAAATCTCTGAAGGATTAGGTGCATTTTCTCCCACTGAGGCCAGGCAAAGCAGCCCTGTTAGGGACCAGATTCCAAAATCAGCCCATGTATGCTCATTAAAGACGCTTTTAAAAAGCCTTACATAAACCAACTACTCATATGAAAGGAAGTTAAATGGGGTTACCACATAGTGGGGGAGGCAATGCCCTAACTAGTCACCTTATGCCAACAAGTAAAATCTCTAGTGCCAGGACTAGGTTACATATTATTGGGTAATTGGCCAAAGGGGCCCCATATACTGTGCACCCAAACTTCACAGGATATTTCAAAGGTTATTTGTTCCACTCCAAAACCTGATGGTAAGGCCTGATTGCCAAAGATAACCACTTACTTGTGTCGTTGATCATAGTGAAATCAAGCTTGTACCCAGATGGAAGCTTCATACCTCCTGACTAGCATTCATGGTGCTTACATGTAATTTTCATACTACCAGAGGAGAAAGGTAATCATCAAGATCACTCAGCTATAAACCCTGAAACATACAACCTCAAGTTGCCGTCAAGATATACCAGTGCAATAGTGGCACAAATGTTATGGGAATAACCAACCATGATTACATGAATTTAAAGCCCACTCCGTGAGATGGAACTCATACCTGACACTGCTAATGGACTTGAAATTAGGTAAGTCATTGGCCCTAGGGGAAAACATTCCAGTATGCTTTTGCTAAAGAAACATAGAAATAAAATAACTCCTATTGACATATAGCTATATCTATATAACAGAGCATTGATCAACCTTCATCAGAGAAGCTTCTTGCAGTAGATGAGAATTAGCACAGAGACCCACAACTACAGTATAGAAAGATTTTGACACACTCAGCCCTAAATGGAATGCCTTTATCAAAACTATTCCTTCAAGGCTCAGGGATCTATGCAGAAGAGGAGGAAGAAAAGATTGTAAGAGCTACATATGGTAGATGACTCCAAGGAAACAACATGGCTTCTAGAAACAACATGACTGGTACTCTAATGAACTCACAGAGACTGTGATAGCACAAGACTTGCACAAGCTCAAACCAGATAAAATACCAGCATGGAGAAGGGGAAGTGGACACAAAGTCCCACCCCTAACTAAGAAGCTATTTGCAATTCATATTTACTGGAAAAGGGAAAAACATTTTTTAAATGTATGAATGCTCTGTCTGCATGTACACCTGTATGCCAGAAGAGGTCATCAGATATATGCTTTTTATAGATAGTTATGAGCCACCATGCGATTGCTAGGAATTGAGCTCAGGACCTCTGGAAAAACAGCCAGTGCTCTTAATTGCTGATCTGTTTCACCAACCATAAGGAAAAACATTTTTTTCCCAATGAAGTGTTACTCAGTGGTATCAACCACTCTCCTGGGCCCAGGAGTACTTAGCTAATATAAAACAGATTCCATAATTTGTGTGTACTTTTTACATTAATAACTTTTGTAATATTGTTTTTATTGTTTCTTTTGAACTTTTTGTTTTCTGTTTTTGTTTTTGAGAGAGAGGGACACACACACACACACATAGAGAGAGAAAGAGAGAGAGAGAGAGGGGTGGGGAGGTAAGAAGATGGGAGGTTCTTGGGAGGGGTTGGGAGAGAGGCGAGTATATGATTAAAATACATTATATAATTTTTACATTAATTTTGTGGCTTGTTTCCAGGCAGGGTTTCTCTGTGTAGTCCTGACTGTCCTGGAACTCACTGTAGAGATCAGGCTGGCCTCAAAATCAGAGCTCTGCCTGCTGCCTCCTAAGTGCTAAGATTAAAGACACACACTACCATTGTGCAACTTAAGTATTTTTTTAAAATTGAAAAATGTAAGAAAAATGAAGTTGCATTTCTATTGCTAATCTTAAGTGACATACTTAGTGAGCAGTCAGCAAACTGGACCATGGACCAGTTTCCTGCCCATTATTTGTTTTTATAAATAAAGTTTGATTGGTATACAGCCATATACATTCATTTATATATTGTTTGAATATACTTTCTTAATACAATGGCAATCTGGGTAGTTTTCTATACTATATTGTTCTATAAGGTTTGCTGACCCACACACATGAAGACAGACAGGTAAAGAATATAATTAGCAAGTCACTTCAACATTAAGCATGAAACTCTAAAACCTTTTGACAGACTGCAAAGGGACTCCCTTCTTATGCAGTACAAAGAGGTAGAGAGCTATGGGGAATGAGCAAGAACCTCACTACGAAGTAACTGAGCTCTTCAGAAAATCAAAGTCTCAAGCATGGTAAACTGCCGTGTTAAGCTTGGGACTCTGATTAGAGAACACAGGATGAGGATATTTAGGTTGATGTCACCAGGAATCTTGCTTGGATTTCTAAACTCACCTGAAACCTTTCCACCTGTACAAGTGGCTCCCCCATCCCTGTGAAAAGCTAGCATACCCCTATTTTTGCTGGAAAGCACCACACTCCTACCCCATAGTATATCCTCCACCTTACCTCCTGGCTGTCAGACGGGTACCTGATAGCCAGAACATGTGGTAGTTCTCAATAGGAAGGGACAAGTCTGGTGGGCAGAAATGGGAGGTCCTGAGGGAAGTAGAGAGTGGATGTGTAGGACAAGGGTGGTTCCTTAGCGGGTGAGGGGGCTGAATTCATGGTAGGATAAGAGCTGTTTTCTTGAAGTAGGAATATTCTCTTGAAATATAGGACTTAATACTGTCACAAAGATCCCACAGATATAGCAAATTTGTTAAAAAGATGACTTCTGGAATTACAAAATAGTGGTAACCCACACTGAATGAAAATGAAATGCCAATTTTTCCAAAGGACGAGATAGAGAAACTTAATAAGACATGGGGAAGTAGATGCAGTGATCTAGATGTGCACACTGTAAAGGCAAAATCTTGATAATTATGTTCCGTGGGAAAACCAGACAACATGGAATTTATCAAGCCGCATAGAAAGTTCTGATGAGAGAGTTTCCAGCATTAAGAAGCTCGGTGATGGCTGTTGCTTACAGGTCGGGGCTAACGGTAGGAGAAAACATGACAGAACATTCACTGACAGCATTGGCTTGCAAAACAATGAGGGCCAGGTGTCAGGGCTTCCCAGTCAGGTGAATGTAATTTTTACAGAGAGCAGCAAGTTTGGAATGGCAGCCAAGAAAATGTGATCTTCAGAGTTCTGAATTGTTAACAGCCTGTGATATTCCTAAAAGCAAAATAGACGTGCATCCATCCGACACAGGTATTTTCAACCTATATCACTGTAAGAAATCAAGGATGGAGCATCAGGATGCTGAAGCAGCCACCCTAGTAGAAACCATTGTTCTTTGCCCATTTTCTTGTTCTTAGATTTTTGTCGTTGTTGTTTTAATGCTGGAATTATTGATTGAAGAGAAGACAAGGCTTTGGAGAAGGGAAGAAAACTTGGGAATACCACATCCAAGATATAGAGTAATGATCCTTCCAGTCTACCCCAAAGGTTTGTGGTGAACTGCTGAGGGATAGTGTAGAGGGGTGATATCCAAACAACACAATGTGATAAGATTGACACTGATACCAGAAGATGTGAAATGTGCTGGGCATCTCTCCACAAAGTACAGATAACTGGGCTTAAGTAAAACACAGACTCTGAAGAAGTCCAGGCTGTAGGTTGTTTGGGTCTGACCCACAAAGTAGAAATGAACCAGATATACTCGAAGAGTGCTGTGACCTCTCTTGGTGTTTTGTTCTGTTTGCTCAAAGGCACTGCTTATACTGGAAGAAGTCAAATGCAAGCATCTGCCTTTGTTGCCTCCCAGAGTTAAGGGCAGACTTAGTGCTACTGTTATGGATCTAACGCAATGGTTTTCAACCAGTGGGTTGTAACTATTGGAAAAGCACACTTCTATGGTCTTAGGAACACCCAACCATAAACATATTTTTGTTGCTACTTCACAAGTGTAATTTTGCTACTGAGCAGTACCTCAATTCCTAAGACCATCGGAAATATGTGTTTTCTGATGGTCATGACCCATAGGTTGAAAACTTCAGCTCTAAAGGGATCAGGAGTAGTGGTCCCCACCATATCTCCGTTTTGTTAAAGGAAATCCATAATTTTCTTGTAAATCCAACCAGGTTGTAATCATTGTTGCATTTTTTCTGTCAGAAGAGTTATTTACTTCTAAATAAGGTTAACATGGCTTCAGGTATGTGGTTTGTCAAATGTATGTATTCTTAACCTTGTTTTTAGCAAGATCAGAAATGGTTTGTCCTGCCATAAATTTGACAATATATATATATTTTTTTCTGTCTCCTGCATGTCTATATTAACCTTTCCATCTCTTATCATATTACAGTCCAAAGTGAACTAGATCTTTTAAATTTCCAATAAAACCCCCACTGATATACACAATCAAAGACAGTAGACTAATCCCATTGAGAAAAATGAGAAGTGGCTAGCATCTCTGAGGCTTTGGCAAAACATATGCTTTCAGCAGGGTGGAGAGAAACTCCGTGAAGATGTGGGGCCTACAACATTAGTAAAATTCACAAGAGTCAAATGGCCAGGGATTTTTAGGATATGACCTTTGAATTAACAACAGGTTATTGCCTCTTCTTCCTCCTTCCCTCAAAAGGAAGAAAAGATCTATAGCCCCTTTAGGACCTAAAAGCAGATTTTTTTTCCCCAGGTGAAATTACTGCTTCATCCCATACATTGATAAAAAAAAAAAAAAAAAAAAGAAAGAAAGAAAAGAAAAAAACCTGTCTGCTTTGAACGGAGTTTAGAATAGGAAATGACTCTCACAGACTTAGCCTGACACGTTGATCAGCTGAACAGCAGATCTTAGATATATGACAGGCAATCTTAATAACTTGATCAGATTAAAAAGACCTAAGATTAGGGCAGCTCACCTATTATTATGTTTCCAGAAAAAATTAACTAAGATGAGAAGACCCTCTTCGAACATGGATAGCACTATTCCATGGGTGGTGGTGGGGTCAGACTGACTAAAACGGGGAAAGAAGAAAGCCTTTATGTTCAGTTGCTCTCTTGCTTTATTTCTTTGCTCCCTGCCTACCATCAGGTTAGCTGTTTTACTTGTCCCTGCCCTGGCAAAAACCAGAAACTTCTTGAACTGTGAGCCAAATATTCCTCTCCTTCTTTAAACTGATTTCCATAGATGTGTTGTCACAGCCTCTGACAGTCTGACTTGTGCAAGAATGTAGTGGGTGGGAGATGGGGACCTCTGAGGTCTATGGCACATGCTAACAGGAGAGTTGCAAAGTACCTGGAGCAAAGCCAAGTTTCTGAAGCCACATCAGAGATCGTGTAACCCCCAGTTGACCAAGCAGCTAGACTTCATTATAATGTTGATTTAATTAGGTCCATAAAATTGTTAAGGTTGGGTAGATTCACATGGTGCCAAGTAACTGAAGGATAAAAGCATGTGTAAACAATTTGCACAGGAACCTACCTCTGTAGCATCAATGCCATTTCTCAGTTCCTATATACAGTCTTGAAGCTAACCTTACATTTAGCATATGTAAAACTAAAACAATCAAATTTGGTTTAATAACAGATCTGCTCTTTGTGCAGGTATATGCTGAGAATGGATATCAGGAGCATTATTACATGGTCACTCATGGGTAGACATAAGACCGCAAAAAAAAAATCTCCTTAATAAATAGAATTCACGCCAACCATAATCAGAAACTAGCTGTTGAGAGAAAAGTATCACAAGGCAGATCTTTGTGGAGTTATAGGAAATAATTGCCTGGAGGATTTTTTTTTAAGCATCTGAGTTTAAAAAAAAAAAGTTGAAGATAGAGACAAGGAAACTGTGGAGTTGAGGTGTATGGGTGAGTGTGTGAGAGTAAACGCAAAATTTGAAGAATTTCTGTAAGATCAAATATGTTAATATTTAACAAAGAACACTCATCGTGCAATAGATTCTAAATAACCAGCAAGCAAAGATAACTTGGTCACCTGTTGTCAAAAAGTTGCTTCCATTGGTGAATACAGTGCTAATCTAATAGTCACATAATAAACTCATGGTTATAGAGAACAACCGTGCATGGACAAGAAAGTTTAAACATAGGCTCTCATTTTCCAAGACTGATACAGCTACTTCTACCAGAAGCTACTTACAAGGAAATCAATGCTTAGCACCACTTCATTAAAAAAAAAAAAAAAGACTACACTAGATTTCTCCCATTCTGGAAGGGTGAGTCATTCCGATAAGAATAGATTTTCCTCTCTTACCTTTAGAACCTCAGCAAACAACACTGTTAGAGGCTTTATAACAATCAATCCATTGGTATAGATCTTGCATATCATCATATTACAGCAAGAGACCTAATACATAGTAATCGAGATCTCTGTATGGTGTTCCATTCATTGTTAGTAAGATATAGGGATCAGACTGGGAAAGGGAGAGCACACCATTAATCATCATTCTAGGATCTATCTGTATGTTTGGAGATCTTTGTCCCTAGATGGGCCAGACTTTCATCAAGTTATCCAGAAAGAGTCCTCTGAATTATAAAGTATGGTTACCCTCTGAAGATATCAAATCCCTTGTGTTTATCAACAATCGAAGAGAAGTATGGTCTTGAAAATATTAGTGGACATTAACCTAACAAGAAGGTCCATCACTCTTACCCAAAGATTGTAATAGTCACCCAGGTGATCTGATTGGCTTCTCCTGTTGTCTAGTTATGATGGCAAATGGAAAAGTACAAAGGGAGATCTAAAGAGCATGTGTCCAGGAACTTAAATCACTGAAGGATGAGGATCCATGTCACACCACCAGGGCACCACTGGGAAGAGGACAGAAATAGCCTAGGGGTAAAGGGAATCTTGAAAGAATTTTAGAGCATGAAGGTAATTAATATCAGTTGTGCTTGTGAGATGAGTTGCAATTATTCCAATAACTAGAGTGAGGCAGCAAGGTGCCTGTGGGTGTGAATAAAATTCAGGTATACACAGTCAGAATCATACATATGCTGACTGTAAGCTTGAGTAACTTTCCTCCTCCTCCTCCTCCTCCTCCTCCTCCTCCTCCTCTTCCTCCTCCTCTTCCTCCTCCTCCTCCTCCTCTTCCTCCTCCTCTTCTTTCTCCTCCTCCTTCTCCTTCAACTCTTCCTCCTTTTCCTCCTTCTCCTTCAACTCCTCCTTCCTCCCGTCTCCTCTTCCTCCTCCTTTTCCTCTCTCTCTCTCTCTCTCTCTCTCTCTCTCTCTCTCTCTTTTTCAGATAGTGTTTCTCAGCCTTGGCTGTCCTGGGACTCACTCTGTCCAATGCTGGGATTAAAGGCATCCTCCACCATGCCCATCTTAGAACTTCTTTTCTTGAGTTCTTTAGTTATTCCTTTCTGTTCTTCATTCTTTCCTTTTCTATTCCCTCCTTTACCATGTAGCTAGACTTGTACATACACATGTCCTGGAAGCAAGTTGACCTTCTAACAGATTTGTAGGACAGGCTACCTTGTCAGGAACTTGGGTGCAGCACCGAGTGAGGTCTGATTGTGGATAGAATTTGCTTTTGATGAGCAGATTATGGAGCTCAGGACATGAGTGAAGAACAACCTTTATCAGCATCCTTATGCAAAGAGTTGCCAATCTCTCTCACTTCATGTTAGCTGCTTTTTAGAGTAATTCTCACTAGATAGGTGATTAGGGAACCGGAATCTACCCTATGTTACTTCTCACCAGACTTGGTCAGCTTTCTTCTTACATTTAAGGTTTTTCTTTTCCATCTAAGGTTTTCTTTTCAATTTTTCCATTGAAAATTGAAATGGAATTTTTTTAAAAAAAATAATCTGAGTTGACATTTTACTTTTTATTACTTCTATGATTCCAGTAAAATTGAAGGGCTTACATGAGCTGAAGTATTGTCAGATATACAAGGAGATGAAAGTGCCTTTGTAGCTTATCTCACAGTGGGTATTAGACAGAGACAATGGGTGTAGTAGTTTCTCATACTGTACCGTTGTATAATTAGTAGGGCTTATCACTGTTAGCTATTCTCCCTTCATTTTAAAGATACTGTATACCAAATTTTCTCTCCTTTGAGGTTTTGGAAGAATGAGCGTTTAAAAGGGAATAATGGAAGGGACAATTTGAGGAAAGTCACTTATCCAGGGCCGATCTGGTCATGTGTCTAACTTGAAGGTAGAATGTAGCAGATGAACCTAAGAAATAGAGAGTATTAGTAATTGAAAGTGACAATAGATTAATCACCTTGTATATTCCAAGAGAGAGCTCTGGACTACAGTATAAAAGGGGAGTTGAGTGCAGATCATTGCTCCTCTTTATCTATCCATCTGTCTATTAGCCATCTTCTGCTTGGTGTTTAACCCAGCAGTGTTGAATAAAGTGCAGCCTTATGGAACCGTAGCAGATACTGGCTTCAGAGGACCCATTTCAGCACAATGTCGCAAAGCCATGAGCAGGATAGCAAGGCTAGATGGGAGCACATGGTGGAGCATCTATATTGGATTAGGAAGCTCAAAAAGGGTTTCTTGGAAGATGTGATGCTCGAGCAGAATATGAAAAGATAAGTAAGTCTTAGATGACATAGGGGTGGGGACAGTATTTTCCTGGAAGAAGGAACAAAATGTACAAGACTTGGCTGCCTAAACAGCTTGTCACATTTCAAAGAACTACAAGTGGTTTCGAGTAACTGTTCCAAAGGTATGTAGGGAGGCCTGGAGTGTGAAGAGAGACATAGGGAAGGGTATCGCCAAAATATGTGACCTTGATTCTGACAGCTCTGTGATAATGACATTGCTGGGATTGCATTTTACAAACTGAACAGAATTGACAGAAAAGAGTGAAGCCTGGAGACAGGAAGCTCAGTTAGAGTCTGAGCAACAGCCATAGGGCATGAGCTGAGGTGGTGACCTGGCTGTAGGGAGAGAGGGATGGAGGGGGAGTAGACCTAATAGAATCTGCAGAAGTGGAGAGCACAATAGCTCCGTTCCTAGATCTGGGGACTACTAGGATGACAAGTCAGAATGCTTCTTTCAGAAACTGAAAAGCATATATCATTTGAGTTTTGTCCATTGCTGCTGCTTCTTAACCTTTCCTGTTCCCAACTGGGAGTGTAGATATTTGCTAATGGCTCAGCAGCTTTCAGGTTTGGGGCAGGACATCGAGAGCATCATTCCCAACTCTATTCAGTTAGAGGACCTTGCCCACCATCTATCATGCTCTCTTTGCCTGTTAGCTCCTCAAAGCAGTGAAGCTCATTACATCAGCCTTCCCTCGCTGCCCACCTCCTCTGTGAGGCCCCTGATGCCATGTATCCTCCATGTATCGGTAGTGCACAGTGAGTGGTGACCCTGACCATAAGCAGTCTTTTCTACAGGGTCTGCTGCAGCTCTTGCCCCACCCCCTGCCCCCAGAACACATGCTATCTCTTGTCGGAAGTGACAGATGATATTTTGGTCTTGGGATTTCCTCTTAGGAGTGTGTCTGTCACCTCACTGCTATGTGATGAATGCATTCTAAAGAGCTTAAAGGCTGTTTGACTGAGGCTGAGGCAGTTATTTTAGGTTGAGAATTACTGACATCCAGGAACAATTTTTAGATAGGATTAAAAAGAAAAGAGTGTTAGAAAGAATTGCCTTGTTCTTTTTAACATAGCAACATTTGTGTGCTACCTGGTGAACACGGGTGGCATGGCACATGCACTTCCAGATCCATAGACTGTGACCTGTGCTTGATCACAAAATAGCCACAATTTCTTCCCCTCTCAGTATCCACATTCTTGCAATGTGGCTTTTCAGTTCTTTCCATCAAGAGAGGGAAGATTCTCCTTTTCCCAGGGCCTGAGAAAATGGAATTTTAAAGGAAATGTGCTATTGGGGAGACATAGTGATTTACTTGTCATGGGACTTCAGGAAAGATTGCAATATGGGCCATCTGACCAGCGGGCAGAATGAGCTTTCAGCCTTAGAGGTAAGAGATGCTAATGAAGTGGTGGGAGAGTACATTAATTAGAGCTCTAGACCACACAGAGATCCCCCAAAAGTGGAATGTGGACGTCTCTGTCTATCGTTCTATCTGCTAACTCTATTTTGTGTCTCTTAGGCATTAAGAAAGTGGAGGGAGGTTGATAGGCCATACATTTGAATACAGGGTGGCAATTCTAGCTGAGGTTAGCTGATTCTGTGCTAGCCTAGGCTAAAGAATAACCAGAAAATTAAAAGATAAGTGAAATAAATGAATATGTTCTAAACTCTTGGGTTTTAGGGTACTTATAGAGCAAAACCTAACTGATGTGGCAACCAAATTTGAAAAATATTTGCTTTGGCCTCTTTTTCCCTAGGAACTTGCTAAAATGGTCCCTGAAGGTGTCAATGTTTAGGGTTAAAATGATCCATGAGCTAGAATGGCAGAAGCAAATTATGAAAGTAAGGGAAGTGATGGGATCATGGCAGAGGGAGAAACACCACCAAGGGTAGTTAATTTGCTAAAGGTATGCAAGGAAGGCTACACGCCAATAACCTTTGGTATTTAGAAGCTTACAAGTGGAATTAAAGATATTTCTTTAATTTTTATTGCCCTAGGTGATAATTGATTTGGTTAGTTTTCAATTTCCTTTTTATTAAAATGTTTTGCTCATAAAATCCCTTTTCTAAGCTGATTTATCACAGAAAAATTGCCTTTCAACTTCTTCTTGGTAATCTATAATTTTTTTATACTTTATGAAAAGTGAACCATGATCCCTCAGATAGTGTCAAACTTTTGGTGGTTATTTTTGAGAATAATAATATAAAATATAAGGGAAATATATTAATTAACTATTATTATAAATTTAGTATGCACCAGGCATCATCTTTAGGCTCATTGCTTAATATCATATTCAATCAATTTATACACTTATTTGAGGTAGAAACCTCTCTTATTAGTGATTCAATGCATGAGGTAACTAAGAATCAGTCACCTCCTTAATTCCTAGGGACCAAGAGGCAACCATAGTGTTGGTATTTGTGCATTTTTACCCTCCTTGTCTTTACTTAAAAGCTGCATTTGACTTGGACAGAACCCACACCTTACCACTGTTCACCATGATTGATCTCAGAACAGGTATTCAATGTGTCTGAATTTCAGAGTTATTTTAATCTATAAAAGAAATGATGATAAGGACCTGCAGATGATAAAGAACTGACAAGCATCATGTCATAGCACTGTCATTATAACTATGAAAATTCTCTAAGAAAGTTGAACAGTAATTAGTGTACAATGAGAGGCTTAGTTTTGCCCTTACAAAGACCACGGGGGAAGAAGGGAGAGCCTGCACACCTGGAGATCTCAACATTCCTCTCTCCATCCTAAACTTGATGAATGTCATATGAATTTAGATGTTTTGAACAGTTCCAGGTTCTGATCAACTAGATGGAACCCCAGCCACCCCCAACCTCTTATCTATAATTTCTGGGACATTGAGTGATCATGATTGACTGTTACGTTTTGAGAGATGCTTAAACAGCAACAAGATGTTCAGTGAGGGATAGAGGTGGTAAAATGTCTATGAAAAATAAATGGTACTCACTGAGTGGGAAGGTTTTGGAAAGCCACCAATGTGGCAAGTGCACAGAGCAGGCTACAAATGCTTTCTGTTTACTTTTCTATAGCATGCAAACCTGCTTCAGACCCACGATGGATAGGCTGAGTGTTTAGAAGCGACATTATTTCCCTTTTTAACTTAGCACCAGGATTTGTCCCTTGAGTGGTCCCATGTGGTCATAACCATGCTGATATATGGTATGCAGGCACATGAATGGACCCAAGTACACAGGGACACACAGAGACAAATATACACTGACCCATGTGCACACCACAGAAGATATGCTTAAGCAGCATTCCCCTATATTTTAGATGGTTCACAAATGTTTGAAGAAGGAAAGAAAAATCAATAAATAATACAAGGTAAAGTGAATCCTTAACTTCTTCAAAAGGAAGAAAGGAAGATGCATAAAATGTTGGCATCAGGTGCAGGGCTATTGATGAGTGCTGCCTCTCTAGTCCCATAAATCCTATGTAATAAGACACAGATTACCAGCCATAAAACATTCCATTCTCACATGGTGTCATTTCCATAAATACAGTATATAAAGAATGCAACAATGAGTGCTAACTCAGGTCACTGGGGAAGAGACAAGCATTCATAAAGGAGCTTTTGTTGTCAGAATGAGGTTTCAAAACTCTCCTCAAAAGATGTTGCAATCTGCTATCATGAAATAGACATATATAGATGAATAATTGTGTTTTCTTAGCACTTCCCCATCAGCAGGAATGAAGACTGCTGATCTTCAAGTTCAAAGAGGCATCACCTCTTCCATTTCTTCTCTGCTTTTTAAATGATGTCACTGAGATGCTTTTTCCAGGGATCTGGATGATTTTAGTCCTGGTCACTTAGGCCAGACTAATCAGATTAGTCTGGTTAATTGAGAGACTGATCATATAAACTTCATGCCTTTGAATAAGAGTGGACTCTTTCTCCACTTTGGGGAAAGGCAAAGCAAATCTTGTAAGCCTGCTTCTGTGTGTGTGTGTGTGTGTGTGTGTGTGTGTGTGTGTGTGTGTATGTATGTATGTATGTATGACTATGTATACATGAGAAGGTCAGAGTTTTGAAATCATGTGTCTTCCTTAATTGTTCTGATTGTCACTCTATTTTTTAAAACATGGTCTCATTGAGTCTGTAGATCACTGATTGGCTGGCTTGGCTGACCAATGAGCCCTAAAACTTCTCCTGTTAGCTGTTCCCCAGCCAGCACTGAGATTACAAGTACTTGGTTGGCTTTTTATGTGGGTCCTGGAAATCTGAACTCAGGCAAGCACCCTACTGATTTTACTATCTGCCCAACCTCCTTTTGGATCTAACATTTCTGAGAGATTTTAACCCCCTCCACCTCAGAAAACCCCTAGTAGTATCCCCATCTCCCTGTTATGGAACAATTCTAATCCTTAGCCAGCTTCTGGATTTCTGTAAACTGGAAATACAAGTGACAGACCAAGGCAACTCTTCTAAAGGACATTTAATTGGGGCTGGCTTAATGGTTCTGAGGTTCGGTCCACTATCATCAAGGCATGAAGCATGGCAGTATCCAGGCAGGCATGGCTCCAGAGAAGGAGCTGAAAATTCTACATTTTATTCTGAAGGCAAACAGAAGACTAGTTCTTCTAGGCAGGTGGAAGGAGGGTCTCAAAGCCCACCACCACAGGGATACAGGACTCCAACAAGGCCACACCTACTCCAACAAGGCCACACCTCCTAATGGTGCCACTCCCTGGGCCAAGCATATTCAAACCACCACAGAAGGGGTCTGGAAAAAAAAATTCATGTGCCTTATTTTTAGGAGCCTCATGGGCAGCTGCTGAATTGAGCATAGCACACAAAGAAACAAACAAACAAAAACCTTCACAGGCCTGCTCTTTAGAAAAGGGATTTCATGCCTGTGGTTAGGGAGGTCATAGGCCCTAGAGGTAAACTACTATTGTTATTTTGCTAAATGATCATGTAGTTAACCTGCCTTCTAAGATTTTATACCTCCACCCATAGAACTGTATTGCTCTCAGTTTGGTCAGGGATGCTTCTTTCTGAAGTGGGTATTGACGAAACTAGGTGGTAAGTTCTGACAAAATCATGCCATGATACAGATCTCACAAGAGAGGTTTATTAAAAGGAACTTGGAGTGGGGACACAGAGGCTGCTTCCAGGGGAGAAAGAAAAGAAGGGGGGAGGGGAAATTGGATCTTTATAGGGACCACGGCCCATGAGCAGGGGGACATGTGACAGAGGTGATGATGGTGTTTTGTTGTGCCTGAGTTGTCTGATGCCCCCATTGCTGCCCTTGTCACCAGGCAGTGTAGGCTATGGAGGTTGCCTGTTTGCCAATAGGTAGTAGTTTGTGTGAAGACTCCTAACTGTTCAAAGTGCTGAAGATAAGGAACTGTGGTGCTAAACTGTAGGTGCGGTATCTGTCTGAAGCCCACAGCACTGCAAAGGCTCAGGGAAATCATGGAGGTTATACATTTTTAAAATGAAGGGCATGAAGCTAAGAAGAATATGTTTTGGGGGTTTATCGGGGAGAAGTTGGAAGCAGGGATTTGGGAGTGCATCTGATAAAGGTACATTATGTATACATATGGAATTTTCAAATAATATGCAGCCTTTTTCTTTTTAAACAGACCTAGGTAATCCAATTTCCAGTAAGAATGCCAGCAATCTGAGATTACACAAATTCATCTATTCGTTCATTGAGCCAGTCAATTGTCAGTTTAATGGACACTTATCTCAGCATTTATACTGGGCCCCCGTGATTCTTCAAAGATAAAATACACCTCTGCCCTCAGTGAATTTCAAAATCTGAGAGTGCCTGGGGATTTGATTACATCTGAACTTTCTATGACAATATTTCAGGGACTCATTAAGGGGAAGAAAACAGGAACTAGTTACTCAAAAGAGGACAGCTAAGATGAAGAATTAGAAAATAAGGAATGCTAGGAAAAACTAGAGGAAGCACTATTATTTAGCACAGAAGGAAGAGGCCTATGTGTGATGATTTAATAAGAGTATTTAAGTGCAGAGAGGATGGACTCCATTACTGTTCTACCATCCATGAATTTATCTAAGATCCTTTCTGAGCCAAATTATCTTTTTTTAGTCTGTGCTAGCTCCTAGAATAATGAGTCCCTTATGTGGACTACCTGCTGTGTTAAATAACATCCTTTTTCGTTTATTCTGAAAATTCTCCCTCTAAGTATATAGGGATTCCTACTAATTCTGAATTCCCAGGATTTAGTAAGGGGTCCTTATATTATATCTACTAATTGTACCCCGCGTGATTTTTCAGGCTTCAGTTTTATCCTCTGTCAAGCCTGGTTTTCTGTTCTTGCCTCATAGAGAGAACTGTCAAACTTTATTATGAAATGAGCTGCATATTCCCTTGCCTCCGTTGTGTCTTTTCAGAGATGTGTAAATTGCGGCAAATCAATCAACCAGTACATTTTATTTCAATGATGCTAAACACCTTGCCTTATATTTCAACATCTGTAAAGTCAAGAAACTCTGTGTTTGAGGGTTTCAGCATGCCATGTATGCAAGGAGGGTACAGTAAAGGGACTGTTGACCTAACTTCTCTGTGGTATGGCTATCTTTTAGATATGGGAGGAGATGAATTACCAGAGGTATCAGGAGGAGTTAGAATAGAGAAAAAAGTAGATTGCACAGTAGGCTGGACAAGGCCAGGGTTATCTGTGAGAGAGGAAGAACAGCAGGGATAAAGAAGAGAGACAGCATAGTGTGAAGGGAAGGAATAGTGAGAACAGCTGACTTATAGGATGAGAAGCTGGAGGGAGGGTAGGGTAGAGGAGAAGGTGAGAAGGGCCGGATGCTGGTGTGGACTTGGAAATGTATTAAAGGTATCTGTGATACTGAGGGAGCCTGGGGGCCACATGTCCTTTGATATGTTAATAGGAACCACAGGTTGCCATATGCCTCTTCTGCTTGGGGGGGGGGGGGGGGGATGACTCCTTTTAGCAGATAGGAACTGGTTGCACCAGTTCCTGAGGAATGCTGGCTTTTATTTAACCACCAGAAGTCCTCCTATGGTCCAGGTTGATCTCATCTCCAGATATATGGACTGCCTTTGGGTTTGGGGAATTGGAGTTACCTTTGGATTTTACTGATAGGTTTTGTAATCAGCTCTCAGAAAACAATGCGTCAAAATTTATTTTTGTAGTAGTATTTTTTTTTCTTCGTCATAGGGAAAGATAATGAAGTTTCTTTACCTTAACTTCCAATGTTATAAAATCTTGTACTAATGTATCATTGGTCTTCTCTGGGGAGCAACAGTTGCCAATGAGTAATGATGGCTTATGAAATGCCTTGTGGATAGTTTGGAGTTTAGCTAGTGTTTTCTCACCACTATCTTTTCCGGCCCTTTCTATCCACCAGCATCTTTGCTGTACAGAAGTTGAGTCACCTTCTCTCATCTTTATGGGTCTCAGTAACATCACTTACCCATCAACGCTTAAGTCACACCAATACCTGGTGGAGATTTTATCTTCAAGGTGTGGCTTGGATTCGTTGTTATCATTGTTGCCTAGTCAAGTCCCTTACTTCCCCCTCCCCCCAGTGAATGTGTTTAGAAATCCAATTCAAAAGGGGAAAAAACCCTCTCTAGTCCCGTAGATACCACTGGGCTGGAGGATAAAGGCCAAGACCAAGTAGGAATGGTATTCTGAGTACTTTGGAGGGAAAATCGTGGAAAACAACATGATATAATTATTATTATCATGTTGACCATGCCCCTTGAAATCCAAGCCATTCCAGAGAACGGATTTTCAATGACTACACAGCTCTGTAATCGGAGCTTAATTGGAGGCAGAGCCTTGTTCAGCAAGCTTCTCTGCATGATTCTCCTTTCGATGGCAGTTTGTATTTTACTTTGCATAATGAAGCAATCTTTCTATTTACTGATTACTTCTTTATGTAAGTTGAACACTGTAAGGAAGTCACTACCAAGACCTCAAACCAACTAATGGGCATACTCCCAACTCCTAATGTGCAGAGCACTTAAGACGTTTTTCTTGCTTTCAGCTGGAAATCTGTGTACAATGTATGTCAGAGGTCATGTTTTACCAGAAGGCAAAGTTTACAATCAGGCATTTTATTTGGAAAGCTGGGGGGAAGAAAACACGTAATGTCTTTGTGACAGGCATCTTGAGGGTATGAAACAGGGTGTGAACTTCTTGGAGTTGGTTTAATAATAGCACAGGTAACATTTTCATACCGCTTTACAATTTTTTACTATTTGCTTGTCATTTGCACTGTAATATGAATACGTAGAACTGGTACTACTTCACTTTGGGTATGAGAAAAGCAACAACTGGAGAGGGTACCTATTCAAAAGCACAGTTAATCATTGGCAGAGCTTGGTGCTGCAGGTCTGCAGTCTCAGCTACTTGGAAGCTGAGGTAGGAAAACTGCAGCTTCAACTGCCTGGAACACTTAGTGAGACCCTTCTGCAAATTAAAACAGAAAGGAAAAGAGAGAAGGACATACAGTTTAGTGGTAGAACACTTACCTAGTATGTGAAAGCCATAAATTCAATTCCCAGTAGCAAAATAAGTCAAATGTCTTGCTCCAGTTTTTTCACATAAGCTGACCCATTCCATTTGTATTGGTAGCATGGGCAGGATGGACTTAGCCACTCTGATAAGGAACTTAGCCATCTAGCAATTCAGCCTTTCCCTATATAATATCTTCTTGCTTGCTTTCGTATAGAAGTTATCTTGATAGTCATCGTTTGCTTTTTATATGTCTGTTTATTGTTAGTCTCTAGTATAGAATATGAGGTACACATGGATACCAACATGCATGTTAGATCCTCTTATATACAGAGGATCTAGCATGCATCTTGGCATATAGTTGGTATCCAACACATATTCATCAGATGAATGGATGAATAAAATGTGCTCTAAATTGCTGAATCTTCCAATCCACACCAAAGTTAACAGGATGTTTATAAGTGAGACATTTAAGTAAGGATTTTATTTCCCAAATAAACATGTATTCAAGGTAGTCATGGCATTATGGGGTGTCTTCTCAGAGTCTTGAATTGCACTTCCAGGAATAGCCTATCATCTGCACTTAATTATACATTTACTGTATTATAACCATGGTTATCTCATTACAACTGGAGGCAAATTAAAAGTAATGCCAAATAGTACACCAGGGACCACTATAGTGATATGGTCTAGACTTCAGAGTAGCAGTGACTATATTTATGCTCTCCTTTCTTGGCTCAAGTCCTTTCATAATTCTTGATATTAACCCACTGAACCTTCTAATTTTTCCAAATATATGTAAGCTACCTCAGGAACTGGATAAAACACAAAGAAATACTGCATCCAATGTAGTATGTACCTTATATATTTGGATTTCTCATCTGCCAATGAACAATTCACAGTAAAGCTCAGCAAAGCTCTAGGAAAAATCTCTAGCTTTTTTTCTCAATAGAATCGAGTCTCTCTGTGCAGACATTGTTTGTGTTGGCCGATGTATTTGTTGAATTGACATATGGCATATGTTTTAGTTAGCACTGACACTGACATAAGTCAATATTACTTATCACTGACCTCGATCAATACCCAGGGTAAGGACTGCATGCATCTCCTTTCAACAGGTTGAATAGACATTTGGCAGTAAGTAAAAAAAAAAATTGTAAATATAGGTCACCTGCTGGACAAGCCTGAATTCAGAATAACTTGTCTCCTCTTTCTAAGGTCCTTCCTTTTCCAAATACCTTCCTCCCTCCCCTCCCCTCCCCTCCCCTCTCCTCCCCTTCCCTTCCCTCTCCCCATCCCTTCCCTCCTCCTCCTCCTCCTCCTCCTCCTCCTTCTCCTCTTCCTCCTCCTCTTCCTCCTCCTCCTCCTTCTTTAAATTGTAACCAGTCTTAACTCTCAGCTCACTACATGATCCCTAATGCAGAGACAGTTTTGGAATCAACCAACACATTTCTGCTTAAAAAACAAGAACAAAACTAAACAGGGTCTCTGGCCTTCAAGTTATTAGCTTAGCCAATAATTGAATCCAGGTATTTTGATCAATAAATCTAACATCTAATCTATTCATCCCATACCTTTTAAACCATGAGGAAATGAAGACCCAGGGTAGATGTAAGGCTCATCCAAGGTCATTTAGTTACTTAGAAATAAATGATATTATTTTAATTGGTGGAATCAATTCCATCTCCTAATGCTAGGGAAGAGGAATGGCTGCTATTATGATTTATTTTAATGTCATCTGGCTACAATTTAGAATCATCTGAGTAGGGAGCCTTACCTGAAGGAGTGTCATGACAGTCTTGATGGATGAAGGAAGCTCCACTCTGAGTTTTGTTGCTACACTCCACTCTGGTAGCAGCCCTGATTTTAAAAAGGGAGGGGGTGAAAAAGAAGAGTATTCTGTTCTTCTGCTGTCTTTCTCTCCATCTTGCTGACTGAGTGGATCTACCACTGCTGATTCCTTCACTAATAGCAGAATCTAATCGGCACTTCTGAGCTTTCATTGAGAATAGAGACCATTGGCTTCCCAGGAACTGTCTAGCTTCCAGTATCAGACTGGGACTACTGATACATCCTATCTTGTGGCCTAAGTAACTACTGATCAATACTTCCCCACTGTGGTGGTTAGAATATGCTTGGCTCGTGGGAAGTGGTACTATTAGGAGGTGTGGCCTTGTTGAAATAGGAGTGGCCTTATTGGAGGTAACGAATCACTGTGGAGGTGGGCTTTGACATCCTATACTTTAGCTTCACAGAGAGTGGAAGAGACCCTCCCCCTGGTTGCCTGTGGAAGAGAGTCTCCTTCTGGCTGCCTTTGGATCAAAATGTAGAACTTTTGGCGCCTCCAGCACCAAGTCTGCTGGTATGATGCCATGTTTCCCAGCATGATGATAATGGACTGAACCTCTGAAATTATAAGCCAGACTCAAATATATATTTGCATTTATAACATTTTCCTTGATTATGGTGTTTCTTCACAAAAATAAAACTCTAAGACACCCATCCACAGTGAGAGACAGCTGTTCTAGGACTACTCCAACAGTTAAGATTCCCTAAAGTACTGGGTTCTCAGGGTCTCAGATGTGATTTGATTATCATTATCATTTTAAAGCATGTGTACTGGCTGGTTTTGTGTGTCAACTTGACACAAGCTGGAGTTACCACAGAGAAAGGAGCTTCCCTTGAGGAAATGCCTCCATGAGATCCACCTATAATGCATTTTCTCAATTAGTGTTCAAAGATGGGAGGGCCGATTGTAGGTGGTGCCATTCCTGGACTGGAAGTCTTAGGTTCTATAAGAAAGCAAGCTGAACAAGCCAAGGGAAGCAAGCCAGTAAGTAACATTCTTCTGTGGCCTCTGCATCAGCTCCTGTTTCCTGACCTGCTTGAGTTCCAGCCCTGACTTCCTTTGGTGGTGAACAGCAACATGGAAGTGTAAGCTGAATAAACCCTTTTCTCCCCAACTTGTTTCTTGGTCATAATGTTTGTACAGGAATAGAAACCCTGACTAAGACAGCATATATAATAAATTTGTGTGTATGTGAGTGAGTGTGTGTGTGTGTGTGCATGCATGTATTCATTTCCTTGGTTTGTTCCTCTAGAGAACCTTACTAAAACAGCTGAGTTTATGCTCGTTTAATGGGAATAAACATAATATATCTAATGTATCTAAAGGTGCTTTTTGAGTGTATATCCTCAGGTTTTGGAAGCTGTGGGTTAGTTGACTGCAAATATATAGCTTTCTGGAAATAAGGTAACCCTTGGGGGCCTTACCAGGTCCTTGTCATTGTAGGATGTGTTGTCTCGGAATTTTTCTTTGAGCTGATAATGGAGGGAATGTAAAAGAGGGAACAGGCTCTCTGTGCACCTAGAATATTAACCATGAAGGGAAGCAGATGCCTGTTCCTCATTCCAGCTTCTCAAGTCTAGAAAAAGAATCTCTCTGCTTTATCTCATCTAATGCCTAACCTCAGAATGGAATTGTTTAGAAAAAAACACTGGTCTGTTGTATTCTAGAAAAATCTTCTTTTGTTTTAGGTTAACTGCAAATGCCTTACTTGCAGATGCTAGTTAGTATTCTTGATTTCTAAGAACAGCTAGTATCTGTGGCAGGAAAACAGAGATGCATTTCTAAAATAACTTAGTAAATTCCTGAGGTACTCTTGAGAATTTAATGAAAAAATTATTTATTATTAAAAAGTTACACAAGGAAAATGTGGTATTATTTATTGTATTCATATCATAGGTCATCAAAAAATTAAATTCCAGCTTCTTAGTTAAAGATGACTCTAATGTTTAGCTTTGGGGTCATGGCGCAGGTAGAGTTTGTGTGGAGCAGATGCACAAGAAAATAGAAGAGATATTCTTAAATTTTTTGGTTGATAAATGCCTAACTCTAGTTTTTCCCTCAGAGAGTTTGGCTCCCATACTCCATGCTTCTTGAACATTAGCAATTCTGTCTGATTCATATCCTAAATCCCTTTATAGTGTAATGTGTCACTAGGATAGGCTTTACCCCTGACCCTCTGAAGTTCCTCTACATGTGCCTCATGAGTTGAAGCAAAATTATCTTTGAAATGATAGAACTTAGTGCAACCAACCACTATGTAAGACTTACTTTAAAAGAAAATCCTAGCCTACCACCTCCAATGCAGTACCACTTCAAAATGTCCATTACTCTAAAGACCCAAAAGTATGACCATGTCACAGGTTAGTCTGTATCTATGACAGATCCAGGACTTCTGCTTCAAACCCACCAATAATTTACTAAAGGGGAGTGTTTAATATGTGATGAATTTCTTCTGAGGTGTCCTTTAATTTGGTGGTTAGAACTGGCTAGCTTTTGGAGCATGGGCCATCCTAGTAAATTTTATATATATATGTGTGTGTGTGTGTGTGTGTGTGTGTGTGTGTGTGTGTGTATGATGTATGTGTATATGTATATGTATATGTATATGTTTTGTAGAGAAAGTATTAAGAAATGTGTGAGTGCTTGAACCCTGAAACACAATTACCTGGATATGAAATATGGACCACTACCCATCAGGTCTCTGACATTTGCACAGGTTGTTTTTATGATAACTTCTGATCCATTGTCCATTTAAATGAACTAAAATATTACTAATTTTAGAGGGATGTTGGAATAGCTAAATGTGTTAACTTTTAAAAAGTATTAGAGTAACACCTGTCACATCAAATAAATTCTCTAAAATGGTATGCTTAAAATTAATAATAATACTGTTCAATGGCAATCTTGAGAAGGGAGCAAAACAAACAAACACAAATTAGCATTGCTTGGTCAGTATGAACATTGCTATGTAAATGCAATGGGAAAATCCATCGATTCGGAAACCATTCCTTGCTGCATTGCCTTATTCTTTCTAAGATCCAGTTGGTTATCCATAGGAGAAAGTAATGATATCTATTTCATAAAGTTGTTAGGAGCTTCAAATAACATCATTGTTTGGCTTCAATCTGACTACCCAAAGTTTACATGTTAAAAACTCAACCACCGAATTCATGTGTTGATATTTTGAGTTGAGACTTTGGGAAGAATTAGTATTAAAAACTCATTAGGGTGAGATTATGATACTATAAGAAGAGATAAAGGAAAGCAAGCTAGCATGCTTCTTGTGTCTCACCATGTGACACCTTTATAATTCTAGGAAACAGCAAAATGGCTCACATCGGATGTTGGTCCCATGTTGTTTCATGAGCCAGGATTATAGCTTCAAAAGCAAGATATAGGCAACCATCTATTATTTAGAAATTATCTCAAATATCTTGTTATACTAGTGTAAAGAAAGACTAAGATAATCATGCACTGAAAATACTTTACCTGATACAAAGTAATGTTCAATGTCTTAATATTGACATGAAGAGATATCATGACCAAGGCAATTTATAAAAGAAATAATTTAACTTAGGGGCTCATAGTTCTAGAGGGTTAAAGTCTGTGACCATCTTGACAGGGAGCATGGCAGCAGGCAGATACGCATGGTGCTGGAGAACTTACATCTGATCTACAAGCACGAGGCAGAGAGGGAGCTAACTGGGAATAACATGGGCTTTTGAAACCACAAAGTCCACCCCAGTAATGCACCTCCTCCAACAAGGTCACAACACTTCATCCTTCTCAAACAGCTGCATCAACTGGGAGCCAACCATTCAGATACATTAGCCAATGTGGTCCATAAAGTTTAAATTAGCACAGTCAATAAATGTCACTTTCCATACCCTCCACTCCCCTGCCAATCTGAGTCAGCGAGAAAAGAATGAAATTTTCTACATTGGAGTTTTCAGAAGTACAGCAGAAATTCATTTAGTTATTAATCTAGTGAGTAGTTTTTGAGAACCTATGGCATGCTAAACATTTGGGATATCATGAAGAATGGCTCTATAAAATAATCTTGAAATGTATGTGTGTGGGGGAAAGAAACCTTAGGGGATTGAGACTTCTATTTGATATTCAAAAAGATAGATTAAGGAATATTGGCAGTTATCATCTCTTGAAAGAGGAGATCTAAGGAAATTTTTGTTTGAGAAGGAAGTTACCATTGGATGCCTCTCTCTGCTAGAGTTGATCTGCCAAGCCCCATCATGCCCTTGTACCAAAGCTGATGTTTCACTTCCTAAGAGGAAGTAGATATCCAAGGGAACTGCATGCACTGATTGGGCTAATTTCACTGCCCCATCTGTCTTCATGGCTCATGATCTCACATGTAGTTCCAGAACCCTTCAGAACTTAATACTAAATAGTGTTTCTCACTAAGAACTCATTGGCTGATTTAGTGAGATTTGCAAAGGCGGCTGCCTGCCAATGTGCTTTTGTGCAGATGAGAATCAGGACATTCTTCCCTTGGGAGCTTAAAGTTTTACCTCACCAAATCTACCCAAACCAAATGAAGTATTTATGGGGAAAACTACCTAAGCTGTGGAAAGAAGACCTGTGGCAGGATGGACGAAATGTGTGTTTGGAATTGGGTGAAATCTGGAATCAGGAGAGGAAGGCTGTTATCTCCGGAGTCAGAAAGCTGTTGATTTCATTGACTTACTGGCTGTCTGATGCTTGTAAACTGTTCTATATCTTTGTTTCTCAGACTGCAGCACAGGGCAAATAATATTAATGACTTTGTATCCCTGAGTCTAATCCAGATTGTCCTGAAAGTGTTCTGGGAGAGAAAAGTGTTGCTCTTGGATCACAAGGGGTGTGACAAGTGAAGAGAGTAGGCATGAAAATGGCAAAGGAACAAAAGAAACTATGGCATGTGTTTACAGAAAAATCTGCTGTGTGCTGTGCCCTTTGTTGTGTGCATGGGGAAAAGGAGATAGAAGGGAAACAGAAAAGGGAAAGTATTAATTGAGTCTGTGAGTGCCAGACATTTCCCACACATTACCTAATTAAATCTTGACAAAATCCTTAAGAGAAGGAAGCTTGCATGCTCTGTGCAACCAAAGAAAGAAATGCAGACTCCATTATATAGACAATAAAGGTTATGTAGCTAATAAAGGCAGACTTGAAACCCAAATGCCCTCTAGCCTATTCTCCAAATCCACTCTCCATTCACTCTTCAAAAGATGAACAAGACCACAACTTTCTTCTAAGCTCACAGTTCAGGATGAGAGTGTGCCACCATTATGTAGATGGTCTGGCTCTCATAATTATAGACTCTCTTGTGACATTTGAATTTCCTAGACTTCCTTATATCTGAGTTAACCTGGGTTCTTAGCTCAATCAGTGGGTAGCATTTGTTCTTATCTATGGAAGGCAAATAGAGTGACTTCTCCCATCTCTCTGCTCACGCCTTCCTTGAATGAATAGTAGGTTCAAGAAGTTTTCTTCTTCTCCTTTTACACACATGACAGTCTAAGTTCTAAGCACTAGAATGATTTTCTGGTATTTCATCTCTGCCTGTGTCAGCTCTTTGATCTTGCTCATCTTTGCTCAGAAGAAACACATTCACTTGTATATCCACTGCTCTTGGGCTGATTTGCATAGTCCCCAGATGGTTCGACATCAGAAAAAGTCACATTCATGACAGTCTCTTGAATAGCATCTTCTCATTAGTCTTCTTAACACACTGTAGATCTTCAAGACAAAATTAGATTAATAACAAAGATGGATATAAGCTATCAGCCTATAAGCCATGGACTGGACCTGAAACCAGAGATCTCGCCATATACCTACTTTAAAGATTCATTTTAATGTCATATCACAGCTAATAAACACCATTAAAGGTTTTGTTTGTTTCTTAGTCTCCTATGAACTTTCAAGTTAAGAGCTTTGTATATCTGGCAATATCATTGCCATGTACCTGGTAAATGCCCAATAAATATCTATTTTAGAGCAATCCAGTAGACAGTGGTTTGGGGACACCTGCTTGCAGCAACCTTGCTGTGGTCAGCTTCCGCTGTGATCAGCAGTGGGTCTGGATCTCCAAAGTTCCAATGTGTAGCTGATGCAAACATCAATAGCATGCAGAAGGATGAGGGGCTGAAGCAGGAGCATGTTGTATACCAGCCCTTCTTTGATAGTGAGAAAGCAATGCTAATCTCAAATATGCCTTTGTCTTCTACTAGCAATGGTAATACATAACTCTTGATACTATGGCTCAACAGATTTTCAATATTTTCCTCAAGGACCTAAATATTGAGGAATGATTTGGTATCTGCTGAGGTAACATAGTACCACTTCTCATTAGACTTAGATGGAAAACCCAAACATAGAATATGGACCTGGTATCTCATGTAGCTATAGCAACACAGTCTTATGTTACAGTTAATACTCACAGGATAAAATTTGGCTAATTAGAGATAAGAGAGAACAACTTGCATAAATTCTACCTTCACTCCTTTCCATGAATTGATTAAACATTCTGCTTCTTTCTATCACCATGACCTATGGGGAGACGCCCCCCCTCACCCAAACAGCCATCAAATACCCAGTGATCCTCTTCAAGGCTGGATATGAAGCAGAATAAATCTGAGAGATTCATTATCTCACATACTTTTTAATTCTATTTTTCTTTATGCTCTGCATGGTTTGTGTGTGTGTGTGTGTGTGTGTGTGTGTGTGTGTGTGTATGTTGTTGATTTATAAATAGAATGAGCATATGACATTAGTTAGGTAGGAAGAAGAGAACTATCACTGAAACTTCTCCCATGTCTAACCTAAGTTCCAAGATGACCCAAACTCAAATATCAGATATTAAGGCCTATCTTGCCGTATGTTCCCTGGGACTGAGGAAATGTGACTCACTAGGCAACTCAGCTAGGTAGTTTAGAACCTCCATGCTGAGATTGGAAAAAATAGTTTTCCACATGGAAGAGTTAGTTGATTATCCAATACCAGGTGGCCAGCCCTGAAGCAATATATATATATATATATATATATATATATATATATATATATCACGTTATAGGGACTATAAAGGTTGTGTGTGTGTGTGTAATATATTATATAAAAGTAAATATATATATATATAAACATATACACACATCACAGAAGAGGGGGCAGAAAAATTCTAAAAGCTAAAAGCCAGAGGAACAGTAATCAGGAATTAAAAAGAAGCCATGAGGTTGAGAGAGAGCAAAGCAGGGGTTTTGATTGAGGAAGGGGAAGGGGAAGGGAAAAATGATCAAATATATTTTAATTAAAAATTATTAATAAAAAGAAATCAGAGAGGCTATCTAGCATAGATGACTCTTGGTCCCGACAAGAGTGTAAGTGGTAACAGTCCTGAAAGTGAGGAGATAAACCGGCACGTGAATGAAAAGGGAAGAACATGCCAGAAAGAGAATCAATGCTACAAGTGCTCAGCAGAGTCATGCATGCTTCCACACACAGACAAGACCATGTAGACTGTGGGGAGGAACCTGGAGACAGCTGCAGGATGTAATGGAGAAGAAAAGGCTTCTTGGAGAGAGGCCTGAGTCACCTGAAGAGTAAATGAGGTTAACCCTACATTCCACTTCCTAAACGTATACCCTTGGATGTATTCTATGATGGGCCCTAAAAATTCAGAGGTCCCTAAGGCCACCCCACCTGTGTCAGAGATCAGAAGATCATGAACAAAATTCAGAATGCTTTGTGTTACCAATGAGAAATGTGATGACTGTTGCAGGCTCAAATATATGCTGAGCTTCTAAGAGGTCTTAGTTGTGTAGATTTCTACCTTCTTGCCCTTGTGCTAGGACTCTAATGCATGGTCATATGACTGTGCTACTAAGAACTCTAGCATACATGGCATGGACAGACATGTAGATGTCATTTACACAAACTCAGAATGGGACACACACATTCACATCACACACACATACACATCACACACACACATACACATCATACACACGCATACATATCACACACACATACATACACACACACACACACACATACTCATCATACACACACATACACATCACACACACATACATACACACACACACACACACACACACACACATACACATGGACACATAACACACATACCCCACACATACATACACCACACACCCCCCACATGTACATTTACATACACATATACACATGCACACACACACACATACACACATACACACACACACACACACACACACACACACACTATGGCCCCCACAGACTCATGTATATAAATACTTGGCCATAGGAAATGGCACTATTAGGAGGTGTGGCCTCATTGGAGTAGGTGTGGCTTGTTAGAATAAGTGTGTCACTGTGGAGATGGGGCTTTAAGGTCTTAAATGATCAAGCTCCACCAAGTATGAAATACAGTCTCCTTCTGGCTGCCTCTGGATCAAGATGTAGAACTTTTGGCTCCTCCAGCACCATGTCTGCCTGCACACTGCCATGCTTCCCACCATGATGATAATGGACTGAACCTCTGAAACTGTAAGCCAGCTCCAAGTATATGTTTTCTTTTATTTTAAAGAGTTGCCTTGGCCATGGTGTCTCTTTATAGCAATAAATCACTAACTAAGACATACACATACCATACACACATACACACACCCAGAGAGAGAGACACACACACACACATATACAAACACATATACACATATACACACAAAAGTGCATCTCATATACACACATACATACATACACACATACCCACATACCACACACACCACAGGCACACATACACACAGACCACATACACCATACCACACACACTCTATATGCATGCATACACTATATGCTCACATATAGACACATATACACATACATATATGCATATACACATCCACATACCACACATACACACACACATTTTATACACCAAATCCCCACACATACACACATACAAGTACCATACCACACCACACACGTATGCAAACACATGTACACACACACACTATACAATACACATGCACACACATACACATCACACACATACACAAATATGTACACATGCAGAGAAATTGAAGAAATCTGACCTCTGTGTAAGTGTAGCTGAGAGACTAGATTGTTGTTGAGATGCAAGATAAGAGGTTTGGTTGATTCCCTACGACTTGTCAGGTGTAGGTATGGGAGAAACGAGAGCAGACACTGGTGACCTGCCATCACAAAGGTCACAATCTAGTGGATGAGAGGTGTTATTAGAAATGCTCAGAGAAGTGGCTTGCGTTAGCTATTCATGGTTATATACACTTGTAACCCAGCACATCAGGAATGGAGGCAACAGGATTACAATTTCACGAAGAAGTTGTGTGAGTTGCAAAAGTAGCAAAGAAGAATGATTTGTTAGTTGCTTTATATTTAATTTGGTGTCCAGCAATAGAAATACCTATAATTTAAAGAATGGTTTGTTAGTTGCTTTACATTTAATTTGGTGTCCAGCATAGAAATACCTATAATTTAAAGAATAATAAAAGCATATTTTTTCTGCTAATCAGACAAAAGTAAGTATAACATTGATGCTTTCTCACTTGCCACATGTAACCAGTGTCTTGAATATTGTGAATCATTGTCTTTACCAATGAAAAAAGAGAGTTGATAGACAAGGTAGATGATCTGAAGATAGACATTCTTAAACAATATAGTAACTGTTATGTGCTTGAACTGCACTTCTTTTGGTCATAGGTTCATTGAACTTCTTTAATCTGAAGATTTATAGTCTTAATAACACCTAAAGAATTAAGAAAGGAAATAAAACAACATAATAAATGAATTCACAAGCACTGAGCAGAACATTTAAAAACTAAAGACAAGATTCCCTGGCTGGAGACCAGGAAGTGACTCTCACACTTCTCCCTTGAAGAGCCTAGTTTTCCTTTGCCCACAGCCCAGTTCAGGGACAATGAATAAAATCAAGTGGGATCTTAACTGTGAAAAGATGGAGCAAGTGGTAACTAAAAACTGTGTACTGGGAGTTCTGATGTCCCCTCATCTGGAGATATGGAGAGGAAATCTTGGTGCTGGTTATATTACGGTTATTTGATCAGCTGTGACTCTTATACTGAAAGATACCAGAAAGTTAGCACAAGTGACTATGCTTGAACTCAAACAAAACCCAGATATAATAACAAGAAAAGGAGAAAAATATGTTTCTTAAGTTACTGTGAAATGCTGGGCATCTTAAAGTTGCTAATCCTATAACAGTTATGGGAATATTATTGCATCCATTTCACAAAGGAGGAAGAGACGGCTCAGAAAATTTAGAAACATAGTAAGTTGGTAAGTGGTAGCATACTGCACTAGAGATCAAGGCTTCTAGGGTGTGAGATGCTATTGATCACGGAACACAGGTTTAAAACCAGAGATGGAAAGTCAACCTTGGTGTTTGTCTTAGTTAGGTTTTCCATTGTTGTGAAGAGACACCATGGCCAAGGCAACTCTTATAAAGGACAGCATTTAATTGGGGCTGGCTTACAGGTTCAAAAGTTCAGTTCATTATCATCAAGGCGGGAAGCATGGCAGCATCCAGGCAGACAAGGTGCTAGAGAAGGAGTTCAGAGTTCTACATCTTGATACAAAGGCAGCCAGAAGACTGGCTCTTCCTCCTTGGGTGGAGCTTAAGTATATGATGTCAAATCCCACCCCACAGTGACACACTTCCTCCAACAAGGCCACACCTATTCTAACAAGGACATGCCTCCTAATAGTGTCACTCCTCATGGGCCAAGCTTTTTAACACATGAGCTGTAGAGAGTCAAACCTATTCAAACCACCACATGGTTCATGGTCCCTAAAGGAAGCCTTGGGAGGACAATGAACCAAAAGACCACAATATTCAGCATCAGGATCTGGGTTTGTATGAAAGGAAAAGTCAGCATCCAGGCTTGCAGCCTGAAAAGAGTGAGAATCCTTCTGGGATTAGAACATCCCCCGATAATATCCAATGCTCTGAGGCTGATGCTGAGACAGGTCTGAAACCTGGCTTGATGTTGACTAGTTAGCATGAGCCGCTAAAGCATGTGAGAAAATAAAGCTAGAGTCTGCAGGTGGTTATCCTCTATGAAGGCCTCAAAACTTTTTGAGTCACACCAAAAGGTTTGATAAAATGCTGCAGCTCTTACATTGGAAATGGCATTGATGGAAGCTGCTCTTTAAGATGAGAAACAGGAAAGTGGAGATCAAAGTTAGGACAAGACCTAGGAATCCATCTGAAGATAAGAGGAGGAAGAATTAAGTAATAATTAACTTGGTCTGCATTTGAAGGCCCAAGGGAATTTAATATGATTGGGTTAAGGGTTACAACTTATTTACCAGTTAATTGAGAAAAGTAAACGTTCAAATCCTGGATTTGTGAGTATAGGAACCACTTGTAAAAAATAGTAACTCCTGTTAATTCTGTGACACAGGTGGCATGGTCAGGTGACAGCTTTATGATGGGGAGAGTATTACCATGGGATTGCTCACTACAGAGGTACAGCTGTAGAAAGGACAAAGAGTTTAGATGCAGAAGGGAATGCTGTTTTAGTTCTTTGTTTCTGGCATTAGGAAACCTGGACAAGGAGAGTGACCTAGTTACAAAAATCAGTCCCCAGTGCTCTCTGTGGCTGCTCCTGTGTTTTCCTACTTGGGAAATTAGATGATTCTTTCTCTTCCTTTACCCAGTAAACAGATAAAATACAGGAAGGCCATCCATGACATCATTTTTAAAAGCCTGAACATATGAGTTCACAACAGGATGGGCCTGATAGCTTCCACCCTCAGCAACATTAGCATCTGTCTTCCTTTAATGGTGGCCAAGCCAACTTGCAAAGAACAATGCATCATGGCCCGAGGGTGGGGTTTTCAATTTTCTATAAAACATGTAATTCCCATCCAGCTATCAGTTTCTTCCTGCTCCCTGGGCTGGTGTGGTGATATTGACTGTCTGGAGGAGTAGTGTACTCCTTGGGTGGTGTATGGAGCCACCTTGTCGGCTTATTGAACACCAGCCAGAGCGGCAAGTCCTCACTCTGGCTTTTTACACATCTACCTCCAGCATCAGGTTTTATTAACAGGGGAGACAGCTTCCTAATGAAATATGGCCCTTAACTTCCTTTTATATTTGGTAATATCCTGAACTCTTTATCCAAATGAAGCATAAAGCACTTACAACTGTGTTTTGCCATTGCACTGACCGAGGAATATATTCATTTGCAGTAACATGGGATTCAATGGAGTGGAAAATAAGCTCTGAAAATTGCTCTTGCCACGAAATTGTATCAATAAATAGGAAAAGCCCATTTAGATTTCACTGACCAATCTCCCCCTTGTGACAGAAATTAATATGGCCAAGTGGTGTGTATTGAAGGTAAGAAGCAGAAGATGCCAGCGGCCGAGCTAGTCCTGTGTCAAGGTCTGTCTGGTATAACTTATGTGACTGTTCACAGAAGTGGGTGAGGCTACTCTCCTGTGAGACTACATAAGGGTAAGTCACAGGGGAGGGGCTAGAGAGCCACATCTGTAGGTCATCACTCAGCTCTTACTGATGTCTATCTAAGTTGGCATAGAGTGAAACTTTTCCCCAGAGGCATTCAGCCCAAAATAAGAGAACAGAAAGCAGAGCAGGCTCACATTGTACTTTGAGTCAGTGTGGCTTCCGGCTGTTAATTTTAATATACAATGGCATATTTTCGTAATAAAATTCCAGCAAATATATCTGAAAATAAACACATGGTTGATCTGTGTTTTTTTTTTTTTTTCCTCCTGTGGAGATGAATAAAAGCATCAAGTCCAGGTGTAAAGCAGTCAATTATTTTGTTAGAAATCTGTAGAAACTACAAAGACCTGTGATTGATGATATAGTAATAGTGGTAAGCTAAGAAATAGGGCTGAAGTTTGTTTCTTCGTGAACATACTTGTGGCTGTACCACTGAAAACTCAGAATTGTTTTGAATCAAATTAGACTGTGTGGGCGGAAGTAACTGTGATGACATGCAATGCCTTAGGTACATTTACCATTCTCCTCCATGAGTGCTGTTGTTGTGCAAGTAAAACTTATCACTAAGCACTGCTTCTCTGTGGCCGGAGACATAGCTCTGTGGGGAAGACAAGGGGACCTGTGTTCAGACCCTAGCATACGCATAAAAGTTCAGGCATGGTTATATATGCCTACTACCTCAGTACTGTGCGGACAGGGATCACTGTAGGTTTCTGGCTGGTTTTTGATCTTGGTTCAAACAGAGACCTGGACTCAAAGGAATAAGGTGAAGAATGATAAAGCAAGATATCGAATGTCTTCAAGAGTACACACACATAAGCATGTACATACACATGCATACATGTACTTGCATGCACACACATACACATGTATATACATATATACACTCACATGCATGCACACACACACATGAACCCACAGACATGTATGCACATACATATATACATGTACACATACTGGGGCTGGGGTCAGAAGTAAGAGTATCTGGCTCCCAGGACATCATCTGCCATGACTGTACTGGGGGTCCATGGGCAGCTAACTCTGCCTGCCTCCTCTTTCCATGGTCCAAATGAAATGGCTGTACTGGATTATCTCTAAAATTCCTTCCTAGCATCGAGCTTTGTGTGTCTTTGATCAAAGAGACACCATAATAAAAATTAAGCTGTTAAGGATGAAAGAACACATTGCCATTTGAAAACAAAGAGATGACAATTCTCCTGTGACCTGATGTGAAAGGACAAGGTCATGGAGGCAATTTTGGAGCCATCTTCAGAGAGCAAGACTCCCTAAGGTGAACTCGTCTTGAACCGAAATCACAGCACTCTTGTTATTCTGAAACCTTCCAATTTCTCCTTTTCATTTCTCTTTTGAATCATCTATTCAACATCAACAAAGCTCATTAGAAGTAGTGGAGTCTTCTCCTGTCCAGCTACCCATGGAGATTCTCAGGTCTTGGCAATGATGGAAAAGCTAGTTTTCACATGCCTGCTGCTACCTTCAAAGAGTCTGGTCCATATTACCACCTCCCTTTGCCAAAAGGGGTGCCTTAGGGAAGCTTGCCCCCCACCCCCTGTGGACATGAAAAATAGCACCCAGAAAAGGATTATTCCAGGCCTGTTGCTTGTTGGCTAAGACCCTCCCTCTCCTTCTAAATGTTTGTCAAGGGGCCCTGTGCTGGTAACTCTGTGTGGTGCTCGGCATTACATCTTATCCCTGTGTGTGCTCCTGACAAACTGCCCCTTCTACCCTGCAGGGTTTCTGCTGCTTTCATTAGTCAGGATCTGCAGATGATCACACAGATTTGAGGCAGGTGGAACAGGGAAAGGAACATTGACTTGTCGTTGTGTCCCATCAGCAATGAGGGTAAACAGGGTCTGTGCTGTATCCTGAAGCACCAATTAGTCGACAATTATTCTCTTGGAAAAAGTGCATATCTTTAATCAGACTTTGGGAGAACTTTATCAATGCAGTTAATGGTATTCATCACAATCTGCTGGTCAATACTGAGACTTGGAACTTTGCCTACCTTGACTAAGATCCCTATGGTTCTCTAGAAACCAGGCAATATACTAAACCATTGAATGGAATATGTGAACATATTCTCTTTGTATAAGAACCAGATAACACAGACAAACTAAAATCTACTCACCAATGCTCACTATCCCATGGTCCTACCCAAAGATAATTATCAATAAGTTTTGTTTGTAACAGTAATAGGATGATGAGGGGCAATTTGGTTGAGGGATCCTTGGGTATCCCCCTGCCACATGCTTCAGGGGACCATGCTACCAGCATCCTATAATTTCCTTTTCGAATTGTATAAAGAAGAAAGTAATTGTTGAGGATAGTTTTTGCTATCCTGGGTTTTTTTGTTATTCCATATGAATTTGAGAATTGCTCTTTCTAAGTCTATGAAGAATTGAGTTGGAATTTTGATGGGGATTGCATTGAATCTGTAGATTGTTTTTGGCAGGATGGCCATTTTAACTATATTAATCCTGCCAATCCATGAGCATGGGAGATCTTTCCATCTTCTGAGGTCTTCTTCGATTTCTTTCTTCAGAGACTTAAAGTTCTTGTCATACAGATCTTTCACTTGTTTGGTTACAGTCACACCAAGAAACTTTATATAATTTGTGACAATTTGAAGAGTGTCATTTCCCTAATTGCTTTCTTCTGGGGGGAACCAGCCTCCCTGACCTCAAGCTGTACTACAGAGCAGTAGTGATAAAAACTGCATGGTATTGGTACAGTGACAGGCAGGTAGATCAATGGAATAGAATTGAAGACCCAGAAATGAACCCACACACATATGGTCACTTGATCTTCGACAAAGGAGCTAAAACCATACAGTGGAAAAAAATAGCATTTTCAACAAATGGTGTTGGTTCAACTGGCGGTCTATATGCAGAAGATTGCAAATTGATCCATTCCTATCTCCCTGTACAAAGCTCAAGTCCAAGTGGATCAAGGACCTCCACATAAAACCAGATACACTGAATCTAATAGAAGAGAAAGTGGGGAAAGGTCTCAAACACATGGGCACAGGGGAAAAGTTCCTGAACAGAACACCAATGACTTGTGCTCTAAGATCAAGAATTGACAAATGGGACCTCATGAAATTACAAAGCTTCTGTAAGGCAAAGGACACTGTAAATAGGACAAAATGGCAACGTACAGATTGGGAAAAGATCTTTACCAATCCTACCTCTGATAGAGGGCTAATATCCAATATATACAAAGAACTCAAGAAGCTAGACTCCAGAGATCCAAATAACCCTAAAAAATGGGGAAAAGAGCTAAACAGAGATTTCTCAACGGAGGAAACTCGAATGGCCAAGAAGCACCTAAAGAAGTGTTCACCATCCTTAGTCATCAGGGAAATGCAAATCAAAACAACCCTGAGATTCCACCTCACACCAGTCAGAATGGCTAAGATCAAAAATTCAGGTGACTGCAGATGTTGGCGAGGATGTGGAGAAAGAGGAACACTCCTCCACTGCTGGTGGAAATGCAAGCTGATACAACCTCTCTGGAAATCAGTTTGGTAGACCCTCTGAAAAATGAACATAATACTACCTAAGTACCCAGCTAGTCCACTCCTGGGCATATACCCAGAAGATGCTCCAGCATGTAATAAAGACACATGTTCCACTATGTTCATAGTAGCCATATTTATAATAGCCAGAAACTTGAAACAACCCAGATGTCCCTCAACAGAGGAATGGATACAGAAAATGTGGAACATTTACACAATGGAATACTACTCAGCTATTAAAAGTAATGACTTCATGAAATTCTTAGGCAAATGGATGGAACTTGAAAGTATCATCTTGAGCGAGGAAACACAGTCACAAAAGAATGAACATGGTATGTACTCACTGATAAGTGGTTATTAACTCAAAAGTTCGGAATACCCAAGAGTCACTTCACAGCAACCATAGGGCTGGGTGTCAGGTCCCAGATGGAGGAGTTGGAGAAAGGACTGAAGGGGCTGAGGGAGTTTGCAGCCCCAGG